>CM060846.1:227435511-227765511 GCA_030762175.1 Metallyticus violacea
AAACTTTAGCTGTTAAAGAACTAAGCATATTCTGCTCGGTTTTGCTGCCAGTTTTTCTATGCTTTATTCCAGCTCAAGTTTTCATCAAACCATAACCCTAAGGGATGAGTTTCATGCTCTCACTTTATCAAATTATATCTAATTTTTATTAATATTTTTTCCTAAATTTCTTCATATTTTATGTTACAATAATTACTAATAATTTATTTAATTTCACATTTAATTTGTTAATTCAAAGTTATTCTTTCTTGAAGAATATCATTATCTTTTCCTGTACTTGATGAATATACTTGTACAATCAGAAAATAATGTTATATTTACGCCATTTTCTGTCAGTGCTATTGTCTCCCCCACTAAGTTGCTTGCCAGGTATCTTGCCTACACGCTTAAACCCCGTGTGGGTAAAATTGATTCATACATAAAAGATTAAGGACATTTTATTGAAAAACTCAAAATTCTTACTCTTCAACCTGGAGACCTTCATCTGATCTTCGATGTCGTGTCCCTTTTAACAATGTTTCCGATTAATGAATCGTTTAGTAACTCAAAGAACTGTTTCCGCAATAAATTTCAGCTTTGTTTCAGCATGTTTTGACCACCATATTTTTCAGTGAATGACGAGTTCTCCAAACGGATTAATGGCGTGACTATGGGCAGCTCTCTTACCACTGTCATTGCCAAATGTTACCTGCAACCTTTTGAAAGATAGCTTTTAGACCACCCTACACAAACCGACCTGTCACCTATTACGTTGTAGTGCACTTCCACCACGTATTATTATTAGGGGCAGTATTTATTGGTATCGTTATGTGGACGACACCTTTGTAGTATAGAACCAAGGAGAGCCTGTTCTTCATGACTTCTTGCAGCACTTGAATAGCATCAATACACGGATCCAGTTTGCAATGGAGATGGAGATAGATGGAAAACTGCCCTTCCTGGATGTTTTGGTCGACAAGAAGAGTGATGGTGCTCTTGTACATTCAGTTTACTGTAAGCTTACCAACACAGATGTTTTCATAAGACCTCCAACCACCATTCGGGGCAAAAATGCTTTGATAAAACTCTCGTAGATCAAGCCTCCCGTATAGACATCTGCAACAAGTACTGCGAGCTAGCGGGTACGGAACCAAGGAAGTGAGAAGAGCCCTGCATCCCAAAAAGCAACACAAATCAGATGGACACACTATCTAAGAATGGCACTGCTTGTCCTCCGTTTATGAAAAACGTCACAAACCGCATCTCCAAGCTTCTTAGACGACATGCCGTATAGACGAAAGAGATAAGAAATACATTCTCCTCCACAAATGACTCAAGGAAACCAGTTATCTCAGTCGGTTTTTACAGAATACCATGCTCCTTTGGTACCGATTAGGGAGGAAATTGAACTGTGCTAGCATAGAAACAACTTTAACAGGAAAGAAGAATCTCTGAAATTGCACTTAGCATGGTATCCGGCCTTACAAAATACCACTCAAGGAAAAAAACTCAAACCAAATAGCAACCAACACCCCACTGGCCACGTCTAGGAGCTCTAGGATAAATTCAACCCCCTTAACCAATTGAACCAATCAGAGCTCAGTTCCACAGGCATCCCTGCCATATATACCGCTTTCAATTCCAGGCAATTCCCTGCAAAAAAAAAAAAAAAAAAAAAAAAAAAAAACTGATCAAATATCTCGGGGTTACCTAATAATACATTTTATAATTAATATAGGTAATTTCGATCCTTCTAGCATGCGCAAGTCACATTATTCTTTCTTCTTTTGGTCGAATCTTACCACGTTCATTAGTGCCAAACTCAAAATCTTGGTTCTTATGTTTTGCAGCATTTTTAAAAAATAAATCAGCATGTAATCAATGACGGAACTTTTTTCAGTGGCAATTCTCATTTTATGCTGTGCATTAGGAAATTGTTGTTTTAATTACCAAAATATCTTTCAATAGCGATCCAGGGTATTGATTTTTTTTTATTGAGTAGTGTTTAACGCCCGTTTTTACTACTGAGGCATCACAGGCGGTGGACATTGATGATACATGAGATGAAATGATACATTTGAAAGGATTTTTTTAAGGAAGGAAGCGTTCCAGCCTAAGTTTAGGGTACCTCTCCGGCATTTTCCAGTTATGAGGACTGAGGAAAACCTGGAAAAAACAGTCATGGAGGAAAGTCCTGGTGGGATTCGAACCCCAGACCTCCCGCTCACGAGTCCGCGCCTTAACGTCCTCGGCCACCCGTGGCGGTTAGGGTATTGGTGCATGTTGCTGAGGAGTGAAGGGATTTCTGAGGGATGTCATTAATAAGGGAGTTAAACGAAATCCTTGATTACCAAAGAAAAGAACATGTGCTCTGTTCTCTTTAATCACCACACACGTATGATCTCTTCTGCATCGCGTACACATTCCGCCCATGATGCATCAATGCTTGTAAATGTCTGCTTACTATAACAAGTAGTCATTAAGTTGATGCTGGTAAATTATTTCCTATTTTTTACTGATATCCAATATTTAATAGTTTTCTATAGGAATGTATGTGCATTCAAGTGTTCCAATTTCACATTGAGTTTATGCTTAAATTTTTTCGTACAATTGTAGATATAAGCTTCATATTTGAGAATGAGAACATACCTATTTTTATTCATATTACCCAAAGTTTTTCCATTCAATTGAAATAAAGGATATGTGGATGACAGCTTTGTAGAAACTTGACGCTAGAGGAGGAATAGTTTCCTAAATATAAAGGGAAATTATCAAAAACCATGAATAGGTCTTATAACAGCCTTGTATTTGTTCCAAGCTGTAGACCTCCTTATGTCAGAAAATATTCTACACGGCAATATTTGAATGGCAATCTGTTATTAGCAAAATTGTACACATTGTACAGAGAATTGATTAAAGATGATAATAGTGAGAATACAAGAGAAAGACCAAACTTACCAAATAGGGAAGTGTTTGGTAAGTAATTTAATATTCACTTCTTACGCAATAACAATGTGAAGAGTACAATATATAGTATTGTCAGTCCAACTTTAAAACTAAATTTAGATGACCGTTATAGTAAACATGTATAAAACAAAAATATTTTCCCTGAAATGACAGAAACTTATAGGTTAACATCTCATCAAGATAAAATTATATGCAAGGCAGTTTTTATTCACAAATAGTACTACCTACATTTAATTCTGAAATCAGCATAATTTATTCTATTGCGAAATATTTTGCATGTTTGAAACGGAAATAAAAGCTAAAGCATTTACTCGTAAACGAGAGGTCTACGTTCGGAATCCCGCCAGCACCGTTCTTCTTGATTATTAAGGTTTTTTTTTCAGGTTTTCATCTTTGGCCACATTCACAGTTATTCATGATTGCGTACAGAAGAGCGTGTCTATAATTAAGTATAATTCTCAAAGTGTGTTTCTCAACTGAAAAAAACCAATAAAAATGGCAAAATGTCAGTATCAATATTCACTAAATTAAGGAAATAACTTAAGCATCCCATTTAATAGGGATATAGTTGGCCGAGCTCGTTAAGGCATGAGCTTGTGAGTGGGAGGTTTGGGATTCGATTTTCACCAGTCCTCCATGATTAAGGATACTTTCAGGATTTCCTCAGTCCTCATAACTGGTAAGTAACGGTGAGGTAACCTGAAATTACGCGTGGAGCGTTTCCTTCCTTAAAAGTAAATCTTTCCTTTTTATCATTTCATCCCATGTATCATCAGTGTCCGCGGCCTGTGGTAGTAGTAAAAACGGGCGTTAACTACTGTTTTAAAAAATGCTTGTTATATACTACGGCATTAACTTGGATTTTCATGATGATGAATAGACGATCATGAATAACGAGGTTAATGCCTGAGGAATACAAGTTGCTAAATGTTCAAAATATTCTCTCTTTTACTTTATCAATATTCCCTATAAAACAATTTGAGCTTCAAATTCATTCAGCAAGGATTGAGATCTTATCTTTACTTCATCTACCACCAATATTCTACCTAATTATTCTCAGTCGCTAGTTTTGATTTCATTTTTTAATTTTCATAACAATAAAATGTCAGTCAGTTATTAAGAACAAATTAATTTACATATCTAAAGTTTTCTAAGTTTTAAGCCGCTTCAACTGACACAGTTTTTTAACACTTCTCAAGCATTTCTTCTTATAAATAACATATCTAACCTGAGACGGTACTGCAAATTGCAAATCAAGAACCGAACATCCTGGGCTGCTTACATCTTCTTCATCAAGGCTAACTGCTACAGGTCCTTTTACGTTGAATCCTACTATTTCACGCCCTGAGGACTTCTTAGACTGTGTTCTGGGGAGATATGATAGGCGCTTGTTTTCGCTCTGATCCGCCATCTTCTCAGGTTTTCTGTAACATTTAAATAATGATGTAGGAAATCTGGCGTTTAGTCCGTCCGTTGACCCGGTCTTCTTCCTTGCTGGAATGAAGTTCACTCGCTGTCCGCAATAGAAGGACGTTGTTTTCGCTCGTTGAAAACAATTGTATCTTGCAATATACAAACTAATTACGGCATTGGTGTTCCGCTTATTAGCTCACTAATTGGCCGTCACCATTTTGGTGACGAATTTGATCAAAGTGCAAGCTAGAAAATGCTTAGTATGCCTGTGGATAAGACTTAGTTGATGCAATTAGTCTGCAGTACAGGATAGAACTAAAGGGTTGCGAGCTCAATTCTTGTGTAGGAAGGGAAAAGATGCGCTATAAAGTATAACTCTACTGGATATTGTTTTTGCTATTGATACTCTAGCTTCCTAACCACCCCCTGAATATAGCTGAGTTTATCCAACCTCTGCTAGCCCCATTTTTTCCTTAACCCCCATCCATCACAGGCTGTCTCCTGGTCACAGACTGGATCCTCGCTTCCTTTTATGTGAAATGTTGAGGTATCGTAAATATAAGGGACATTTTAAAACGCTATAGCTGCCATTTGAGACAGCAAGAAAAAAAGTTACAATCTTTGCTTAAATCATTCATGACTCAAAGTAGATTGTGCTCTCGAAGGTAAATTTGCTTCCCTTGTTGCCAAAAATTGCCTGCTGAATCTTTCTGTACTAACATAACCCAAAATTAAGAATATTGTGTACATTTGCTAATCTCAAACTGCCGCATATGGTTTAAAGCATATACGAGGCTGATCTAAAAAGTAACCTTAGTATTTTTTATTAAAAAGTTTATACATTGAAATTGAAATCACTTCATTTTTCAACACAGTCTTCACCACGTTCAATTCAGGTGTTCTAGGGTTTCACTAATGCGTGGATTACACGAGAAAATATTTATTGTGACTGACTGGGTAACGAACCATGCAACGCGTCTTTCACCTTGTAGTCAATGCAGAACTTCTTGCCACCCAGTGTCTCTTTGAATGGTTCAAAACACAACAATTGGAAGGTCCGGTGAATAAGCAGGATGTGGTATACACTCAAAATGAAGATCTGGGAGCAGTGTGAGGCCTTGCATTATCATGCTCTAAGAGTATACCGGTTGTGAGCAAATTGCAGGTTTCAAACGGTTCTCAAGCAGTTTACAATATAATCGCTGTCGTTAACGTTACGCCTGGTTATGTAATGTTCCATGATTTGACCTTTAGAATCGCAGAAGAGCGTGAGTATCACTTCGACTGACGCAGCTAAAAGTAACATTTTTTTTTATGATGAAGATGATGAATGCCACAACTCTTTGCTAGGTCGCTTGTTCTATGCATTGGAAATAGTGAACCCAGGCATTCATAACTAGAAGCTATACGATTTAGGAAATTTCCTTCAGTTCATGACATAGTAGCAGTGTTTCACAAACATGCACAGCCGTAATTTCAGTTCAGGGGTGAGTTGTTTTGGTAACCAACTGGCGGAGATTTTGCAGTACTGCAGAATATCATGAAGCAAAGTCATGATTGATCTTCAATTCTACAGCCACCTTACCGAGTGTTACCCGCCGATTGCCTCTATCGCTTGTTCTGCCGCAGCGATACTGTCTGGTGTAAACGCAGTGTGCGGTTGACCAGAGCGAGCAGCAGGACTCACAGTTGATATTCCACTTTTAAACTTTCTGTGCTACTCTGTGTTACTACCTGCTGGAGTAACACAAAGAAATCTCAACATTGCTCTTCATTCTTCGATAAATATTTGTTACGTTCTCGTTCTCATTAAAAGGGGTGGGGGGTTGAACGGATATCAAGATGGCGTGATCATTTGATATATTATTTCATTTATTTTCTTTTTTCAAAACAGAGAGCTATTTAATGTATTGGAAATGAGATGCTGTGAGATATTTTGTGTTGCAAATAAATTAAACATTAGCCTTATATGCATGTAATATTTTTCAGATACAAAGACTCATTTATTTCCGAATTATTTTACTTAAAACTCTAAAATGTTATTTACAGCTCCTAGTTTACAATTTAATCTCACACTGCCATATTTTTATAATAATTTATGCAAATCTTACATATGTGTGCTCTAAAATTTGAAAAAATAAAATAAAAAGTGTTTTCCAACATACTATAGATTGCGGAAAGCGAAACTGTGCAATAAACAACTTGTACTTAAAATTGTTTACATTTTGCTACAAAGCACATGATGTTGCATAAAAAAAGCGGAAATTATGTTATGTATCCTTCAAAGGTTAAACGTTTTAAAAAGTATGCTATGATTGGAAGTGTCCAGTCATTTACGCTACGATACTTTGGTTATCCTATAGAAATTCAATTTGATGCAATACAAACAAACCTAATTCATTTCAAATACATTATTAGTCTCTGCCTAACTGCAGTTGGAAATTTTGTTTCAGATTCTGCCTTCACTAAAAGGTTTTGCATCCAACATTTCATTTCTATTTCATAATACAAAACTGATGTTTAGGCTTGCCGTCAACGTTTACAGCAACTACGTAATCCTTTTAATAAATGGATATCAATATGGTGTTTAAATTGATTCTACCTGATTTTTTTTGTAAAACCGAGAAAGAGTAATGAATGTTCAGCCATGTTTTTTGTTACAAATAAAGTAAACGTTAATCTTATTTGCATAGATAACATTTCAAATACAAAAACGCATTTTTTTTTTCAAATACTGTGCTTAAAAATATATTGTTGGCATTACATATGTTCCAAACACCTATTTAAGCTGTAAATTTCTCAGGAAACAAAATTATTGTAACATATTAAGCTGTGCAATTGTTATACCGTCTTTTATTAAAAAATATCGTAAACTATAGCAGTAAATAAATATAATATGTATAGTAAAAAACGTTTATTTTTCCCTATGCTTCACTCTCCTTCCTAGAGGACTCATAGGACTCGAACTCGCAAACCTTAAGTTCTGTCCTATACTGACTGCTTCAGCTAATTCTTAGCCACAGGCGCAATTAGCATGTTCTAACATGCAATTTGGTCAAATCCATCACCAAAATTGAAGGGCAACTAGTAAGCTAATAAGCGAAATACTAAAGACATCAGTTCCCGCATTGCAAGATGTATTTGTTTACAACAAGCAAAAAAATGACCTATTGCAGACAGCAGGTGACCTCCAAGAAGGCGCTATCTCACAAAGCCTTCTTTCAATCGGCTTAATACGTGATTAAAACAAAAGATCACGTATTTTAAATACAAAACAAGTATGAAGATTGTACAATCTATAGAAAAACTGCTTTAAATGTCTCAAATTTAGCAGCTTTAAATTACAGATACTTTACAATTTTGCAAATAAAAAATAGGTGGCCTGGGCAAAGTCAGCGGCCATCGACGGCCTGCGCGGGTGGGTGTAAAGGAAAAAATAATGAACTAAGAGCTGCGGCTGGCAGGAGTTAGTAAAGCTCAGCAATATGCAGGGGGTGTTTAGGAAGCTAGCGGGTTAAAAACAATATCAAGTAGAACAGGTGTCGCCGCGAGGAGTCAAATCCAATTTACATTATCCCCTCAAAGGATCGCAGTGCGTTATCGATCGATAGCTTAGGTTATGATGACGCTGGATTGCTCTCCGCCCCTTAGAAATGAAGCAATGCGGGTTGTAAAGCTCTGGCTTAACTTGGCGTTCGCCACCACTGAAGAACAATACACCTAATAGCGCGTCATTTCCCTTGCTTCAGAGGACTCAAACCCGCAATCTTTATGCTGTATCCTGTACTGCAGACTGGTTACATCAGCCAAATCGTTTTCACAAGCGCTCTAACCATATTCTAACTTGCAATTTGGTCAAATCCAGCATCAATATGGTGAGGGCCAGTTAGTAAGTTAATAAGCAGAACGCTCAAGTCGTTTCCACATCGAAAGATACATTTGTTTTCAACAAGCAGACAGCGGGTGAACTTCAGTCCGGTAAGGAAAGAGACGGGGGCAACGGACGGACTAAGCGCCTGTCCTTTTTACTTAAGATAATATTTTCCACCTAAATTTTATTTTGTATCTTCACATCATTTTCACCCAAATGAAATGTACGATTTCCTTTAGAATACGAAGGAGAATAAAGCATTATATTTGTAAAATCAATAATTAACAAAATAAAAATGCACTTTGAAGTACAAGAAAGAGGAAAACAACTTTCATTCGAAATCAAGCGTCAGTAACCGAAATGAACACGTGGCTTAGAATGTCATGAATTTAACATGCCACAAATGGCCTAGCTTATTTCATAGAATGTAAAACATTTTTCTAACCATAATACCTCCCTAATAATGGACACGCACCTAATTATTTGACACTCTTACCTGTCTATACATAACGTTACTTGATTGTTGCCTTCGAACAATGTCAAATAATATCATACACAAATACTCACATTGCTTGTTTTACTCACATGTTTGAGTCTGAGGGTTCACTCTGGATTTATAAACGGATATTCTGCACAATGGCGGGTTGAGTTCTCACTCACACCATATTTAATTATACCAGGTGAATCAGCTGCCTGTTTTTTCTGGAACATCTGCAATATGTTAAGTCACATGAGACGAAGTGATACCTGTCTTTTATAAAGTAACTTTTGACTGCAGGTCAACCGTATAATGCAAAACGAGCTCTATGGACGACCCAACCATAAAAATGCTGTGTAACTAGATAAAGTTCAGCATATTATGCAATGAGGTTAATAATACCGATTCGAGAAATGAAAAATTATGATGCAATGGCGAAATTATGATGGTTTGCTTAATAAGTACGAAATTCTTCCAATTCCTGTTTAAACAATAAAATAAAATAATAGTACATGTCAAAAGTGTATTTCTCTTAAAACACTATATTAAAACAAGAAAATGAAAATTATCTAATTACACATTTAGGTGCCATTTGGCTGGTATTACACTGCAATGTTATATTTTGAATGTGAACTGTCTTCACTTCTCAGGAACATTGTTTTATAACAGGCGTTGTCCCAGTGCTTCACTATGTATTCCGAGCACGAATACGTTGATGCGGCCCTTATCTACGAAAAGTGGAAGGAGAACGCACAGCAAGCTTATCTTTTATATCAGGAGATTTTCCACATAGACGACAACTAACGTCAAATACTTTCCGGGGTGTTGAAAGACGTCTGCCTACAACAAAGTCACTTGTAAGGGTGCTTCCTGTTAGAGAGCACTAATGACATCCGACGTCAACGAAGAGGCTGTTCTGAACGCTAACCTGAATAATCCTCATATTAGTGCAGGAGCAGTTGCACAAGAGGTGAACATCATAGCCTTCTGTGATGCGAATACTGATTGCTAACACATTTAATTTTACCAATATCTGAAACTCCATGGACAGATTCCGAAGCCGGCTGAACTTCTGTGAATAGATGCTAAGCCACGTGGAAAATGATACGGGAATTATGTCCAGAATCCTTTTTTTTTTTCTGGCCAATGGAGATTTCACAGCAATAGCACCATAAATTGCCATAATATGTATATTGAAGTGTTGATAACCCCTACTGGGTAAGGAACACAGCATTGCAAGTGCAGTCTGAAGTGAATGACTTATGTGGAATGTTGAGTGACTACTTTATTGCATCAAATAGGAGCTCACTACCTGTGTATTCCCTGTAATGAGCTCCTACTGTTGATAGAGGATGTACCACTGGAGTAGCGAGTAACGCTGTCGTCTCAACATAATGCAGATTCACCGCAAAGGTCCATGGCTGTCTGTAATTATCTAAATCTAGTGCATCGTGCATTGCTTCCCTGGGGATACTCACCTGGTAGCCCCAGATAGCGGGTTCAATTCCGGCCAGGGTTGATGCATTTTTTTCGGGCGTAAAAAATCCCTTTCCTTCGGAAGGAAAGTAAAGCGGTGGGTCCCGTGTTGTAGATTTATGGTATATCAAAGAACATCAACCCTGAAAGAAGAGCCCTCTAGGCGAAATTAATTGGACGATTCACGTCCTGAATTGAATGGGACGCTGATGACCTTAGATGTTAAAGAGCGTCTGTAAAGAAACCAAATAAATAAAAATATCCCCTGGGTAAATTTAAAACAATGAGTTTATGCAGAGGAACAGACCTCGGGATACTTGCGAACGCATCACGGCAGCCTGTACATCCATGTTACAGCGGGTTAGATTTTTAACACCGTACTCAGGTGTTTACTAACCAAGCAAGTCATCAGTTCGAGCTCTTTCTTCATTAGAAATCCCTTGTTCCGACATTCTCATTCCCACCCACCGGCAATGCTGATATAGTCGAACTCTGTTAAACAAAAGAGCCCTATCATAGTCACAACACGCGAGATAATGCAATAATAATTTCTTTACACTGCGTCACTGCACTTAAGTATTGAAGCAGTTTTAATGGGGGGGGGAAGAAGTCAATGGATGGGAGTTTTAATTAATTATGATATTAACAGCATCTGTAGAATCAATTGAAATTGTCCTTCTCTCCCGCCGCTGTCTCGACGCGTCGTCTCGGTACCACAGCTAGCTTCTTATGTATATAGCTGGATATTTTGTTACCTTTTCAGGTCAACGGGTGGAAATAGTCGGGAATTGGGAAATATGTAAGCAAAGTTCAAGACTGATGATGATACTGTTTATTTCCCTCTGCCATGGTTCTATTCAAAGGATCGTCTTTCTATGGGACAGCATTTATTTATTGCTACCTCTCATTACACTAATTGTCTATCGTAACATTTCCCTTCTTTGCAAGTAGTTAGTTCAAAGTGCCTTTATACTTTATAATGAAATTTCACTCTCTCGGACTACGATCACCTATACTCCAAGATCACTTGACCCTTATCTTAACTCGGTGACTAACTATTACCGCCCGTTTCCTTCTCTATACCTTAATTGCTGATGTTAACTGTCAAAATCTATCTCTCACGACTTCTCAGTTTTATATACTTCCACGAATGCTCAATTCTTACTATACCGATATTACAATTCCCTGCACTGACTCACTGACGACTTGCAAAACTCTCACCTATCATGATGGCTTATCAAAACTCTCTCTTCTTTCACGATGGCTTACCAAATCTCACTACCCTCGCTCTTTGAAAACTAACTTTTTATCAACCGTTCCGTCATTCAGTTGTTAGACCTACTTCTTCCCTTTTTACCCTTGTTTCACTTAAAAAATTCTCCCTGTTCATTGAGGGGCGTACATGCACCTCTACTCTCAGATTCTTTATTGGCCCTTCCCCTGGGCCGTCACTTTTACCCGATTTCTACTTTCCCTTATTTTAATTTTGGTTAGTTCACTTTCCATTTCCACCCTCTATTGTTCAATTTTTTTCTACTGTTCCCTTTTGATGGCTAAATAAAAATGAAAGTTCACAGAAGTTAAATAGACCACCCTTTTTCTTACAAAAAAGAAGTCTTATAACAAAACACACCAAGGGTGACTAGCCGTCTATTCATCGCCTAGCACAATGCTATTCACTTTCTCTTCGGACTCGGCTTATTGACGCCAACTATCCAAGAAAATACTCAACAAATATACAATACATAAATAACTTAGCAACTACTAGCATGAATGCATAAGTTACACACACTGTCTGTAATGCTATTTATAATATCTTTGATTATGTTAATACTTTATAATATGTTAATTGGGGACGTCATCTCATTGTTACGGCTTCAGTATAAAAGTATAGCTCTATTTTAAAACTACCATGCTAGCATGGACTTTAAAATTTCCTTATTTTGTCGATCACCTTATAACTTTTATTCCCTACTTTATCAGTTGTGCCCGATCGCGTTTAAACCTTTGCCTACTTACAGTTTTCCTAAAATAAAAAATCACTACAACATTTTAAAGATTAAATTACCAAATAGAAATCAAATATAATTATAAAACAAGTAACTGAAAGTTAAAAAGTATTCACAACAAAGTTGAACGTAATAATATTTAAAATCATTGCAACTTATTAAAAGTAAGACAAATAAAAATAAAAACGCACAGTTAGCGCAAACTGGCACTTTTTCAGACAGTTATTCCCCTACGCACGTGCTGGTTCCAATTGACCTACATAACAGGTTCAAGGAGAGAGTTTGCGAATAAAGGTACATATGACATATTTGCGTTAACATGTTCTGTTGTACTAACTCTTCGTTGGCGTCAATTGGATTTTTACGAGTGCATTAATGGACGACACTACCGTGCAATTAATGATGGTTTTCCCCGCAGCGCGGGATTTATTTTCCCATAAGCGACCTCCCACTTGTTTGCCGCGCCGTGGAGGGGCTAGCCAGCCTCCTTGCTTACTTACTGTCCTTGCTGACTGTCGTAGCAGCTGTTCCCAGTTGTGTCGTTCGTCCCCCCCCCCCCCGGTCCAACAGCCTGCGACTCTGGAGTAAATTAAAAATGCCTAAGCCTGCACACTGTACAAGAACTCAAAAGATAATATTCGTGAGGAAATTGTCCAGATTTCTGAAAACAAATTATAGTGAGTGATGAATAATTTCTAAAGTCAGGCCAAAAAATGTGAGGAATGAGGGCGGTCAGTTTCAATATCTGATTTGATAATTTGTAATGAGTCTCTTAAATAGGTTTGTGTGTTGTACGATTGTTTACTCTCTCGCTAATCACGAATACTCGGCTGGACGACTAACCGGCTAACAAGCGGCGCGCTCGCCCATAGGAAAACACTTCACGGGAAAACCAAACTGACAAGTATATCTGCCACATATTAGTTCTCGTGCTAGATGTGCAACCAAAGTGATGCATGTTGCAGTATATACGTATTATAGAGACGAATAATTTCACGTTGGACTATGTATTTCAGTTTGCATAAAGCTGTAATGACTCACTGGTACAAGATGTGGCAAGAATAAGAGTTTGCGTATAATTCACGTGCAGAAGTTTTTTCACGTTAAGAAATTCTGGATACGGGTTTGTTTTAGCAATATCCTTTTTCCAATACAGTAAATCACTTAACAGCTTTGAAGAAGGAATTTGATCTTACATTCTCTCGATTCTCATTATTTATACAAACGGAATTGAGGGGACGTAGCGAAAACAATAAAACGTCAATCAACGGTTGGTCACAACTGAAGGGATACTTCCTCTCCTTTAGATAGGCTAATTTAGTTTCTGCGGACTAATAAATTTACAACTACAATTTGTTCCTAATTGAATTGAAGCACGCTCTCAGTCAAACTTCTCCCATCCCATCTTAAGCGCTTTTGCGGTTATTATTATTATTATTATTATTATTATTATTATTATTATTATTATTATTATTATTATTATTATTATTATGTTGTTGTTGTTGTTGTTGTTATGTAAGAATGCTTTTTAACATCTCTGGTCATTAGCATTCCATTCAATTCAGGGCGTGAAACGGCCGATACATTTTGCTCAGAGATTCCTAGTTTCAGGTTTGAAGTAAGTTTACGTACCGTAAATCTGCAAAAGGACCATTGTCTTTACTTTCTGTCCAAAGGAAGTCATACTTTGGATTTTATGCCCTAAAAATCCATCGATTCTGGCCGGGTTTGGATCAGCTGTTAGCGCGGGCTAATTTTTATCACATTTTTCCCAGTTCACAATGCCATTTCACCTGCTAGGCAACTTCAATTTTTACTACTCTATTTGGAGTCCGGAAAGGGAAATTTTTCTGATGCAATGGATATTCATATTCTTTGCTTTTTCTTTAATCGTCTAATGTTCATTTTACAATTCAGGCATCGTAGGCAGTCAGCACTGATGATGCATGCGATAAAATGATAAAATGGGAAATTAATTTTTTGGGGGGTAAGGAAGCGTTCCAGTTCTCAGTTTGGGGTACCTCTCCGCATTTTCCATAGATGAGGACTGAGAAAACCTCAGTCAGGGCGGACGGTCCTGGGGGGGATCGAACCGCAGGCATCCCGTTAATTAGTTGGTGCCTGAATGACTTAGGCTACTCGTGTCAGTATAGCCTTTGTTTATAACACACTCTTAGGCATTCTGTTCTCTCTGATTCTAATCACACTTTATACCTTTAAATCACTCAGTCTGAACCCTTCATTTCCGCACGCCATTATGAAAGTCATTTCGGACGATTTCTAGCTAGTAACATTTTATGCACATTGTTCCTCTGTTCTCGTATGTTTAACCCATGCGGCGAAAAAGATGTTTAATAAAGCTGATTAGGATGGTTTTAATCTTCTTGCTCACTTATCTCACACTAAATGTTACTCCATAAATGACATAGTCGAGCAATTAATTGCTACAATTCTGATTTCTGCTGGACAATGTGCACCTCTCCCGACTGCTTCCCTTCCTAGACCGTTTCGGTTTCCTGGTGGATAGCCGAATGCCTAAATGTAGTTGTTGCTGACAGAGCTTCTCTCAGAGCTAAAATATTATGTTTTCGTGCTTTTAGGTCTATTCTAGAGGTCATAAAATGTTCATCTCGACCTAACGTTTCGTCACGCACTATAATGGCCACAATCACAGGAATAAAATTATGAAGTGCTTGATTTCCTCCCACCGTTTCTTGGTGTGAGGCAAGGCTGTAACAGTAGATATTAAAGATTTAATGTAGGAAGGGGAAGATAGGAGAGGAATGCCAATGTCATGTCGCTATTGATCGTCGGCTGGAATGTTTACACATTCGAAAAGAACTGGAATCTACGGTTGATTCAGTTTGTTCGTTCTCTATTTTTATTAATGTTATGTGTATATTAAAATATTCCCATAGATATCACATTGACAAATAAAAGTGCAAACAAAATTGTTACACATTAGAGAGTAGATCATTATTGACGTCAAGTGATCACAATATTATTTATTTTGAGGTACGAATTAAGGCAAAGCTAGAAAAAACCTGGAATGAAAATAAAAAAAAAAAAAAACCTGCAATATAAAGAAAGTCAATTGCAATAGACTAAAAACTGAATGTAAATTACCTACAATGCCTCAGTCTCAAGTTGACATTAACAATACAGCATTAGAACTAACCAAAGCTCTCCAAAAAGATATGAAATGCAGCATATACAGAACTAATAGAAAATATAACACTTTACCAACATTTTGGAGCGATAATCTGTTTAAATTAAGAAGATTAGTTAGAAAAGATAGAAGAATTTATCAGAAATCCATCATTACCTCAGAAAGAGAAAATAGCTGAAATAAATACAGAGAAATTAGAAAAAATATAAAGGAAAATACAGAAGATTATCGCATAGCTGCATGGAAAAATTTTGTAGACGTAAAACTTTCCGACAATATATGGTGTACACCTTACAAACGAATAATGGAGAAAGTAAAAGTCTCAGAAGTAATATCTGCTCTGGATAAAGTGAATGATAAAATGTCTGTAAATTGAATAGGTTCTATAAATTTCCTACTTATAAAGTGACTATCTAATGATAATAAAGAAAATGATAACCCAGAGAACAGTAAATTAAGAAAAGAACTCAATACTGAAAATATAGTTGAAGGTATCATTTATCCCTACTATGCAGGTGAAATAAGGAACACTATAAAGGAATTAAAGAATAACATATCACCAGGACCGAACGAAATAAAGTCGGAAGGGTTGTGGCAGTTAGAAGACCAGATTACTCCGTACCCGTGCCAACTGTTTAATAACTACCTGTGGCAGGGAACAGTGCTTTATTGCTGGAAGGAAGTAAATGTGATCGTTTTAAACAAAGGACAGATAAAGGTATCACGCAACGAAATCCTGTAGGCCTGTTTGCTTACTAATTTTTTTGGGCAAAATTCAACAAAAAGTATTGAGCAAAAAATCGATGAATATAGATCAATGATTGGTATGAATATTTAACATTTTGGATTTAGAAAAGGCAAGTCAATAGAGAATACAATTAACAAGGCAATAGAGACTGCAAAAGCAACTAATAAAAAATATGTAATAGAATATTTTTCGATATTGCTGGGGCGTTTGATAGCTTATGGTGGCCGGCACTCTTTCAAATTTTAAGGGAAAAGAAACATTAAAAATGCATTTATAATTCGTTAATAGATTATTACAAAAACAGAAGAGTATATGTTAAAGATGCAAACCAGACCATTACAAAGGAAATCACCAAAGGATGTCAATTTTAGGGCCGATATCATGGGACATATTCTTGAAACCCCTAATAGAGAAATTAGAAGCATTAAATAGATTATCGCATATGCAGATGATTTACTAATATTAATAGAAGGAAATAGTAGAAAGGAAATAGAAAAGAGATGGAATATAACAACTGATCATATTACCAATTGATGGATAAAAGTAAAATTAGAAATAACTCCTGACCAATCATAGTATGCGTTTTTAAAAGGAAACTTAAACTTAAACAGAAACCCGATTATTAATATTAACAATAATAATATAGAAATACAAATAGTAAATAGGTATCTAGGTATCTATTTGAATGAAAAATTAAACTTTAAAGAACACGTAGAAAATATAAGAATTAAAGCAAGAAATGTTGTGTTTAAGTCGGCTAATATTGGACAGGAATATTTCTATATACCAGCAGATGGAATAAAAATCTATCACAATAGCACATGAGCAGCCATTTTAAACCATGGAGGAGGAGTTTGGGGGAAAAAGCACGCGAGATGTGTTTTATACGTACTTTAAGGAGCACCCAAAGGAAAATGTAATTGAGATTTACAAGGGCATTTTCCACATCTTCTACAATGGGGCTGTTAGTAATATTGGGTATATGACCAATTGATTATTTAACTCGCCTGAGAGCAGCCTTTCGTGGTTTAGAAAACAAAATAATTAAAAAATAATGGACGTTATTAGCCTAAACTGTAGAAATATAAAAGAAATTAAAGATTCTTTATTACGAATATGACAACAAGATTGGAATGAGATAAAAGAAGGTATAAAAGTACATGCAACCTTCCCATTCATAAATCAAAGATTACAGTTCAAACACTTTCAACCTAGTAAAGGTGTAGTACGGTATGTAACAGGACACGGTTCATATTGTTCATATTTACACACATTTAAATTACAAGCAATCAATAAGTGTACGATTTGTAACGTGATCGATACACCGGAACATGTTTCATTCGAATGCTGTAAATTCCAGTCAATTGTGACTGAGGAATGATCGCTACTTGAAGAAAAATACATTTGGCACATCATGAAAGATGAAAATGATTTTAGGGTTTTGAATGATTTAACAAATCAAATATGTAAAATGACAGAAGAGTATATAAACAACAAAAATCAAATAAGAGAGAAAAGCCAATGGTCAGATATTCCTTTAGAAGATCCCTCAAAATCAGAGAAAGTAAAAGAAAACTATGTAGAACTAAGTTCAAAAACAAGAAGATGAATAAGAAGATAACACCCAAATTGAATCAGAAGAAGGGAGCAAAATTAAGAATAATGTTAGTCTTCGGGCGGAAAGGAAGCAGCAGAGAGAAGAAAACGTAGACAGAGAACAAAACGAGGAAAATATATGGTACACATAAAAGTTGAAAAGTAGAAGAAGATGAAGGAAAAAGAATGGAAATTGCACTGTCAACACACCATGGTCTAGCATTGCTGCTGTTTGAAATCGGCAGCAACCTCACTGATGTCCAGGTCCCGATGCCAGGATTTCCGGTGGGGAGCAGCCCGGATACCGAACGTGAGCAGAAATGAAGAATGTAAGTATTAAATTATATAAAAATTGTACACTAAATAATTGTAAATGTAATCATTGCTACTGGGTACCAGTATTTAATAATAAGTAATAGTTGAAATAGCCGTAGTGCTGGATTCCAGTACCGGTTTAGTTTTTTGAGGTTTTACTTTTGTTTAGTTATAGTATTAATATTGGGGAATTTAAAGTGTAATTGTAATTTTATTGATAAATGTAAGAGAACTACAAAAATAATCTGGAGTATTATGTCCTGATATTGAATCAAGTTATCAGGATATAAGTATTATAGAATAAAACAAAATATAATAAATAAAACAAATTAAAATATTTCCATTGCTTCCCTGTAGAGCATGCTGTAGTAACGTTTGGTAGTAGCAAGGATCTTGGTGTCGTTTTATAGCATGCGGTGGTGACCTTGTAATAACATGCTCAGCAACAGCTGATTTTTCTAAATGTCCCATTCGACAATTCCTTTCATGTTCCGAAATACAGTCGTAATGCTACATTTCATGGTTTCTATGTACATTTTCCCGCAGTTGCACTGGGGTATGCAGAAACCTGCAGATAGCACCGAATCACGCGCGTACTTTGCATTGCGCAGTACCTGCTGTATTTTGGTCGTGGGCAAACAATAATCCGGACCGTGTGCATCTTTAAAATTTTGCCGATGCTTCTTTTAAATTATGAATGTATGGTATAAATACCTTTCCATTGAACAAAGAAGGATTTTGTTGATTTTCGGAATTTATTTTCTTGGTCATCTATATCTTCTAAATTATTTAGGGGAATAACCGATTTTGGTGAGAGAGTTAATTCTAATTGTTTTAGCTCTTCTTGAAGAGCTTGATTGGCATAATCTGTTGGCACAGTGTACTAGAGTTTTGATTACACATTATTTTATTGTAAATGGTGGTTATAATTTCTGAGTAAATTGTGGTCGATATATGCGAATTTTCTATAAATTTTCTGTTCAAGATATTTATCAGATTGTTCATTCACCAAGACGTCTAGAAAAGGAATATGATCATTTTCTTCTTTCTTTATAGTAAATTGGATTTTTGGGAGTACACTTCACGGTTTCTTAAAAGCAGCTTCTAAGTCAGTTATTCAAAATCTTCCATGTAATAACAGACTATAACGGATGCTATAGGCTCCCCATTGCCACTTCGTTGCATTGTTCATTGAAGCTGCCATTTCAATAGTCAAACGGTGTTCAAATAGATCAGAAATGTCTGTGGGACAACTTTCTTTAACCTTGGTTAGTACATCTTGTATGGGAACCACGGTAAAAAGAGAGGCGACGTCAAGACTAATCAAAATGTCGAAAGGATCAACTGTAGATCACGAAACTTTTCACAAAATCTGTTAAGTATTTTATGCGACTGTGACATTTGCCGTTACTTTCCATTGCCGGAACGATAGATTCACCAACATACTACGTCTTTAAATACATTTCCATCTTGTTTCAGCTCTTCATCGGCAAATTTGGACACAACGCTTTTAGAAAATGCACGCATGCCGGTCGCTGTTTACACACATATTCTGACCACCATCCATAACAAAAATAAGCCAAATCAAAATTCTAGTGTTCTGTGTAACCGTATATAACAACCACGATTTCTTCAAGAAGAGCCAAATCACCTAGCATTAACTCCAATCAACATCGGTTATTCACGTAAATAATTTAGAAGATATAGATGGCCAAAATAAGCAAATAACTTTGAAAATCAAAAAGATTATTTTGTGTTCAACACCTTTGGACCATTATACAGCAGGTTCTGAGCAATGCCAAGAATGCGCGCGATTCCTTGCTATCTACAGACTCCTCTGAAACTCCGGGAAAGTGTACTTAGGAATCACGAAACGTGGCATTAAGACCCATATTTTGGAGCATTAAAGGAATTGTCGCCCGGAACTGATAGCTATTCTGAGCACATTATTACATCAGATAACCATCGCATGCTTTACAAAGACACCAAGGTCCTTACCACTATCAAACGTTACCAAAACACTCTCCAAGGGGAAGCAATATAACTATTTAAACATAGCACTGCCGCATGCTTTAAAACTACGCCAAGATCCTTGACACTACCAAACGTTTCAACAGCACACTTCACAGGGAAGCAACAGGTACTTAAACACACACATAACTTAATAGTAAAAAAGACACAGACTAAATCGAACGTGGATTCCAGCTCTTTACAAATGTGTGAACCTTTCAGTCGATGATTAATATCTACTTTACCTTGGAATTCCCCTTATGTCTTCCCCTTCCTACGCAATACCTTTAATCTTTTTATGTTACAGCTAAGCCTCGCGCCAAGAAACAGATGGAGAGTCAAGCAAAGAGATATGAGAATAATTGTATTCCACTTTTGATGTCCACCACAGTGCGTGACCAAAAATTAGGTTCGAGATAAGCATTTTATGACCAGTAGATCACGGCCTAAAACCCAGAAATATTACTTTAACTTCGCAGTTCCGCAATATAGGCCAACATGCATATTATCTCAATTTCGGCCCTACCCTACCCTAGGGAGCTTATTATGTTATAACATAATAACTAACATAATAGCAACTGCGTGCCAAATATCGGCGCGTGGTGTAGAATAGCAAGAGGCATGTACTAAATTTGTAGCATCCTTTAATCGTTCTACGTCTTCATTCATATCAGGTAAGCTTCGTCGTGGTTCGTAAACCAACTCGTTCTCCCATACTTAGTGTTATAGCTCAAAAGTGCGTAATATTTGATCCTGATGCCCTTGACCATCTTTTTCTCACATGTATAGTTCCCTTATCTAATACCTAATATTAATTTGTGGCCTTAAGACCACATAGACTACAGGGGCTTTTTATCTTGCTGCTTCACTCTCATATAGTGCTACAAAGCTTAATTTACTTGGCGCAAACTGGAATATGCACTTTCCTCCTTGCTTACTTGTGCTCCGGTTGCGAATGCTATTCATGTTGCCATTCTTCAACAATATTCACCCGATGGCAAAGTCTATCTCGTTGATGATGATGATGAAGATGATGATTATGGTTTAAAGAGCGGAAAAATAGAAAGTAATTAGTGCCCAAACACACTAATACTGTGCCAAAAGTAAAATAAATAATTTATCTACAAAAAAAAATTCAGTGCAGAAAACAAGCATCAATAGCACTTTGGGTAATATAAATAAAAACCACATAACAAATAACAAGGATAAAATGGTCAACAACAAACAAAAGACCGGTACTAAAACGAATCAGCAAGAGGTGAAAAACAACAGTCTAAGGATGGTCTAAAATGCCGTCATAAATAAAATGGTATTAATCACACCTTAGCTGCAAAAAACCACAAACATAGATAAAATGGCGCACTCGCTCAACAGTTACCACACCATCTGTAAGTAGCTCCTCAATAGAGGAGGGCAAACTTAGGGAAAGTCTAAAATCCGCTAGATGAGGGCATTCAATTAAAATGCGACGCACTGTATAGGGGTGGTCACAAGTAGGACATGCTGGAGCCGGTTTACCTTTGAAAAAGTGATGGTGACTAAAAAGGCAATGCACAATCCATAAACGTGTTAAGATTACTCCTTCGCGACGAACTGCGCGAGAAGATGTTAATCAACTGAAAGGGGCGAACATATATTCTCGAAGTTTATTGACTGGATTAAACTCCACTCCTCAAGCCAGCGCGAGAGAACGCCTCTTCGTAACGAATGCTTCAAATCCTCCAAGTAAAATCGTTGCTGAACTTCAGAAGGGTCTAAAAGGGCGGATTTGACTGCAACATCTGCAGCCTCATTGCTGGAAGTCCAACATATCCAGGTTTCAGTAGTAGTGTCACGCTGACGCCAAAAAGCGTAAAAACCGCATCCTGGATCAACTGTATAAGAGGATGGTAGATGTACAGGATTTCCAAAGATAAAAGGGTACTCAAAGAATGAGAACAAATAACACTGTCCTCCAGCTGCTGGTCAGAAACAAATTGGTGAGATTGGCATCGCTTCCGGCCCCCAGTAAAGGAGAGCTTTTCCTTTGCCCTGATTTCTTGTATATAATGCTCCTCTCTAAAACGAGGACATCGCAGGATGAGGCCGGATGTTCTCCGCAGCAGTTGACGCAGACGGGAGCGGATGAACATGCTCTTTCATTACTATCTTGACCGCAGGTTGCACATATGGAAATGGCACTCATAGGCTATGCACTTAAGGCCAAAGTGCTGGCACTGAAAACAACGAGACGGGCTGGGGATATACTGGTGTACCTCAATCACCTTGTAGCCAGCCATAATCCTCTGCAGTAATTCAATCCTGTTAAATGTGGGGGAAAAGAATAAGGGTAGGTTGTGATTCATCCTGTTTCCTCGCCTGCACTCGATACACCGATGTGGCCCCTTGGTCTTCCAGACAATTCTGGATATCTGGGTCAGACATTCTGTCTAGTACATTATAGAAATAACTCCTAGTGATGAATGTTCAATGTTGGTGAACATGGATGGGATAACCGTGCAGAATCGACGCCTTGAGCAATGAGTTACTCTGTGACATTCCAAGTGTCTCCACCAAAAGAGATCCATTACGAAGCCGTGTGCAGAATATCACGGGTCCAGCTATGAAATCAATGCACTTCTGAATAATAAACAGATTTACCCGGCTAAAGCACTGACAGCCTTCCGTTCGACGACTGATGACTAAGTAACAAGGAAAAGACTTCTCGGTTATTTCTTTTACATCTACTCTTATACGTTTCATTTGTATGAAATTATTTTCATCGACCATAGCGATTTTATCTTCCACCATTGCAACTGACTCCGATGGCGGCTGCTTCCTGGGTGCCACCCCGGCTTAGGTGACTTGTCCTGGCTTGAACAAAGTCACCTCAGGGTAAACCTCCCCGGTTCCAGACAGAGGTACCCAATTGCCTACAGGAAGTTTACAGCTCTTGCAATGGCCCCTCTCCGGGCCTGGCCTTTACAGGGGATACGCTCCCGTTCTACACGATAACCCAGTGCTGGGGGTCACGCCATTACCCAGTCACTTTTTACCGCGTCAAAGAACGGGCATCCTTCAGACAAAGAACAAGGAAGTAGGATGAATACAAATTAAATTAGGGGCGAAATTAAAAGAAGTCAAACACGCTAAGCGTGGACCTGTGGGAGCAGCTCGGGTGCCTCGGGGTCGCTACGCCCCGTACCCAAAAGTGGGCCCCTGAGGGAAAGGTCTATCTCCACAGAGTTTTCAAAGATATTTAGTGGTTTAGAACGTTTCCGCGCTCTCATCGTGAGGCTACGGTTATGCCTATTCTGAAACATAGAAAGGACAGCCGTTTTCAACTTACCATCATATTTCTGCATTTGTAAGTTGATGGACTGCTGGTATGCTGACTTGAATAGACCAAATTCTAGACAAATGTTAAATGCAAATTTCGTCGGAACCACTCTTCTACACAAATCCGTTGTCCATTTCTGTACGCATAATGGAGAATTTCTGAGTAAGTATCGAAGCCATATTGCAGGAATTTTTGTATGCTACATACATGTAATACTTTTCATCGATTAACTGTTACTGTGCAGGCATTGTAGCATGAAATTCCAAACATTTTGTGTGGTCGTTGGCTTGATTTTATTGCCTCGTTTCATGCAGATAAACGAAGCACCTCAGAGAGCTCAATAGTAAGCGTCATTATGTTTGTCATTGCGATCCATGTGCGGCATCTGAAATTCATAATCCATATTTGTTGACGGATTTGCTAGGCTCTTTTCTTAGTGAATTTTTCTTTTGGGATGTCGCCTTTACTGGAGCCGATAGCAGATCAAAGTTTAGAGGGCTGAAAATTCTTTCAGCTTCTCTGATGAGTAATCTAAGTTACTTAAATTTTGAAACTAGCTGAGTTTTGTTCTCCTTCACTTAGTTTCAATTCAGCTGTTGTGCCATGCGCAGAAGAAACATTATACCCTTGGTTGGTATTTTAAAAAAAACTGAATTGGTCTTCCTGTATACCTTAATTGAAGCCATTGAGCATTCTTAAGTAGCACTTCCTCAGGAGTTCATAAAACGGTGTGTTGTCTTTATACTGTTCGCTTATTCCACCTAAATTGTAGGGCTTTAGATATAAACCTTTACTGCTCCCTTGATGTTTTAGTTTTGGCTACTAGATGTGCCGCAGCGGGTGCCGCTCGTAGGTCAATTTCGCTTTCTTTTTTTTTTTTTTTTTTGTCATATCCCAAAATATTCGTTTTTTGAACATGTTTCTTGCTGGTATCTCGACATTATACATTGATATGCGAAAATGGCATATTAACAGTTAACCCTAGAGCATCGCAACTTAAAATGTGAACGGTATTTAAAATAATAATCATTATGTCACACACATAAGATGTTTATTCAGAATTTTCGGATCAATTTCCTACATGTAGAGCTGCAGTTCACAATATTGCGCTCAAATGTGAATCTACAGGTTCTTTTGAAAAAATCTGTATATTACTTTTATTATTATTAAATGTTCTTGCTTCCCGTAAAAGGCTAGGACGAAAGCGTACAGGTTTGTATGCAGTTGAAGATAATGTTACAGGATGATACTCAGTTTTTTATTTTTAAAGGTAATCACTGTTGTTGAAATTTGGATACATAATTTCAACCCTGAGAGCAAATAGCAAAGCTCTGTGTAGAAATCTCCAACATCAGCAACAAAATAAGGAACGTACTTGACTCTACTGAAAAATTATGGTCATCTCATTTTTCGATATTCAAGAAATGGCTCAGCAGCAAGTCATTCTTGTACACCTATCTGTAACTGGACAGTACTACAGACATGTCAAGAAAACTTTGTAAAAAGCCAATTTCCATGCAACAAGCAGGATACGACGCCACGATAATGCACTGACGCACATCGCAATTGTTTTTGCTAAATATCTCACCAAATTCAATGTTATGTTTATCCCTAACCCTTAATACAGTCCAGATTTAGCACCGTGCTACTCTTTCCCTTTTTTCACATTGGGAAATACATGGGAGGTATTTTTTTATAATCAGAAGCAGTGGCTAAAGCTGTGGGGGTGATTATGAAGGACCTGCTAAAATGGATTCCAACATGAATTGAAAGAATGGCAGAAACGCTGAGATGGGTGCATTACATCCAACGGGAAATACTTTGAGAAGTATCATAAAAATTATGAGGATGAGTATAGGCGTGTAGTCAAAAAAATTAAGATAATTCATTATTGAATAGCCCTCGCATGGGACATATAAACAATAGTTCAGAAAATTTGTAGTCTTCATTCTATAGTTTAAGTATTGTAGGACGCGTACTTTATTTTCAAAGTGAGATCGTGCCTGACAGAGTTACAATTACAGAATGCATAGACTTGAAACCATATCACATTTTCCGAAGTGCATACATATCGACCTTTGCTAAGCTGGGATTTTGTATGAATGTGATCTCTCCCCACAGCATGGAAACGTACTATATAATTCTTGCACGTTGAACACATTAAGAAGGAAATATATGCATTGCAGAGAGAGGTGCTCTAGCATCTGATCATGGAGTGCATCTGAACTTGGAGTAAAATGCCGCGTACGAAAAGCATGTGTTAGTTCGCTCTTAATATATATATATATAACATTATAACACATTCCGTTTACAGAGCAAAAGAAGATATTCAGCCTTCTGAGATCGAAATGTAAGATGACAGAGAGTAAATCTGAGTGAATGTCTTTCGCTGGGTGCCAAAATATTCCTATAATCAACAACAGCATTCTGTACATGAAGACCGCGTATATGTGAGTCTATGAAATTTCCCCTGTAGTTGTAATTGAAATTTGTATCATTAGGAGAGACGAAGATCTGAATCGACTAAAGAAACACGAAACACACAACTTGATTCTTTCTTGTTATCCTTAAATATGTGTTCACATTTCACGAGGAGATACTAATGTGTTATTAAGTTCGCCAAATTGGCATGGCATCCAATGCACTATAGCCGCTCTACGAGTACATCATACTGCACCCTACATTTAACAGCCTACTAGGATGCTTGGGTATGACGATAACCAGAATAGATTCTTGGCAGCTGAAAAATAACACACGTGAACCTGTCCGATTAAGTTGTTTATAGAATCAAGTTTTTCAGTAGAGAAAGTAGCTAGTGAATAAATAATTTCATTTGTCCTAGTACTAGGGTCATTTAGCTGCACGCTTATGAATATATATGAGAAGAAAATTTGTCAAGGAAATCAGAGGCGGAAATGTGTAAACGAGATGACGTGGCTAAAAAATTTGACTAAATGTGAGAAGGAAAATCTTTAAAGGTTCAGATGTGAAAATGAACTGGTAGCATTGGCAATTAATGTCGCTTCACCGGCGTTAAATAGTGATGAATTATATCAGTCTACAAAATCAGCAATACGTAAAAGAACCCTACAGGGAAACTATCATTAGAGTCTTCCAGTAAGAGAAATTGTGTGGAGAGATAGTTTTCGACAGCTTCAAAATCTTCTCGCAAACATATATGAGCAAGAAAATACAAAACGTAGATAACGAACTGTATATTCCAGAAATAATTCTGAAAGCAAAGACTTGCAGCAAAAATTGTAGTTGTGCACAAAAGAAATAAAACAAAATCAGGTAAGATAATAGCCCCTGGGTGTGAAGGAGTGCCGTCATCTGATCAAAATTGAAACGCACCGGGGAGTAGCTACGGACCACAAAAAATTCCTAAGGAAAAGGTTCGTCTCCTGTAGTCACTCAATTAAAGGACGGTTAAGAGGAGGGAAAAAAAAAGTGGATTGGGTAAATGAGAGCGAATGTCATGTAGGTATATTCTACCGAAAGAGAGTCGTTGAATGCAGTAACGGAATAAGTGAGATAAAAGTTGCTGGTAAGTAGCGCAAATGGTTCAAACCTTATCTTTCGCGCAATACTAGGGCTTATTTTCAGAGGCACAACGTACCCCATTGCTCAAAAGAAGGGCACCCTCTTTCTTGAGTGATAATCGAACTCAGCCGCTTGATGCAATGTCTCTAGTAATGAGCGGCGAAGGAAGCAGCAGAGTGGTGTTTTTTCTCAGAATCTTCAGGGAACCAAGACCTCCAATGAGGGAAGGAAATTGCATATTTCTAAATTTTGATTGACTGAAACGGATTCTTTTAGATAGTCAGTCTTAGTATGTCTCGGCTAGGCTTGAATTTGGAGGTAGAGAGGTTAACAGTAGGTCTGTTGGAGATCACAAGAGAAGTTAATGTCACCGGTCTTCGTTAATACTTCCAGTGTATCCATCCTCAGCTACCGACCTCAGAAAATGGGCTGGCGACCCTCTCTTTCGCTCAAAGCTCTCGGATATTTCTTTTATCGTTTTAGCGCAGATGTTTAGAAGGCAGTTTGCAGGAAAACTTTTTGTAGACCAGGTTGATGCTGATTGTAATGAATTGTATTAGAAAGACGCCTAGGGCACGGCACTGCATATTAAAGCGTCCCAGAAAGGGTCGTAGGTTATTTTTTTTTTTTTTTGTTGAATGGTGTTTAACGCCCCTTTTTACTACTGTGCCACCACAGGCGATGAACACTGATGATACATGAAATGAAATGATAAATTGGGAAAGGATTTTTTTTTAAGGAAGGAAACGTTCCAGGCCTAAGTTTAGGGTACCTCCCCGGCAAGACTGAGGAAAACCTGGAAAAAACCTCAATCAGGGAGGACGATCCTGGCGGGATTCGAACCCAGAGCTCCCGCTCACGAGTCCGTGCCTTAACGACCTCGGCTACTCGTATCAGTATAAATGTTGTGTAACTGATACGCTTCATATTCTGTATTGCTGAAGCACGTATCCATTCACTGCTCATGTTTCGACGCAAAACAACAAGCATTGGTGTAGAGGAAAACCCTTTACATAACGAAAAAATGGGCCTATGGAACCATGTTTCATCAGTAAAACACATTAAATGTGGATCAGTTATGTACAAGTAACGTTCCTTAATATTCATTTTCAGAAATTTACCTGAATATTAGAATCATCTTTCTGACAATCGTGGACAAATAAACTTGTTTGCTTTCAAAATTTATATTCACTCAATTTCGGAAGATGAACACATATGTGAATTACAATTTTCTAAAAATATACCAGAAATGTGTGCATGTAGCAGGACAACATTTCCAACATTTGCTGCCATGAGATATGCACCTATTTTCATTATAATCGTAGTTGTAATTGCGAGAATTTGAATAATTGCGCAGATATTACATCCGCTTGGCCGGGAGATACCGCTCTCACTGCCGACCTGTCAGCTGGCAATAAAAGGGCGAAAAAAAAAAAACATTAAAGATCCAGTATAAGCCAAGACTGATATTATAACACTATATTAAATTGTACACCAATATGTACATATATATATATATATATATATATATATATATATATATATATATTAACAATGTAACTAAAATAACAGTAATTAGAAAATTATAAAACACCGAGAAAAAGCCTCAACTTTGTAATAGCCATGTGTCGACATACAGCTATTATAAATGTGTGACTTTTTCTTAGTGTTACATTATTTTTCGTGTGTGTGTGTGTGTGTGTGCGCGCGCGCGCGCGCGTAAATCATTTACACTAGTATTGTGATCTATGCAGTTCATAAAAAATATTTTCGTCATATCTAAAGGCCTTACTGATAAGGTATTCAACCCCATCGCTTTACATCTGTAATTTGCCACATTATATAAATGGTGACTTTGTAGAGGCATGCTTCTTTAGTAATTTTTCACTTATAAAGGTAACTTTTTGACAAATTTTCTTGAAGACAGAAGTTTAGTTTCATAACATGACGAGCACGGATGAACTGGGTGGCACGGCGTCAAATGGCCAAGAACGGGCGTTTGCTGAAGAAGTTTCATAACGAATGACGATTTTAGATTTTGTATACGCATCACAGACCAATCAACCCACATGAATTATGTAATTTTGTTGTTTGGGATAGCAATCAAAATGTGTGTACTATAACGATGTATTAAGATGTTAAAGGCAAATTAACTGTGTGATAAAAATGCAGTCCGCGAAAATATGAAAGTGTTCTACCATCACGTCAGTTTAAATAAATAACTTTGTGAGAATCTCTTCCGCAAGGTCCAGGTAATTCAAAACATTTTGGACTAGATTTATTAAATATTCCGAATATCACATTTGAACGACAGTAAGAATTTATCAAACTGCCAAAAGACATTAAACTAAAATGTACATTTTAAGACGAAAAAATTGTGAATCATTCCTGTTTATTTTTCTGCAGAAAGTGGTAAAAATTTGATAGATTTGCTGTAAGATATTTGTCGTAACCCTTTAAGTGAAAAATTACTTTCTATGGCGAACGATTTACCATTTTGCTAAAGTTAGTGAGATGAAATGTTTATTTGGGATATTGATGCAGCCCCAGGTTGGACACCGAAATTTGAAACGTTAGCAGGTGATGATCCACTAACTGTGATGAACACCATTTGCCTAGGCTAGCGTTCAGTCTTCATTCGGTCACATACGTTTCATTAGTGAACTGACTCAGGGCACTTTCGCTGTTTCTGCTATGGGCAGGGATCGAGGGTCGGGAAATACTCGTAAATACAACGCACTGTTTGCAATTTGTGCTTAATATGTTTATTGCTTTGATACTGCGGAAAAACACGGCTGACCGTCGGAATTGCTGGGTTGCGGTACTTGACCCACTTGTGTGATATGTGTCGGCTGGGCGCAACCTTGACCGTCGGAACACAATGCTTGCCTTCTCACTTACCCTTTCATTCTCACGGGGGAAACAACCTATCGCGGAACACTGATATTGATATTTCTTTCATGGTAAACTGACGCGAGAGGAACAAACTATTGTCCGCAGTTGCAACGATACATGATCATTGCGCGATACTGTCTTTTAAGATTCGCCCAAATTAACGCACTTTGTTGAAATTTTACAACTAACTTGCGAAATAATCATTAACTGGCTTCTTCAATTACTTTCAAAAATCCATTCCGTCACTTGCTTTATCTCCTAATGATACGATACGCGTGTTAATCTCCGCGTTATTATCTTAATGTTGCAAACTATTTTCTAACGCCGAATGAGCGCACACTACATGACTGAACCGACCGTCTCGAAATGAATGTCGAATGAATGCCTCGAAGTGATTGCTGAATGACATTTGAAAGAGTGCCTGAGATGCCCAGAGCACCTCCTTATATACAAGTCTCGTTCGTTAAGTCATGGACAAACGACGCTCCCGAGGCTTTCACAAGACAGCTCATGGGAATCATGCTTCTTAAACCTTTTAAACTCTCGCCATTTTTTAATGGTGTTTAATGCCCGTTTTTACTACTGAGGCACCACGGGGGTGAACACTGGTGATACATGAAATGAAATGGTAAATTGGGAAATGATTTTTTTTTAAGGAAGGAGACGTTCCAGGCCTAAGTTATCTCCCTGGCATTTGCCAGTTATGAAGACCGAGGAAAACCTGGAAAAAAACTCAGTCAGGGTCCTGGCGGAATTCGAACTCCAGACCTCCCAGTCACGAGTCCGCGCCTTAGCGACCTCGGCCACCGGCGGCGGTAACTCTCGCCATGCCATTTGCTCCTTTAAATTTATTTCGTAGGTTTAAATCTCAAGTTCCGGCGACTGGAAACGTCCAAAGTCCAACCGTCTCTCGTAGAAACTTCTATAAGCCATTGAAATCTCATTACCGCGCGGCTTCTTTTGATTCCTTGAGTTATGTAAGGTTGCGCAATACCAGCTTTCACTCCGACTAGCCGCGTGAAATTTTACAATATTGATATCAAACGTATTTTTTTTGCAACGATCCGAGATTATGTAACTTATATACAAATTTATTTCTTGAATTATTTTAAGGAATCGCCTTTTGATTATGTGGGTATTCTCCTTCTTATTCTTCTTCTTCTTCCATTGACAATTAAACAATGAATATTTAAAATAATAAAGCTACCTTACATATCATATTTGCCGAACCTTCTGTTATGCAATAAGTAATTGTTAGTTGTTAAATACTGTTTCAGAGAGACATTAAAGAGTCGTGCTTATGACTGAACTGTGTCGATAAAATAACATCAACACCAATGATGAACTTCTATAAAACAATAAACTACAAAATTTAATATAAATAAAAACGATAACATTTCTGGACTCTTTTTAAAATATTCGAAAAGTTTATTGTAAAATGAGTTCTTTATTATTTGTATGTTTTACAGAACTTCGTTTTTATCTTCTCTTGAAATGTATGTATTAGCAGTGCATTAATTGTTCATTATGTAATATAGTAATATGTTTAAGTTTAGCACAGAACAAAGACTAAAAACTAAAAATATCATAATTTAAGCATCGGTACGGAAAATCGAAGATCTGTGGTTCGAGTCCCAACAGTGATCTTTACCTATCCGATTTACATTTAAAATCCTGGCCAACACGTGCTGTCGGTCCTGGTGGTCTAGTACCAACCAGACTTTTCTCGCAGACCCAAGATTGCGGGCTCAATCCCAGTCAGGGTCGATGATTTTTCTCTGGCGTAAAAATCCTAAGTATGGCTTCCTTCGGAATGAATGTAGAGCCATAAGTCCCGTATTGAGTAGTAAAATTTGACTGTTGTTGGCGAGGCCCGGGTTTGTCCATTAGATTTACGACATGTAAAATAACCTCAAGTTTGAAAAAAGAGGCATTTGAGCAAAATTTTTTCCCCTTTTCACGCTCTAAAGTGAATGGGATGCTAATGATCTGAGATGTTAAATAGCGTCCGTAAATAACCAAATTCTACTTCAACGCACATGTTTATGTAAAAAACTACATACATATAAATTAACATATATATTCAGGCTAAATTGAAGCTTAGGCTAGAAGAAATCGATTATTCAAATCTCCTCTTATGACCAGTTAACCTTAGAGGTCTCCAAGATGCATAAAGTAGATAAGGGAAGTTGACAGTTTTGGCCTGGCACGGTCCGTAGTTCTCTGGCTAGAGCATCGGTACGGTGAACTAAAATAATTCGTGGTTTGAGTACCGTTTGTGAACTCGAAATGATTGTGTCTAAATTACATTTCACAAGTATATAATACTGAACTTAATATTTTTCGTATTACTGCCAAATATTTGTTAACAAGAGTCAAAAATTTGATTAAGCTACATGGTATAATATAATTCTTTCCTTTTGTTCAAAAACTATCTCTCACTAGGCGGATTCACCATTAAAGGACGGAAACTTTGCCATTAGAGTTTTCGTGATCGCGTCTTTGATTTAGGGCTGAGCATTGGATAAAATGCGTTTATATCTGATATCTGATTTATATCTGATTTATATCTGATTTATATACAGCAATGTGCATACTAAATTATAATTACTCTTAAATAATAATATGGCTTAAATAATAAGAACTAGAGAAACATAAATAAATAAAATACTAAAACAGTCGTACAAATAACGAAATATTTTGACCAGTTATATTCTTCAAGGACAGTTTCGGTGTTTTACCTATTTCTGCTTCTATATTTCTTTTTATTTTAGCTATATGTATTAATGTATGTGTATTTGTGTATGATATATGTATATCTATACGTTTTTCTAAGCAAGTTGGTTTGAGCACGTGGTTATTTAGATGGATTATTCTCGGTCGTTAAGATGTTTTAAATATATGCTATCATCTTAAAAACTTATCAAGTGATAACCCAAAATCATAATAACCAGTTTGTGTTGGAAAAAAATGAGATTTGCCTTAAATAGGCCTATAACTTACTATCTGCAGAAGTAGTAACCGTTCTTTTGCTCGTCTATGAAGAAGGATGTACAGTTATCAGAATTATCGCGTGTTATGTGTTCCAATTTATTGTGCTCATTTTTCTAATATTTGAATACCTTAATCTTATTAGCTAGCCATACAGTTCTATATGAAGTTTATTTTTGTATATGTATTGGTACTTTTATCTTTTATAGTACTTTCTTCACTCTTTCTTACAGCATTTTTCTCCCCTTTTCTTTATTTTTGCTATAGCTCTTCCAAATTATCTCGTAATAAATATAGACAAATCTTTTGATACATGGACTTCCTCGTTTTTCCTTGCAAGCGCAACGTTAACAATGCCCATGTGCCCAAAGACTTAAAATATTTTTTAAAGTTATAAAAGCTCAAGCGTCCGATTTCAGTTACTACACTCAGCTTTAAGTGCTTATGTATTCGGCACGTTACCAAAGCTAATAAAAAGAAATTAAAATAGCTGAGATGAGATTCAGTATGAAAATATGACACCAGAATGTTAACACACACACATATGCGATCAGGTACGCTTTCCTCTGCGGAGCGGGGTTTTTCCTATGAGCGAGTCCCGACTCGTTTGCCGCGCCAGGGAGGGGATAGCAAGCTTGCTTACTTACTTGTTGACCTCGCTTACTGCCGCAGCCGTGGCGCAGCTTTTCCACGGTGCTTATTGTGTTGTTCGTTTTCTTAATACAATAGTATAAATAAAGTGTATTATGCCTCGTGTGTTTACAAAGGCACGGAGTTCCTTTATGTACGATTCATATGTGTTAACTCAGTGGTGAAAGGGTCAAAATACATTTTTTTTTTTAGCATAGAGTTGATTCTGTTACTTATGTTAATACCGTACTAACCCCTTTTATTAATAAAATAGTCAACAGGGAGCGTGATCATGCATTTTTTCCACAAGATTCTGCCACTGCTCACGCTGCGAATAATACCTTGAAAGCAATTACAATGTGTTTCCGCAAGACAGAGTTAGTAGTAGGAACTTGTAAACCCCGATTTAACAGCCTGCAATCATTATCTCTGGGATAAATTAAAAATGTGGTGTACAAGACAAACCCGCATACCATATAAGATAATACTCATCAGGAAATTGTCCGGATTTCTTAAAATGAACTATAGGGAGTGATGAATAGTATCCTAAAGAGAGGCCAAAAAATGGGTGGATAATGAAGGCGAGCAGTTTCAATACCTCATTTGATAATCTGATAAGTAATTAGTTTTTTAAATTGGTTGGTGTATTGTATTGTTGGTTTGTTTTACCTTTCCGCTAATCCTCGAGACCCGGCTGGCGGGCTAACCGGCTAACGATCGGCGCTCGCCCATAGGCAAAACACTCCGGGGGGAAACAAATCTGATGGTACATATAATTTTAAAATTATACTCTATTAACTGTTCTGTGCTGCACTGAAATGACGCATGTTGATCGATCATACGCGCTACTGAAACTAATGAATATTTTTTTCCCCCGTTGAAGTTGTTATTTGGAACGAAGTCAAACTAGTGACTTTGTTTACATCTATTTTTGTATATTCTCTAGAAAACAGATTTGAATATTCCATTCATTACAAAATAAAGTCAAGTAATTTTGAACATTTTATCTTAATATGTATATATAATCCACAGATGGTACGATTCTTATGCCATTACTCTCAATCCTAACTGCATTAAAGTCCATTACTTGACTCTGCAATTATTCTTATGTAACATTCATATTTGTCATTATTTTAGTCTTTTGTCTGTACGACCAAGAAAACTTTTTTATTCATGCACTGAATAAAATTTCAGGAAATTAAAATACATATACATATATACTTTGAGTGTTACAGCTCTGTTCTGATCATTAGCTACCTCAATTAAAGTTTATCTTATTAATTATTATGCACCTAATCGTTAATTTGAGCATAACGATGAAAAGTAAGCTGACGTTTCATCAATGGCCATCGAAATTCTTTGACTTCAGCGGCACCACTGCATTTCGTAGTTCTTTTAAATAATAGTAGTTTGCGCTAGAGCTTAAGAAGTTCGATGGCCGCATTAATAATTTCTCGGTCATAGGCACATTTGGAACTACAGTAATAACAAACGACCAGGCATGCGTATTATATTTGTTGCAAAAGGACACTTACAAGTTTTGTATTTCATCACAATGGATGTTCAAGTTGTTGAAACATATTCTCTGTGCTATAAGGTGAAGCGTACGAAGTTATACCGTAATTATTCCTTGAGTGATGTATCAAGAACATAAAAGGAAGCACCAAACAACAAGTTTTCATCCATGGCAACGGCTTCCAACCCAACTCCCCCCACAGGCGCTGAATTAAAGTGACGTCAAAACATGCCATGCGCAATAGGTTTAATGTAGATTAAAATAAAACATAAAATAATCATAACATAAAATAATAATTATGATGATGATGATGATAATAATAATAATAATAATAATAATAATAATAATAATAATAATAATAATAATAATAATAATAATAATAATAATAATAAAGTGCGGTCAATCAGGGTTGGTCTTTAACTTGAAGGAGTTGAAGAAGTATTTGGGAATTATACTTAATATGAAAACTCTGTAAAACTTAACACTTTATATTTTGACATCTATGTGCTATGACTTTGCGCATTAACTTCTTTTTTCTTTTTTTTTTTTTTTTTTTGCACGATGTTTAATGCCCGTTATTACCACTGAGACATCACAGGCGGTGAACACGCTGGTGATACATAAAATGAAGTGATATATTGGGAAAGGATTTTTTTTAAGGAGGTAAACGTTCCAGGCCTAAGTTTAGGGTACCTTCCCGGCATTTGCCATTTATGAGGACTGAGGAAAACCTGGAAAATCAGAGATGACGGCCCTGGTAGGATTCGAATCCCAGATCTCCCTTTCACAAGTCCGCGCCTTAATGACCTCGGCCACCCGTAGCGGTATTAACTATCTACGTAGGTGTTTTGTAATTTCTACAGAATTAAGTGAAGTAAAATATAAACGTGTTAAATAATTAGCTTAAAACTGCAGTTTTATACTTTAAGTATTCCTATTATAAGGGCAAAGAAACTCCTTTATGAAACGTTATGAAAATATTTAGGTTCCCTTGGTGTGTATAAAATATATGAATTATATAATTATAAAATAATTTTATTTAATATAATTAGAGAATATGATGGGATACGTACTATCGATATAACTAAAAACACAGGAGCAGCAAGTTCCATAAAATTTAGAAGTTTTAAATTTTAAGCAGATAGTGCTATGTTAGTAGTGGAAATAGCTTAAAACAAACAAAAAAAAATATTCTAATATTTTCATGGTTGAAGAAATTTGGTCTAATTGGCATATCAGACATTATCTGAAATTAATACATTAAAATTATTTAAATATGCCTTGAAGTTATTATAGAGATTGCCTCAGAAATACAATGCTTTGCCATCTTGAAAGACACTTTTCTTATAAAAAAACACAAAGTCTATTATTCGTTTGTAGCCACTGCATTAAATTTTTTTCTAATAAGGAATGAGAGATTCCATTAAGAATGAATGATAAACAGATACTAAAGTTTAGCTACAAATGTTGAAAGCATAATGCTAATCATCTAATTCAGAACTGTGTTCCATATTGCCTATTTATTTATGTATGTTTGTATGTATATTTATTTTCTTTAGCAACTATTTAAACTAGTTAGTTGGAATGTATGACCTTGAAAATTTAAAGATTAGTATATTTTTCTCATTAAACTACAAATAAACCATCCCTTTGGTTGATACTGGGCAAAAATGTATTGATGTTATTGTATTTTTCCCTTAGTTTTCCTTTTCAGATTCAACTATCACTGTTCACTGTTAAAATATACTTGCTGTATGTCACTTGTATCATATAACAATGCACATAAAAGTAAGAAATATATAACTGGCAGTAAAACATTTCATTGTTCGGTATCACTTACAGAGAGAACTCTAATATTGATTTCTTGAGTGCAAAGATAATGTAATGCATGTTCCTGAAAAATTAACAATTTTGCAACTGCCAACTGTAAAACTAAAATGCTTTAATTTTGAAGTAATTTTATAGATCCTTGATGTCATTTAACATTTTCTTAGTTCAGATTTAAATCCCTTCTTAAAAACTACTTCAGTGGCTCAATAGATTAGGATATTTGTTTAAAAAGAATCAGATGATATAGGTTAAATTCTGCTTGATTATAATTTATTCACTTGTACCGTGAGTTCAATATTTTTGGTTTCTTAGATGATGTATTACAGTTTTTAGGTCTACAAAATTTTTTATATTTCCTTTAGATACCTCGGCTACACCATTTCATTGAATTAAAGTTTTCTGTTTGATAGCTGTAAGTTGATATCTGTTGCATTCCAGTTACATTGTCTTAAAATGGTGTAAATTGTATTACTGCAGCAGTTGCTTATATTTGTTTTAGTTATTGAGATATATATGCAGCATATTGTAGTTATTCCTTCGGAATGAATAAGATTTCTAAATTCTAAGAAAATTTTCCATCCAAATTTTGTATCAGATTCTAATAAGTTTTATTTGTATTAATAATATTTATCATATTTATTTATTTATTTTCATAAAGGTTACAGAACATTTCAAATATAGGACTACATAAGACATAACATAGAAATAAAAGTTATATAATAAAATTGACACACACACAATATATAGATAAAATAACAAGAGCTAGAGAAGCAGAAATAGATAAAACACTTATATAGTAACACAAATATCAAAATATTTTGAATGGCTTGTGTTCTTCTTCAAAGGCAAAATACAAGTGAAGATGTTAAAAATAAATGGTGAATCTCAAAGGTTATATTATGCATATAAACAGATAAAACAAGCAACATGGGGAAAAGGGCATAGAAGAAAATATAAGAAATATATATAACTAAAAAAAATAACAAAAATGTAACAAAGTAAAAAGCAGATTAATAATGTGTGAGATTTAAACCCTGTGGTGTTCAAGCTTTATGCAAAATTATAGTTGCTATTTTTCTATCTTGGAAATTACTTTCAGGGAAATAGTCATCAATACATCAATAAGTGTTAAATTAAATGCATCATCAAAATCCTTATAGTGGAATGAATGAATAGTGTTTAACGCCCATTTTTGCTACAGAGGCACCACAGGCGATCTTATAGCGGGTATGTTGGGCAACTGGCTTGGGATACTTGGTTTTGTAACATAATGTTTAGGATTGTTCATACAGAACAAAACAACAGTCAAAGTTGAACCAATATTAAATGCTTTACAAAGCTTACAAGATGACATATGTATGACATTCTTAAAGACCTGTTAGCAATTTAAGTAATCTTCAATTCTCTTGGGCTGAAGAATAAAGGATATGGCATAATAAGTGTACAGGTTTTACATTTAGAGCTTTGGCAAGAATATGAGCCTGCAACCAGGATAATTTGCATGGAGATAAGTTGCAGCAAAATAAAATTTTAATTTTAGGGGGTGATTTAAAAATAAGGCAGGGTACAGTTTTATAAAAAGTCACTTAAAGGTGAGTGCATTAATAAAATATCATAGAATTCTTTCAAAATAGGTTTCATGTTCTCAATTCCATGAATGTAAGTGGTAACAAGGTTAATGAATTTCTTATTTTGGTTTCCATTGGAAATATTTGTACACTGGGATGATACGAGATTGTGAAATGTAGGAAGCATATTTTTATATTTGGAACTTATATACACATAAACTCAAATTAAGTCCCCTGTAAATGACAAAATATGGTTTGTTGCTAGTGGCCATTGAGGATGCTGATATTTATAATTTTTCCCTTGCTTCCCAATAAAGAGCTTCCAAATATTTTTTTAATTGTTTGTTGCTATGACGACTGCATTTTAATAGATGTTCTTTGTTTAAGATTGTATTATGGTCCTTACACAATGAGCATTGGCTGCTCTTGACTAATTTCATCCTGAAGAGATGTTCTGAAAGGCAATTATGCCCAAAAATTAAGTGGAATTAGCAATATTGACAAAATATTAAATATTACAATTAATATAAGAGAAAGGTGTTTAAAATTCATCTAACTTATACAGTGACTTGTTTATTAAAACCCATAAGTGTTTTTCAAATTTATCTCTGGTTATTAGTTTAATCTTTTTGGAAACTTAATGTATAATTAGCGCCCAATGGATCATTCTATAAATATTTTTATAATACCCTATCCTATACAATCATATTTATCTTTTGCATTATGACTTTTACATGTAGACTTAGCAGTGTACTTGACAAATAAAATAAAGTAAATATATAGAGAGTAAATAATGAGCATTAAGAACTTCTCTGCACGAATATTTGAAATTCAGTTCTCAAATTTTTCTGAAACTTTCATTTGTGTAAAACTAATACCTTTTTTCTGGTCTGGTACATGCCAATCCCCACAGCTCAATTCTGCACTGCAAATATGAATAAATAGCTCCTCAGTGTTTAATAGGTATTCATTAAATTTACATCTCTGTATTTTAGAAATATTTCAATAATTTAATAAATAAATATCAGAACTTATTCATCAGTGAAATTAGCAGTCAGTAATAGTAATATTATAGTGCTTCACTTTAAAACACAGAACATGTTTCAAGAGCATTTGCTCTTCATCTTCACCTTTAGACTGATTAACATCCTCTGGCGATGACAGGATAAGATCACTTAAACAGTCCAGTGGCAGGATGTTGAAGTTTATGACGACATATTTACTTTCCATAATATAATTTTTTTTTTCAAGTCGTTAGCATCATAGTATTTGCATAAACTTGGTATTTTTCTGTTTTTACTTGGTTGCATCCAAGATTTTAATAATATATTTATGTGATCCATAAATATGATTTATCAAAAGGAGTATTAATATTTTGTCTGTATCATTGTGGATCCGTTTACCTACATAATTCTGAAACCACTTAAAATGTACTGCTAGTCAAATGTTAGAGACATTGCAAATAAACCACTTGGCGGATTGTTTAATGTCTTGTAGTTCAGGTTCTCAAAATGATTAGACAAATTATCTGGAGATGACTGATTAGATTTATATTTCTCTTTCAATGACAACATTTATGTCAAAAGTTTGCTTGTGACATACACAGCCGTAGTCGGGGGGTCACGCGAATGCGTTCAGAAACGTTTCAAAATTTAACTTGCAATTAAAGCAAAATAATAATAATAATAATAATAATAATAATAATAATAATAATAATAATAATGCTTCACTGGTGTTGGGATGCGACACTGGAAACAAGTTTTCGTTTTTTTTCTACAAATAAAGGCTTCATTAACAGAACTATAGAGACTATAAGTTAAATGTATACCACAGCTGGCATATAAAATAATATAGATTAGATTCATTTTCTGTCCGATTTGGCGAATTTTTGCTTAGTTGTCTTTTTGATTGATTTATTTATGGACGCTCTTTAACATCTCAGGTCATCAGCGTCCCATTCAACTCAGGGCGTGAAACGGCCGACAAATTTTGCTCAGAGACCTCTCTTTCAGGCTTGAGGTTCTTTTTCGTGCCGTAAATGTACGACACGGGACCCACGGCTTTACTTCCCTTCCGAAGGAAGCCATACTTAGGATTTTTAAGCCCGAAAAAATCCATCGGTCTTGGCCGGGTTTGAACCCGCGTTCTTGGGTGTAGGAGGCAAATATGGTAACCACTACACCACCAGGACGGACAATTGTTGTCATTGCCAATTATAATTTGAACATTAATAATTAGTTCACTTTCACCTGCAAGCCGCGGCATATTAAATCAAAGGAATCAGTTTATCATCTGGATGACGTTGAATTGTAAAAAGGGATAGTACATTATTGCAATTTGTTGTATTAAGCTCCAGCTAACTGACGCACTTAAAATAATGCGTAGTAACAGTGTCAGTGCAATGAGTGACTGACGGGTTGGCATCCCTGCTATTAGATTTTAACCAGAACCGAGTGCGGACTACATCAGACTACCAAGGCATTATATTGTTGTTGAATAAGTAAAAAGTTTTGTTGCTCAGAAATAGCAGCAAAACACTACATTTCCGCCCTATGTAAGCTTTTGTTTCGATCACCGGTTAGTAGTGAGTGAACTTATAACGATTCAAAAAAAAAAAAAAAAAAAAATCAAATTAGCAGGTAGTGCGGAGAGAAAGGAATCTGAACTCACCGTTTCTGAAATATATGTACGTCCTGAGGTGTCATCAACAAAATATTAAGATATCATCAAAGGCATCCCAACAACTTTTATTTCTGCTACGGTTGATAATGGAAATGAAGCTAGTCCCCATCAGAATTTGGACATAAGAATGTATGTTGTGAACCCTCAAGAAAGTTGTGAAGTTATTGACGGAGCCTTAGACTCCAAATGAAAACTATATGTTTCCAGTGTCAAAAACAAAGCGTTTTCAGAGAATTTGACTCAATGCATTTAAACCGTTTTGCTGCTGTAGTGACTGTAACGAAAGTGGTTCTTATCGCCCTTATGTCTTGTTTTCTTTCAGCAAGGGAGGGCAGTATTGTAAAAATCTAGACTATTTGGTATCAAATGTGAAAGATTTTCTTGGGTGTTTCCATTCCCAGGAACAAATTTTGTGTCAAAACGTTGCGGTACAGCAGAGGTAACTTTTATGCTCACATAGTCATAAAATTTAGAATATTTTGAAAATTTTCGACCAGCGTAAAAGAGGCGACTATTATCAAAATACTTACTTAAATTATAATAACTGTAATGCTTAGTGAACGTAAAAATATTGCTCTAAGAGGGCATAGGGACTCAGGAGCATTAATTACAGATTGAGACAAAAATTATGGAAAATTTCGCGTGTTAAGATTTAGGACTGCTAGTGAGGATGAACTTTTGTAATAATGTTCACTGAATGCCCAATATATTAGCTCTAAATTTAATACGAAGCAATTGAATTTTCGGAAATTTAATAGTTGAGAATAGTAGAAATGTAAACAGTGAACAATGCTTCTCAGTTCTGCACAGTAAAAGAGTTTTTGTTGAGCTTAAGGAGCATTTTTCTTTGTGTGCTGGTTACTTGCGAGACAAGAGAGGAATTTGAATGTTCGTGAAGATTGCTTAAACTTTGTCCTGTTTACAAATACAAGTTCAGTTTTATCAGACGCTATTATGAAAAATTGAGGTATCGATTTAAATTAACCTCGTATACAGGGCTTTGACCATGCAAGTTCCGTGAGTATCGGTTTCAAAGGAGTTCAGCTGAGCTCAGAAATGTCTCACCTCAGGCTACTTATATCTGTTGTGCGAATCATGTGCTAAATTTGGCCCCCTCAAAGTCGTGTATTATCATATCTATTAGAAATTGCATTGGAATTGTGGCATACGGAGGAGGGAGGTATTATTGGCATTAACAATCATACATGCATGCACCAAGCGGTATAGTTGCTGCTGTCACGTGAAATACGCGTAAAGGAAATGGAGCGACAAGTACTACACATGCGCAATGGAGTAACTTCTGACCAGTTAGCGTGATGACGCTGTGTGGAACTTAAGACTTAAAAGAGAGGACGTGTCCCAATACGCTGCAATGAATCATCTTGTAGACAGGCAATAAGGTGATGTAATTTCGAACCAATTACCATGTAACCAACTTGATGTTTTCGATGAAGTCACTGAGAATAATTTAGGGATACATTGGCCCCGCCCCTGGTTTGTTATTTTGTTGAATTTAAATTGAGGATGTCGAAGATATACTTTGACACAGTGAGCTAAGCTCACCCCCCATGTCCAGTCAACTTTATTAGATCACTCACTTTTACTAGTATAAAATAATTCTAATTACACTTGAGTGGGTATGGGAGGGGGCGAGCTTAGCTCGTTTACCGAAAAATATCTTCCACGTTTTTTTTTTTTTTTTAATAATAAAAGTAACAAACCAGGATCGGGACCAAGGCATCCCTAAATTATACTCCATAACTTCACTCAAAAGTTTATTACGTAGTAGATGGTTCGAAACTACATCACCTTATTGCTAGTGTACAAGATGACCAATTGGAGCGTATGGCGAAACTTCCTCTCTTTTCTAAGTCTTAAGTTCCACACAGTTAGTGTCACCACACTAACTGACCAGTAGTTATCACCCTGTGCATGTGCAGTACTAGTCCTATTATCTCTTTCACGAGTATTTCACAATTTAGCAACGTTTCCATATATTATTGTTAATCCCAATAATAACCTCCCCGAATGCCATGTATTGTTAAAATATCATTAATTTTTTTCCATGCACCCCCAAAAAATAGCTAATATACCGAGAGAAATCACAAATCATAGCTCGGGCAGTAGTGACAGGTTAAACACATTGCAGACCCTACATCGACTATGTGGAGCATTTTAAGAATCATGGATTACATTTATATATACTCATGTGACAGTTTTATAATGTTAACTTCAAACAAAACATGAACACAACATGAATATAGATAGCACCTAAAAATAACTAATAATACAAATCAACCAATTACAAGAGTGCATGATGGTGGGTACAAGTATTTTCAGTTTGTAGAAGAGACCTGTGGCTTCCGTATAAATCTACGAGCGGCCTCATGCCAGAAAAAATAATGAGCATCATCATGCACGATTTTAGAGCTCGTGTTGTTAAGGAGCAACACCTGTCAAAGTTGGAGAAAAACTTTCAGAATGAGAAAAACTTTAATCGGAGAGAAACCTTTACTGGTGCCGCCCAGTCAGTGGGTCATTCACCTGTAAAATCAACTAGAAACCGTGCCGTTGAGTTGCAAGTGCCTCGATTAATAATTTGTGAACACATGAAAAAGGAATTGAAAATTAAATCTCTCCGTACTGTGATTGTCAATAAACTAACCAGGCTGCATATCTCTTGTTCCTCTGAGCACTGCCAACACATGTGAGGCAGAAGATTTTTTTTTTTTTTTTTTTTTTTTAAGGCAGTTCAAGGAATCTGAACAATCTCCATTTCTAATAAGAAATTCTGCAACAGTATCATCCATATACGATGATGGCGGTTATGATTATAGATCATCTGGTTGGTCCCCATTTCTTTCAAACATGGGTAAACAATGTGTGGCATCTTTACATGCTAAATATCTGGTTACGTTCACAGCTGCAAGCAGCAGTATCGTGAACACAATCTATTTCCAATAAGATGGTGTTCCGGTACACTTTGCTGTTGTTCTCCGTGATTGGATCAATGGCTCGTTTCCACATCGTTGATTTTGACACGAAACTCAACAGTTACCTGCGCCATTGCCTTGATTTGACATCACCACGCCAAATAATATATTGTGGGATTTCATTAAGAACGGTGTGCGACAGCGCCGACATGCTTTCAACAATGCTTTTATAAGCTGCTTTCAAGAAACGACGCCAGAAATACTCATTAAAACGTACAAGAAAATGTGGCGTCATATTAGTCCCTGCAGAGTTCTTGGCGGAACTTACACTAACATTCCTTCATATTTCATTAAAATATATTATAAAAATAGCAGAATAACACCATTGTAGGGGTGTTGGGACGTTTCGCTCACTTTGTACATTTATAAAAAAGTGTTAGCTTTTTGAGCTGTTGTTGTAAAGTATTTTTGTTATTCGTGCTTTTTGCAATTTGTATAGATGTTTTCCCTCTAAGCCGCTCACTATCCCGAAATACGGCCATGATTGAAAGGTATTTAAGTGTGAATTTGCTATACATAACTTTTTTCCCCGTGTATTCTTTTAGTTCATTTAAAAGTCAACAGGATAATGTCATTATAAAATGTTTACATTCCACATATTGCTAGACTAAGGCCAAGAAATAATACAAGAAAAATCAAAAATCATACCAACAAGTTTCTTGTAGGAAGAGCGATGGGAATATGGTGTCTGTATGCCACTATACTTTCATGGGTGTACCTAATTTGAAAATCAGAGGAAGCAAACTGTTCTAAATAGAAATTATAGGCAATAGAATCCTATAATTTCTGTTCAAACACAACGAAAGAATGTATTTGAACGTTGCAAAACTGTGGCGCCTCTATAACAACAACGTGAAGAGTGATAACTTGAAGCTAGCGAGATGAAAATGGGGCGTTATAACACTCCTGATTGTCGAAGTAAAGTTTTAGCCCTCTTGGTGCCATGCTACAGTGCGGTCGCCCTCACTTTAAACGCCAGAGCCGATCTGGTCCGCTAATTTAGATCCAGCCCAAGCTTGCCAGGGCCGATCTCATGGCCGACTTAAAATCCCATGATATATTTATGTTTGTGACAGCCTACGGAGAGGGAATGCAAGCCTTTGAAACATGTCAGCTCTGATCTTCATTAGTTATTGTTATGAGGAATTTTCAGCTTACACAAGAGTAATATTTGGTGTTTGAAAGTAGCACTCTCAGTTCTTGTCTCGTAGTGGCGTTTTGAGGGTTGAAAATGGAAAGTTGTTCCCGTCATGTTTTTAAGGCAGCCTAGCTTACCATAAGTTAATGGTGTATCTTTATTAATGCAATACAGTGCTGGTGGTTTGTTATCCGACAGTGAGAGTGATAATTTCAGTTCTGATGACAGTGAAGGAATTATGCCGGGAACGCCCCCTGGTTCTCTGCACCTAAAGAACAGACGTTAGTTATTTTCTAATGATGTAAACTCTCTCAACATCATCACTAGTACTTAGGTTTTCGATTATGAAAATGTTGATGATAATGATAATGACACCCTTGACTCTCAAGAACATTTCACACAGGTATTTCCTAGTGAAATGAGTCACAACACTGAACTTTTTCTCTCCTTCATGGAAATCCTAGTCCTAAACACGTCCCTCGTCCTGATTCCCTTCCCATATCCTATTTCAATTGATTTTTTTTTTATTTGCAGCTGTTAAATCGCATTATGACAGAAACTATTACGCAGACGAGGTTCTAGGAGTACATGAGCTGTCACGAAGTGCAAGATCAAGATCCTGGAGACGTACCGCAATTCATAATATAAGGCATTTTATTGCTGTAAGTTTGAACATGGGATTGATATGAAAGCCTACCATTATGTCGTATTGGAACACAATAGATCATTTCAGTACCCTTTAGTTGCCTAAAATATTTTACAGAAGTAGGTTTCCGTAGTTTTTAAAATGTTTCATTTAGATTACAATAGCAAGATTTCAACTCTCAGCTCTTCTGAATACACCCCGGCTTTCGATTCCAACCTCTTATTGATCAAGCAAATAGTTTATTCAGTCATCATTATATTCTTCACCAGCAACTATCCATAGATTAAAGTTTTGCTGGCACTAAGTGTCATTTACAATTGCTTCAGTATCTATCGAATATCATCATCATAAAAGGAGAATAAAATTCTGGTATGCAATGCAATTAGCAAATATTGTTTAGACTTTTTTTTTTGTTGCTTAAGTGGGAGCAAAATAATTGGAGGATAAAAATGAAATAAAAGCAGTGGTCTTGCTTATCATTAGGCTATTATCTAGTGAAGGGTTATCATGTCTATACAGATAATCTTTTCACATAAATCATCCCTTGCAAAACATTTACATCCAGTAGGGACATATACTACCGGCACCATCCGAAGAAAAAAGGTACTACCTTATGCTCTAAAAACACATTCAAATCAGTTTCAAATAAATACTGCAAACTAGTTTTAAGTTAGGGTCAAAGCAAAGCAATTACAAAAAAAAAATCGTATGGTGCTTGCTTATAGCCACACAAGGATCTATGACAGAGTGGGCTCTGACTCTAACCTCCAGAAACAGAAATTACCCTAAAAGAAGCCAAATGTAATAATAAATTATAACAGTTATATTGGGGGGGGGGCTAACGTTACTGATATGGTGGTTTATTTTTAATTAGATGAAGATAGAACCGTCAACTATTGGAAGAAGGTTGTATTTAAAAAAGAAAATTAGAAAAACAATGCGTAATTTGTCACTCCGCACAACAAAGAAAGAGATAGGTAACAGTGTGCCCGCGGTATGATCAAGGCTTGTATGCTAAATGTGCAACACGAGACAAATACAATAAAAAATATCCATTTTAAGGCAAACGTAAATAATATGAAGAGTATACAGTAAGCAGAAAGCGTTTCATGTTATACCTACATATATTTCACTTTTGAATGTTTTTTTTTTTCTTTCTTATTTATATGACTAACTAATATTAATCAACTTATTAGTGTTTGTGCTGAGTATTAATGGGCAAAAATATTTAAATAAACTTGAGTGGTTTTAGACATCGAGCAGGATAAAATATCGTATTATCTGATGATAATTCTTCACTACTGCTTTTGTTGCTGAATACATTTAACTAGTTTACTTCTTTTTCCTTATTTGCATTTTATAGTCACCACAGGCCAAATTTCATAACTTGTTTTATGCCATCTTATTCATAAATTAAAATCCTTTCAATTTGAATAGAAGTTTTTTTTTTTTTGTTTTTTTTTTTTGTTGTTTTTTTTTTGGTACATCTTAAATGTAAAGTTGATAATTTAACCCAAAGCACGGAAAATATTTTTTGAAATATTTAATGTCGGTTGAAAAAAAGAGACTATTTTAAAGTTAATGCAGTTTAGTGATGATATTAATCAATTCTGTACAACAGGTACTCCTTTTTCGGAAAGTTTTGTGGCGCTATTTGCTATTCTTGAATTTATAGAAGCATAATTTCAAAGTGGTGCATTTCCGTAAGAACACAAACCTTATTTAATATACTTTTAGCAAAATGGTTTGTAATCTTTATTTAATTAATGAATTAATTAATTAATATTTATTATTTTAATACATTTATTGAAGTATGGATGTCAATTTATATATTTTATACGCCACGGTGTTTAGCAACTATACACTGAAGTCAACAATAATGACTTATACGAAAACAAGATTTCTTTCCTCAGACACAACACTGGTTTTGCGCAGTTTGTGTACAACTGCGCTTGATGCTGTTTTCAGAATGCCTTTCGACAAACATTGCAGAAAGTGGTTGTCATTCACCTCTTTTTTGACGGACATATGTAGCAGTTGGTCCTCTTTTCGGTTGTTGATGGTCCTGAAGCTTCATCTTCACAGCTTTCTTCTTTGCCGTTAAACGCAAATGGTACAACTGAGCCCGTATAGATCATTGGAATAAGAAGCCTTTTCTTCATCCATGGCAGCATAAATTGTTTACTGAGCTAATGAGGAAAATTTTTCCTATTCAGAGGCTCGGCATTGTTGTGAGCATGAATTACTCAAGTATTTATACAAGCAATATTGACAGTGCGTGCATTCTTCTTTTTAGGAGTTAATGAAGACCAAAACATGTCCATTTTTACTTTTAGGGGCTTCTTCATTGGCTGAATAATATATCATTCATCAGTGATTTGATCAACGAATATAGAGGATTATGATGATCGTTTCCTGCCTACTAATGAAATATCTCTTCCACTATTGTCTAATTGAACATTTTTGTGAAGAGATGTGCATTTTCTTCATTTTCACTTTCAATTGGCACATCGTCAATTTCAATATGGTTCACCCTCACTTAATGAATTATTAGAATGAAGAATATCATTATATATGATTCTTGCTCCAATTCATGATAAATAGTTAGTGCCTTTTCTTCAAACGTTGGATCATTTACATTCAACTGAGACATCTGGGAAAAATATGATGATGATGATGATGATGATGATAATGATGATGATAATAATAATAATAATAATAATAATAATAATAATAATAATAATAATAATAATAATAATAATAATAATAATAATAATAATAATTTCAACATATATAAAATTTGCAAAAAATAAAATAAAAGTGACTACATTTTAAACTTATCTCTTAACAGCCGCAAGACGCATTGCTACAAACGTTCGTAAACCTTACGACGATGATCATGCACTCAAACAAATGAATACCCATAATTGCGTAATCTGCAATTATTCTCCCCGAATACGCAACAACAACGTTCACAAATGATGGCTGGAAAGGTTAACACTAGGTAACAGCTGGTCTGACATTTTTGCTGCGTCAGCACAACAATGAACGCGTACGCATCATAAAATTTACGAGCGTTTTGTTGCAGGGTTAAAAGGGCGTGTGGGAAGTACAAGTGAGACAGTCCTCTGGTCGCTTTCAGTTGATCACAGGAAGCCGAATGGCGCGTGGCAGCAAAAGAGATAGACCCCAAATGCGACTTGTAACATTTGACACAGATTTTGGACTTCCGTCGGTTTTCCTACATGAAACTTCCGGCCTAGAGTTAATCATTGATACCATTAGCAGGAAGCCACAGAGTGCTTACACACTTTATGCCTGTCACCCTAATAGGCTCATACGAACCTTAAGTGACTACAACCCAAGTCGAGGTTGCACGTGCATATCTCACCCCCTACCGAGGGATGTGCTTGGTCCTGGATGACCATAAAGAGTACAAGAAACCTCCGATTAGTTGCACTTGGTTCAAAATTCTGTATATAAATGATTAATCTACTGTTTCCTTTCCCCACCGATACCTCGTCAATTACCCGACGAACTCCAGAAGTACCATAATGGAACTTACTTCCATTTGAAATTGTAGATTAAGTGCGCTTCTTTTGGCATGGTCGAGGCCAGATGCTCTTCCATCATGCTTAAAAAAACAAGTAAACCCACGTGGCAAAGAAAGTAATTGCCAGGGGTAGAACTTACATCTCCTCTGTTCTATCAACCTTCCGACATACCATCCAAATGGGTCAGTAGACTTCAAAGTAATGGGAGATAAAGTCACATCGTGGCTATGTGCTCTTTAAAACTCAGCTCCCTTATAATAGGGAGTCAGACCCAAAGGGGCACGCACAAGAGAACCGCCGAAGCGATTTTTTTTACCGCTGACGTTGAGTATTGAACATAAAAACTACTAAATGAAACATTTATTTAACAACGAACACATATGAATATAGCTGTATAATAGAATGTAATGAGCCCATGGAAAATCTTTACTGACAATTACTAACAGTGATTTTCTCTATTGTAAACCTTTATCCATTGTCCTTAGATAGGATTAAAAAACACAAAACACAACATTGCAAAAATATGTGACTTTAGTGCACTATTTACACTCAATATTTATCTATTGTTTCTTTTGTGTAGCGTTCATAAACGCAAATTCTGCATTTATTTTACAATTTGTACATGTGTGGTTTCGACATTTCTTAATTTGGCAGTGTTGTCCCCGATGATCCTATTGGCTTCTTCTTCATCATCTTCTTCCTTGGTTGGCGTTTAACTTCCAAACATTCGGTGCGTAGTTCATTTGAGAGTTCTAGGATAACATTTCTGCACTTTAACCTGTATCCTGTTATTCCCTTAATGCATGGATTGATGACAGCTAAGTAAAGATTGTTGAAGAAAACATGCACTGGATTTGGACGTTTCCCAGAAAGAACAGAGTATGCTCATGCCATCTGATCCTTGGCATTGTCTGCAAGCTTTATTTTGTTGTAGAAACTAATTGTATCCAGAAGTCGTTTTGCATTATTTTGCAACTCAACACAGGGGTACATTGCACTGTCCGAGGGACATTTTTGTTTCTTTTCCGTTGATATAGAGTCAAAGTAGTGCACGTTTCATTGTACCAACCAGACTAGTCCCTTCAGCTTGCTACCAATAGTAAACATTTATCTGTAGTAACATTCCGATCCATACTGCAATATATTAGTCGGTCCTGGCGGTCTAGCGGTAACTGTACATGCGTCGTAAACCAAAGATCGCGGGTTCAATCCCGGCCATGGTCGATGGTTTTTTTTTCGAGAGTAGAAATCCTAAGTATGGTTTCCTTTGGTAAGGAAGTGGGTCCCGTGTCGTACATTTACGGCACAAAATAGAATCAAAGAACCTCAAGCCTGAAAGAAGTCTCTGAGCAAAATGTGCCGGCATTTCACGTCCTGAATTGAGTGGGCTGATGACCTGAGATGTTAAAGAGCGTCCGTAAATAAACCAAATCAACAAATGGTGCTATATGATGAAACTAACTTCATCACTTCACTCCAGGGAAGTTTTTAGCTAGCTACTCTCTGTTCATCTTTGCCAAGATAAGGAAACTAATCACAACACTATTTTTTTCGACATTTACTAGAAGCTAGAATGTTATACCGAAATTGTCAGACTTGTTTAATGTGTAAAGGCTGCGAGAAAGTTGCTCAACCGCAGTGACATTTGCACCCGGATTGTGGCATAGTTGACAATGTGAGAAATCTAAGTATTTCGGGGAACTTATTTCACCCTATTGTTTGATTGAAGAATGGAGGTCCCCATTATTACTAGCAAGTCACTTTCATTATCCGAACGGTTACTTTGCGAAACAATTGTACGGCCACGGGTAGCAGAGGCGAAATCGTGAGCTAAGGTATGGGATTCGATTCCCTCCAGACTGTTTTCCCTGGCTGAGGTTTTTTCAGTTTTTTCTCACTCTTCATAAATGGCAAATGGCGGAGATGTGCCCTAAACTTATGATTGGAATTTTCCTTCCTTAAATAAATATATGATTTCTACTTTATGTCTTCATCTTATGAACCACGAGTGTCCACCGCCTGTGTTGTCTCTGCAGTAAAACTGGTGTTTAAAACATTAAAAAAAAAAAAAAAAAAAAAAAAAAAAAAAAAACAATTGCAGCATGTGATCATCTTCATCTTGTTGATTTGGTTTATTTACGGACACTCTTTATCATCTCAGGTCATCAGCGTTGCATTCAATTCAGGGCGTGAAACGGCTGACAAATTTTGCTCAGAGGCCTCTTCTTTCAGGCTTGAGGTTCTTTATCGTGCCGTAAATGTACGACACGGGACCCACGGATTTACTTCCCTTCTGAAGCAAGCCATACTTAGGATTTTTACGTCCGAAAAAATCCTTCGGTCCTGGCCGGGATTGGACCCGCGATCTTGGGTCTATGAGGCAAGTATGTCATCTTCATGTGAGTAAATACTATGCTTCCCTATCACATCGTCTATGTCTGGAGCGTACTTCAGATCTGATAGATCCTCAGAAATACAATTAAAAATCCTCAACATTTCTTAATCTGTAAGACGATGGGGCCTGTGCTACATCTATCGCCGAGGCATGGTTGCCCTTAAGATACAAACACCCAGAGGTTTACTTTTTCTTATAACTATGCAGCACATTACCGTGATTCACATGCAGCTGCTTAAAATAGAGTAATTATTTTTAGAAAAACACAGCGGTCAGATTGACCACTTGGCAGATTTAATCTACAAATCCCGGTAAGTCAATAACTAATTCGAAATAAATAAAATTTATAGTTCCTACATTATCTATGAAACAACTAAGGAAAAGTTAAAAATTCTATCTCTCTCTCTCGGCAGCAGTAGCAGTTTGAAAATTTACAATCTGTTAAAATGACCGCTAGACATTTATAGTGCTAAGGGCTTGGAAGCTGAAGGATAAATAGCGGAGCTCGAAGCTAGTGCAAAAGTTCTACCTAGGGTGTCGGCAATGCCAACAGGATAAACAACAATGCGGTTCTGAACTTTAGGACCGGATATAGGTGAATGACCAGGCTCACCGGCCACGAGACGGAGGCTGTCTCACGCAAAGGATGAAGTCGTCAAACGATTAAAGAAAGATTACAAAATCACTTTAGACAACTTTTTATTATTGCTGAGTACTCGATGGCATTTGGCGCGCAGCTGCTAGTAACGAATCATATTCTCCATAGTGGGATGGCGGCGAAAAATTCTGAGAGTGCCTCTACTGCACGTATTGCGTCCCGGCAGTCATCGTTCCACCAAGGAATCAAGGGTAATCTGATGCTGCCAAAATACGGAAAATGCTTCCGTTTGATTTGAGCTGAAAGATGGAAGAAAGTAGCCGGCACAGATAGCAAATATAAGTGCAGGAAATAAAAGAGTAATTGCAGCAGCCTGTAACGGAAATTGCAATGGCAGCGGTAGCTATACGCGTCATCTCTGATCGAAAGCTCCTCTCGGGGTGTTTTCTCCTTGAATGTAAGGCTTGCGTTGCATGCCCGCAGATTTCAGTCGAAAAAATATATTTTACAATTTAACAGAACAATGTATGATCGCTTAAAATCTTGCTCAAATTCCTACTCAAAGCACCAGATATTATTAGTTCCAACAAAGCTCCAGGTATGGTGCTAGTAGTCTCGACTATATTCAGCGACTATGGTTGCTCTCTGTTAAAGGGGAAATCCCTTGTTAAATGCAAGTTCAAAACTGCAATCACTAATTTCGTATCGGTCCTGAAGATAGGCTATATATTGGACACATACCAAACTTAAATGACTGCAACGAATCCTTGTTCCATTGTCATTTGGACAGGTGCTGAATTTTGTTTTCCAATCCAGCAATATCCATTATCAAAATATTGCTGGACAATTAAATTTAAGCGGGTATTTAAACCCACAGCTCAATGTTTAACATTTAACAAACTAAGTGTTTAGGCATTATTTCTTTCTCTTTGGAAATTAGTAGCTTAACTAATAACTTAAAGGAATCTTTTCTGTTAAAATTTAATAGTAGTTTCGAAACAATTTGGCGGGAAGCAGCACAATCATGTGATCCGCAGAGAGGAAAACTAAAACAATACAATGCACCAAAATTATAAGATGAACATACAATTTTTATTATAAAATATACTGACAGCAGCAGCACAGCTTGAATTCAGTATTATTTTCATTGCCATAATTACCATTTGCGGAGTTTATTGGAAAATTCCCACAATTTTTGCAAAAGTTTCCGGAACAACAGTTCTTTCAGTTACAGAAGATACACGAGACAATTTTTTATCTTGTAAGATTAAAGCCGAGTTATGGGGTCTTATTCTGGGCATTTCAAGGAAAACAGTCACCAGTTTTTAGTATCAAATGGTTTCCAAAGCGGGCCACAAAAAGTAAATTGTGTGAGTTAATGAAAACAATTTCTTCAGCGACATCACCAGTCGAGCGCTCTGAAACGCACAAAATATTCCATGGAAATTCACAAGAGCAAGAACATATCTCTGCATTAGCAATGATGATAATAGAAAAAGATCTAATATTCGTGGATATGAATGCCAGTTCTTCTTTGACAGGGTTACAAAAAGATTAGTACAAAAGACAAAGGGAATGGAATTTTTGTTCAAATTAAATAAACTATCCTGATACTGTAACAGCATTACATTAATACTGTTTCAACAGACATATCAACTATCTTAGTCCTTTTATTACTCTTTTAGCATTGACTTTTATTAAAACTTTGTGTGTTATAACGTTTCAGCTTTAAATCACATAAATGTAAAATTATCTGGTTAATCTGTACCAATTTTTTTTTTAAATTGCATGTATTAACTTAAAAGTCAGGATACGCCGTCATTGGTCGCTCTCCACTGTGTGAAGAAATACTATTATCCAGTGCAAGGTCGAAACGCACGGTTGAATAGCCAGAAAGAACAAGCTTCGCACTAGCAGAGAAGTGGTTGAGTATATCAATGATTCTAACTCAGGTTTACGAATGCGTATTCGACATACATTCCTCAAGAGGATGAATTCTACAAGATATGCAGATGAAAGAACGAGTTTATTAGTTTTTGGACGCCAGTGGACGGTTCAGCAACCCTTTCTGTTTTCCTTAGGGACTTTCTTTGAGGCAGGCACATCTTTATTCATAAGCTCCTCGGAAGAACTCTCACAATCAGCACCTGAGCTGAGTGCTTCAAAGTAATTGACTGTCGGCAATGGCACGAATGACTAACTCCAAGCAGTGAACTATCGTGGAAGGTCGACCTCCCAGGAGGAGATAATGAGGATATTTAAACAAAAGTTTACTCTGCTTCTCAGATGGAAGGGAAACTTCTAGAAAATCTGTCCTTGTGTACGTACTCTTATACTCACAAGATTTCGCCGAAAAATAACTGGCTTAAATCGCAATTTTGCAGCGTTGGCAGCAGTAGACCTGTAAGGTACACTAGCTTGGGCGCTGGGAGGATGACTGCCGTGAAAGTTCATTTTGACGATTGCAGGTGGACAAGCACCGCCGTGAACTTCCTCTCCATACGTAGCGCATGTACTAACTACCACTTTACAGGACATCATCACTTGATCAGAACGTTGACAATGTTAAAAACGATGATGATGATGATTAATGTTAAAAACGATGATGATGATGATGATGATGATTAATGTACGTTTAGGGGTGCGTGACCACCCCAAGGCTGTTTTAGGATATTCTCCTCTTCAGCCCCGTTTGCAGTTTTTATTTTTGCTGGAGTCTTCCGTAGCGAACGCACCGCATCTTCCAGTCACGTCAGTGAGTTTAGTGGTGGGAATAGTTCGTTGTCGTGGTCATTTGTCTTATTGTATTGGGTGTGTCAGGTTTGCCTGGTTAGTTTTTTTTTTAATTTTTTTTTTTTAATGGCGCCACGGTCTTTTGGTTTTATTTTTTGTGTTTGGCTTGGTTGTTATGAAACCAATTTGTTCAGGTATTGTTGTATTTGCTGAGATGTTATTTGCTCTTCGTCAAATATTTTTATTAAGGTTAATAATGGAGGTTCAGTTGCATTCTTAATGTGCGATTTTGTAGCTGGTTGGATGTTTTGTGCTGTGTTTATTAACTCTTTTCTGTATGGTCGTTCCGATGTTTTTGCAATGTAGTTGATGCATTTTTGTTTTATGTGTTCTCTGCGTGGGATTATGTTCGCTAGTCTATACGTTGCTTCATTTTTAAGGCATGGGTGAAAATGTAGTATCTATAGCCTTGGAGCTCATTGGCCATGCCATAGAGGACTGAGGTGGTGACAACGCCTCGCTATGCTTTCATGCTATGATGCATTTCGACAGGGACTGGATAACTGTGAGTAACGTGGCCTTGAACAGTCTGGTCTGAACAGCAGAGCCTCCTCCATGAATAGATTGTTGGGAGTTACACTCTTACCTAGTCACCTTTTACCACCGCAAACACGGGAGCACGCTTCAAACAAGAACAGAGAGGTATTAAAAAAACAAACAAACAAAAAAAAAAAAAAGGAAATGTGGAATGAAACAACAAGAAGCCAAACATGCCAAGTTTGGTAAGCAGGGTGTAGTTAAATTGTCTTGAATGCTGTGCTTTCTACTCAAAATGTAGGCCTTTGAGAAAAGTCATGTAGAAGCAACTTTTGTTGGGTACAGTGCACAATATTTGGGATGGAAAGTGGATAGTGTTCTCCTGTTGCATCCTGGGAAATGTAAAATTCTACAAAATAGACGAGGAAGAAGATCTATATGCTATGATTTCTTCACCAAGAAATTAAAAAAAAAATGTCAAAGGAATTGATGTAAGTTGCTAATAATTATATCATTGCTACTTATATTTACCCTGGCTACATCATATTAAAATGCTTCTTTATTGTAATATTTAAACTTGATAGTCTCAGCTAATTGTCAGTATGAGTGAAAACATAGGCTCTTGGGCACGTGCTGAGTTTCAATCCACTTGATTTGATGATTTTCAGTTCATGACCCAACCAGATCCAGTTTTTTAATACTGTACATTTGTATTATTTAATGCTCTTGGAGGCTTTCAATCACAATTTTAAGTTTCTCATCATCATTACACTGATTACAATATTTTGAACTTTCATATTTTATCTTATCATTAATGGCCTTATTAATTTTTTATGTTTGTTCTTTTGATTTATGATTTTCATAAGTAGCTGCATCACCCCCTATAATAAAATAATATTTTCTAATTTCCCATTTGAGAAAGATCGTCATTCTACATTTTAAGAGTGACTGAAGAAAAATGTGCTCAGTGGTTACTTTCCTGAGAGCAATGTTCTGGCAAGGGACTAACCGTAAACCTCTCATGGTTTTTCATCATCATTATACCTGATTTCAATATTTTAAAACTTTCATATTTTATTTTACCATTAATGACCTTATTAATTTATTATGTTTTTTCTTTGTTTTATGATTTTTATAGGAAGATCACCCCCCTGGTATAAGATAATAATTTCTAATTTCTAATTGGAGAATGATTGTCATCCTACATTTTAAGAGTGGCTGAAGAAAAATGTGGTTGGTGGTAATTTTCCTAAGAGCAGTGTTTTGGCAAGGGACACCATGACCTTTTTTAATAACAAAGCAGAACAAAAAATCAGTATTGAAAGCAAAAATTTCCTATGTTATCTAATAGGACTACAGACAATTTGGATACTGCCTGTGGTGCCTAAAAACGGGGGTTAAACACTACTCAAAAAAAAAAAAAAAGACAATTTGGGAAAAAGTTATATTTCCATATTTGAGCCATCTAATGCACAACAGCAGCATATAGCTGCACTAATTTCCCTTAAGATAGTCAATAGTCAAAAATTGCTCATATAGTGGACATATTGCAGTACACAGTAGTGTCATTCAACAAAATTTGGCATTTGTGAGTTACTCTGAAACTTACACATTCTTCCACTTACAGCATCTCTTCTGCCAAACAATATTATGCATGTACAGTGCTGGCCACAGAAAATTAATCTTACCCCAGTAAGATTCTATTCTTAAGAAATGACTTGCTTATTTGAATCACTTTTTAGTTTTCATCAAATAAATTTTTCTCCATGCAAGAAAGAAGAAACATGCATTTTAATGTTTCTTTCATATGAAAGATCCTAAGGCAAGATTATGCCCAATTCCTGTTCTCACTAGGGAAAGCTCTTGGCTGGAAGCAATAGAGTGGTTAGCTGATAATTGGTGTCTTCTCTGTGAATTTATGGAGTTTGAAGGAGCAGAATCCTACAGTCCTGCTTTCAGTTACCTTCAAAGCATTAGTGCAAATGAAATTCAAGTTCTTAGTGCTTATGATAATTTTAAGCTGTCATTGTCTTCACTACTGAAACAAATGTTTGTTTAGTAAGAAAACAACTTCAAATTAGTTGCCAGAGAAGTTATCCCAAATAAAAAATCTCAAGGAGCAGCTACAACCAGTTGCATAGAGAACATTCAGCATATTTAATCAATCACTAAATGAGCTGAATGTGTCCATTGAGTGAATGTTGGGGCTGAAATTAAGATTACAGCAATTCACATCAAAGCAGACAAACTGTTGGATGATCATGTTCAGACATTTCTTGAACATGTCTCTGAATTGCTTTACAAGCAGAACATGCTGAACATAGGTGCAATGAAAGCATCTAAAGTCCTTGAATGTTAAAGCATCAAGAACTTTGCACACAACTGTTGTGAATGATACTTTTCTTGCAGATAACTGAAAGACTGTGAGAAACAAACATAACCTTATGTGAAAGAAATCTTGCAAGTCTTATCATAAGAAACTTAAGGATGGAGCATTACATGTTTTGTAGTCTGCAACTTCAAATTTGAGGGTTTTATGTTGCTTAGTTATCTTGTATGCTTAAAAATTGTAGAACAAATTTATCCACCACAATATCAGAACTGCTATTTGTATATAATTAATGATTCAAAAAGTGATTTGTCTTAAGCTGACAAATAATATTTATTTCATTATTTTTCTGAAGTCTTATAGATTTATAAAATAAAATGAAAATCAATGTAACAGTTTCATTTAAAACATTGTTCTTTTCTCTTACTCCATACACATAACATGTAAAGTAGCATTATAAGACTGACTGGCTATTCTTTTTTTTTTTTTTTTTTTTTTTTTTATTATTTCTTTAATGCACAAGAATTTTTGGTTCTCTTACACAAAATTTTGAGTATCTCTGTAATTACTCATAATAATTTGGGCATTCATGTGCCTCCTAAGTAGGACAACACTTTGAGAGTTTCATATCTCTTAAGTGTACTAATATAAAAATAAGGGTTCATCTCATCTACAAACCTAGAACTGCATTGGAAACAGATATGTGTCTTATTCTTGTGCACTTAAGAAACATGCATTTGGACTCATGTGCAAATAACTAAATTATTAACTTACAGAAAAAATATAAACAACTATTAAAATATATTATTTACTCAAGAGTGCTCTGAAAGACTCTTTCCTAGTTTGCCAATAATGCCTTTTTACTCATCAATGCTTCTTTCACTTTAGGCAGTATTGCAGCTGACACAGTTTCTTTCTATTACCCAAAACTAATTTCTATTATCCATAGGAATGTGTAAGAAATTGGGTTTCATCAATATTAAATCTTAGAAAACTTTTATGGAAATGATTATGTAGACCTGCACAGCTTTGATCATGAAATACATATGCGCATAAATATTTCCAAGGACTGACAAGCCTTAGCAGGGCAGCCATACATTCACTGAACTTTATGAACTTGATGCCCCATCAAATAAATGTGAATAAACGACCAGGTCATTAGTAATATTCGTGCGATCATGCACAATGAAATTTGAGCTCTCCCTCACTGATCACTTTTCTCCACAAAATATTTTAGTTAGCCCTATTGTATGAAATAATGCTTTCGTTACTCATAGATACAAACATTCATTTGATTTACTACATTATCCTTAAAAATGCACCATCATGAGCATCACAAGGGATAACTAAATTAGAATTTTAAGAATTAAATATTGCCACTTACACTATCTTATTAAAATAAAAAGTCAGTCGGTTGGTGGGTAGATAGGTTAGATGGTTGGTTCCTAGTGGCCATTGAGAATACTGAAATTTATAATTGTTTCCCTAGCTTCCAAATTATTTTTCATTTGTTTGTTGCTTTCAAGTTAACTGCATTTTAGTAGATGTTCAAGGTCATATTGCAGTGTAAAGTACCTTGGGTAAGAGCAGGTTTTTTTAACCTTTGTGTTAGTGTATTCAGGTGCATTTTCACGTTCACATTTAAAAATTGCCAAGCCATTTATCATTTCAATGAATGTTCTATCAGGTCAAGTAACATCTGATTTTTATGTGCACATGGTTGTTTTTTGAGGCATGTCTAATAACCTTAATGGCCCTCTGAGGGTGTGAGATTCCCAACTTTCTTTGCACACTGATAAGCATAAATTGCATATTTACTCCAGGCACAGTCAGGTGTTATATTAGGAGGGTCATGCCCACCTTTTTTCTGTCTTTCTCTAGCCAATTCAGGATATGAAATGTTTCAATAGTGGTTTTAAAATACTTGCTTTTTGCCTCAAGTGCTAATAAAAATGTCGTTAAGTCCCCACACATTTTAAAACTAAAAAAATCCAATAAAACATTAACATTAGATGGTATATTTCAAGCAGTTAATAAGTATAGTTGAAAAATTACAAGAAAACATATACTTTTTATTGTTAAAAAAGTTCAACCAAAATCAATTTTTGATAAAAAATTATAGTAATATTTAAATTAAATCTAGTTTCTTGGAGTCAAAATGTAAAGAAAATTTCAAAGAAAATGTTAACCAACAAAAATTGTCTTGGATTTGCTGAAAATATTTGGAGTAATTCTTTCCCAAATTCCTTTTTTTTCCAATATAGTTTTTTTGTATATATTCTGCAACCATAGTTCATTAGGTAGTTCCTCTGTCACCATTGACCTTAGATGGATTTTAACTCTTTGCAAGGTACTGACTAACTCTCTATAGTACAAGAGGTGCATGGCTCCACAAGAGATGAATGGAGCCTTTTTTGAGGTAGAATAAAATATTTCCACCTCTTTTATGGTCTAGTATTTTCTTTTCCACCTTTAGTTTCAGAATTAAACTTTTACATACAATTTTAGAGCCTCTTGGTTTTTGTCTTGAAGTCTTGAACAGTTATGTTCAACATAAGCAGTGTAGGGCCAAAAGTGATAAAGAAGGGAACATTCTTTCATTAAATGGTGCTCCAACAATAACATTAAGGAGCCAAATTCACTATATAGTAGAACAAATTTTGGTGCCCTTTCTTCCTAGAATTAAGATCACAGTCAAAACAAAAATTCATTGTTGATTAATTAAGGCACTTTAAGCTATTCTAAACAATATGAGAAACAGGAAATGTTCATAGTTTTTTCTCAATGTTTGATGTACAGAAGTAACATGACAATGCTGGAAAATTTCTAGGTGTCACATAGATATAAACAGTATATTGCTATTTAGAAGAACACTGGACACTAGGAACTTAGTGAGATGGAGCAAGGTCATTACTGTTTCTCTCACACCTTACTAGGATAGACACTGAAGATTTGGGGTAATATTGCTGTCTTCAAATAAATCTTGATACCATTAATTCCACTCCAATAATTTTGGCAATTTTGTAAGCATCCATACAAGCTCTGTAGCAACTTGCTCTTCATTATTGTAGAGAGGTGTAATCACTCCAAGGATTCAAGTCATATATTCTGAACATAAAAGCACATCCAGGCTTTTGGACTAGGTTACAATATGCAGAATAATGGGATATTAGAGTGACAGTAATGATGATTTGAACTTTTGTGGAAGCAGAATGTAATCAGAATGCCTGAATCCTTGTGTAGTCATTTCTTTCTAGTAATAATATCTCTTCATTAATAATCACAAAATGCTCACTGAATACTGTAATTATTGTAGTTTGAGAACCATCATGCCTCATTGAAAAATGGTATTTTAGCGACATATTTTCATCTTAGTACTGACTGTCTGGATTATATAATGATATATTTGATCATAGAGATGGTATTGCACATTTCTGGTCTACTGTTCAATCTGTTCACTAAAATATAAATGGTGTAATATACAACAAAAAAACATCGCTTTCCCATACTCTTTTCTCAATATTATTGACATGAATCTGTCCTTGTCAGCCATAGCAAATACCCATCATAACCCTAACCTACACATTTTGCCAAGTTTAGTCCCTCTTCTTCCAGTATCTTGTTGCAATTGTGGTCATCTCAAGGGCAGGTAGCTCCACAAAAGTAAAAAACTCCTCCAAAACTTCTATTTTCTTGTCAATGCAAGCTCAGCAATGGACAACTGCTCCTTCCCTGATATGTCATGTCTCGTTTGAAAGTATACTTAAGTACAATGTACTGCCAGTGATGCCTTAGTAAAAATGGGCATTAAACAAAATAAAAATATTAAAGATTTACCTTTACTTTGTATCATCTATTATGACATCTAGGATAAAATCCCTGCATAGATAAACCATTTCATTCTGAATTTGAGGAATCATATATCACACATTTTATTGCTACTCTTATCAAAATGAATACAATTAATTAAAATTCCTTGGTGCTCTTTTCCCCCCATCAGAGACATGTCATGAACATACATGACTGTGTAGATTATCAACAGCAAGCTTTTCACGTTTTCTTTATTAATTTCTTGTAACTAGATTCCAACTAAACATTAACAGACACTTATTTCACAAAGGCTTTGGCTTTGTGTCAGTGGTTTAAAGCATGATTTTTGGCATATTCATCAAAATCCTTGAATTGAGTGAAAAGTCTAACAATGAATGTGCACTGAACATCCCTAACTGTTCGGATGGATGATGAGAATAACATATAAAATTTTGTAGAGTCCTCCATTTAGCCACTAAGAATATGCTAGTCAAAGGAAGTAAAGCTTATTTAATTGTAATTGAACTTCCTTTCCGAGGGATTTACGTCTCTAGTACATTAGTAGAATCAGGTGAATACCTAAAGTATTTCAACAACTCCTTTTTTTTTCACCATTGTCTTCAGAGAAGTTTACCGTTAATCCAGATTTTTCTTGTAGCAGTAACTTGAGATTTTTCTGATTCCCTAAACATTAAAATGAAAAAAGGCCCTATTAGCAGTGCAAGATACTGTACTGGTATGCATTTAGCCTTCTTCTTCTTCTCACTCCCATGTTTATACATAGCTGTCATGCGATTCCTTTTATGGCTTCCTAAAATATAGTAAAGTGGAATATAAAGGCGATATTACCACAATTAAGTTTTTAAGATCTATTGAAAATTATAAAAAATTTTTTTAAAATAAGCAGAAATATATGAATAGACTTACCTACCTGGAATACCTATTACATCCATTTTAAAACTACTGGTGTGTCCAGGGTAGGCTGAACAGACTGGAGTTAGAACACCAATGAATGTCATCAGAATAACCAGGAATCTACATCATATTTATATAAACTGCTGGTGTAAAACAAACATAGCTATGTACTTTGCATTTATCTTAATTAAGGAGCGTTTTTTCAAAACTTGATAAATGCAAAATTTTTTAAATTGACTAATACATTGTAATGACATAATTTTAACCTTCCGTATCATCCTGTGAATTGAATTTTAGCAAAAGTTGACAAATATGATTCATAAAAGGAAGCTAATTCACAGGGTTTTAGGAAAAACTGTTAATATAGAAGCTGAGAGTTAAAGCAAAGGTTGAAAAATGCAATAAACTCTTCATTACTTTCTTTTCATACCAAGTAGTTGGCAGTAATAGAAATGTTTGTAGTTTATGTTATGTTACTGATTACTGTAAAAATTTTTCTTCTTTGACTGGATGCTTATAATCCCACAACCAGACTTCATTTCATCAAAAATCCATGGGTTACTTAGAGAAGTTATGGATGGCGCAGTTGTACTTGTAAGAAGAAATATTTCAAGATAAATCAGAATGGATGGTGATTCTAGTGACTCCGAAAGTGGTGAATGGGTAAAAGAATGTTTGGAGGGCAGAAGATCTACAGACAAGAAGGGTGTCACCCTTCAAACTAGCTAGCTAGTAGCTCTTTATCAAAATACAAAAATGTATTCTATAAATATTTTAATCTAACATTTTGAATTCCCCACACTGATACATGTTCCACTTAAAAGATTGGTCTCATGAAAATAAAATCAGAAATATGTTTGGAGAAAAATGAATTATGATTAGTCACAGATTACACAAACTTTGTGCAAAGCAGTTTTATAGAATAATGAAAAAAGAAAAACCAAGTTTCAATAAGATGGTCTTCTATATGCAACAAAACCAGTCACTTCCAAAACCATTAGTGAACAAAATTTTCTATGGTAGGCCAGTAAGGTTATACCTATGACTCATGCTCATGATTAAAAATGAAAAATATCATTTTCTATGCTTGACTGAACAAAGAATCTTCAAGAGGATGCAAACAAGTTTGCTGAACTTTCTTTCTGACTTACTTATGCCATTCTTGGAAAAAAAGTTCAAGATTTAAGAATATTTTTCATTTCTTTCCAGTCCATAGACATAGGTGTGTGACTCCAAACCAAGTAGAATTAAGAAATCATACAGGGGAAAAAAAATTTCTCTTAAAGAATATTATGACATGTGGCATCCTGAAAGTACTAAATGATGACTGGGAGATTAAAAACCTAAAGGATAGTGCACAGAAAGTGGTAAAACCTAGGTTACCATAAAAAATTAATAGTCAGCATGTTCTCCCATTCAAGAAAGTAAAGAATAATATATCAGTGAAAAGAACATACTTTGCAGATTCAGGAGAAAACCATGTCATTCAGCACTACTATCATTCAATGTTCTACAAAAGAAAAGCATGGTTAGCAAAGAGCGAGAGAGAGAGAGAGAGAGAGAGAGAGAGAGAACATTTTTGTACCATTAAAGTATTTTAAAGTGCTGGATGATGCAATTGAATTCTGCAAACCTGAATAAATCATCCTGTAGTCTCCATAGTGCAAATTTTCTTTCAATATATCTTAACAGAGAATTTTTTTAAAATAGTAATATATAATAGGGGAGAAAATATTAAAATTATCTAATGTCTCTAGGTGAAAATAAAAAAATAAAGCATTTCCAGAAAAATTCAATATTCTGCATTTATTGAGTTTTGCAAAAATGCTCCTCAATTCTCATTTCCAATAAAACAAACTATATCCTTGACCACTGAGGCTGAGAGCTTTCTGTTGCTTAAACAGATCTTAGGAAACTTTCAGTAATTTCTAGGCAGAACCTGAAAGAGCACTCTCTGAGGAAATTTGTGGAAACTATTGGAAGCTTCTAGAACCAAGCTTTCTTGATGAGTTTATGAGTTTATGAAAGCCATACCTAACAATTGCTTGCTGTGGATGCCACTGGTATTATTAGAATATGATATACATTACCCAAATGACCTCAGCAAACAATTAAATTTAAAAGTTTTAATTAATTACTCAAAATACATATGCAAGAAATCTTGCTACTCAAGTTCGCCCAATACCAGATTTATTATTTAGAATAATTTAAATTTATTATTTAAAAATATAAAAGGAAAACGAAATATTTTAAATTATTAATAAAACTTATTTTCTATAAAAAAAGAAGAGGTTAATAACAGAGCTATACTTATAGTATGTTGTCATATTTTAAAGATTCCAAAACCAATAAGTCTAAAATTCACTTTCTTTATATAAATTTTCTTTCTGCTTGTAGTTAAGTATTTTTATTAATTTATTTCATTTAGTGATTTAGAGAGCTACTGCTTCCATGTCCTCCTTTGGCTAAACCCATAAATGAGTCTAAATGTGAATTATACAAACAAGTATAATTTCTGGTATATAAAATAAATTAGATTAAATTTGGATGTTGTTTAACATGAAACTGTAGTCACAGCACAGCTACTTGTCTTTCATTCCCTGAACAATTTTTTTTCTATTTATTAATTATCGTGAAAATAGTGCTAGATCTTTTGAGACAATGAATGTAAAAAGCAATGATGATACTAATGAGTCTGAAGTCCAAGGTATCTAAGGTTGCTTAGTATTCACCATTTAAGGGTATAGGAAAACTCTGGAAAACACTTATCCAAGTAACATATTTCAACCAAGTTTCAAAAGGCCTTCTGTAGTGGGCATGTTGGTGTCTGAGTCATGATATTGAAAATGTTAACACTTTCCAAAGTAAAAAAATAGATAATGGTGAATGTCCTATTGTGGCCTATATCTGACAGAATGGGTGCCAAAAATTAATATTTTACAACTGGGAATAGTATAAATTATATAGCCATACAAAAAGCCATCATAGCTTCATCCACTACATTTTAAGAATAATGCAATAATCTACCATGTGAAGCTGCAGCACATCACTGTAGGTATTCACTATAACAAATATTTCTACAGATAAAATATATAAATAAGAAAATTTAGAATTATAAATGAATAAAATGAAGTCCTTAATTTAATATGAGCAAAAGTACCAGCTCCAGAAAGAGTATTAATTCAAAGTAATTTCTTCAAATCTAGGAAATATGTTTCGACCCTGGATAAGATCTATTTTAATATGTAGGTATTCCTCTTCTGGAAATTGTTTCTCTTTGAGAGTACTCCAATATCTTAAAAATCAGTTGTGAATGTTTAGCAACATTAGCAACAAATCCAGAATGATATACCCGCTAAGCTACTTTTATGAGACAGACTACACTTTTTGCTTTTCACTTATATTTAAATTCAGTTTATGTTTAGCACTAGCTTTAATTTCTTCCTCTTTGTCAATTCGATATACAGCACAGACTACTGAAGATCTTTGGGATGTGCAGTTTCTAAGTATGCTAGCTTTAGTACATGGATGCCTGTAAATCAGCTAAGATCAAGATTGCATAGTGAACCAATTATGGCATGACTGTAATGTGTTAACTTTCATCTATTTCACTGCCCAATGCTGCTTATAACAGCACAGTTGCCAATATGTTTATTTATCGTATTTAATGACTGTTTTAATTGCTGAGGCATCACAGCCATGAAACAGATGAAATGGAAAATTGGGAAAGGATTATTTTTAAGGAAGGAAGTTTTCCAGCACTAAGTCTAGGGTACCTCCCTGGCATTTGCCATTTATGAGGACTGAGTAAAACTTGGAAATAACCTGTCGGGAAGAATGGTCCTGGTGAGAATCGAACCAGACCTCTTGCTCATGAATCCATGTCTTAATGACCTTGGCCACTAATGGCAATTTTGCCATTATGTGGTGTGAGCTTTATTGGATCACTATGTATGACCTTAATTCTGTAGAAAATAAAAGAAATAAATAATGAATGTGTTTGTTAATTTGACTAGTACAACATTAAGGATTTTTCTCTTTTGTTTTCATATTCATTACAAAGTAAATAACTTCATATATTTAATATTAAGTATTAGAACATATAAGAGAAAATATAAAATGCAAAATCCAGAGTCTGATAAAAGAAGAGCATTAGCATATTTTATTTCTTATTTAATATCGAGTATTTATGAAACAAAATCAGCCAGTTGTATTAGTATACAAAGATAAAATCTCAGCAGTGTTCACAAAGAAAAAATAACTATCTCAATAACCTCCATAAAATAGCTTACTTTACAACATGTACAATTATCATCTTTATTAAATGGTTTATTACTTCTTTAAATATAGCATAGCAGTTGCTTTATTTTAAAGTTGTAAAATAAAGCTATAAAGGTTTCATATGCGAGATACAGAAGACTTGGGATGATTGCTTATGAAGTCTCCCAGATTTATAGATTAGATTTGTAAGTTATTAAATGAATAGCAGCAAAAATAATACCTTCAGTTTATGGTAATAATTATTTATTGTCCCTTTTCTTTCTAAGGTACACAACAGAATCCTTGATTAAAGGAATGGATGAAACCTTATAAGTTATGAGAGTTTCAACAATTTATAAATTTATAGCTATAGGCACTATAAAGACAAATACATTTTTTTGAATGCTGTGTACCCAAGAAATCTGGGAGGACAGAAGTAATGAATGTACAACATTTCTAAAATTGATTCATGTTATCGTCATGCTTATAACTCAGAAATCCCAGGCTCATATGCTTACTTAATATATTTAGTAATATATTTATGCTTATGAACCTGTTCTACCTATCAACCAAAATATTTAAATTATATTTAAATGGTATCAACAACAACAGCAACAATAATAATAACAACAATAATAATTCTTATTGCCACAATAACCCGTTTGAAAAACACAATGTACAATATTCATTAAAATTAATTCTATCTTACACAGATAATTTTTAAAATATATTTTCAAAATTCCATGCAGTACCATTTGCTGTCCTTGAGAGTTCCTAATTGTTTATTTGCATAATAACCATGAATGTCTTATATGACTGCAAGCAAGAAAAATTTGCTCCAACATCATTGTACTGTTTCTCTTTAGGTACAGTAAGTATACTGCACAGATCTCTGAAGAATGTGATATGGTGATACCTTCCCATTTATTTACTAATTATTAATATGTTTGCCAAGAAAATTTTTGTTATAATATTACTGGTGTAATATCCACATCTGAAGCTATAAATCATACCACTTAATGTACAAGTGAAAGGTCTATATTCACCTATGTTTTAAAAAATTGAAAATTAAATATGGTATACCTATTGTCAGAAGAACAAATTCAGACATGAAAAACCTCATTTGAGATACAAGAATTCACTATAATTTGAATTTGACCTGTTGGGAAATAAACACAGTATTACATCCTTCCAGATATGCTATAAAGACATACACAATATATATTTTAGTGCTACTCCTTTTAGAAACAGCAGTGGGTAATCAAGTGGAAGACTCATCTAGCCTTATATACACATGAGTCCCCCAAAAGCCCATTTAACAGGACATAAAACAAAACAGCAGTAAATATTAGACCCTGAAGATAACATACATAGCATTTCTGTAAACCCTAATTATAAGCATTTGGATGCATATGTTATTTATAGGTTACAGTTTAAATACTGTAATGAGCTGTCCAGGAAATCTGGACTTGTTTTGCTTAAACAGTAAATAAGAAACATTAGGAGCAAGAGTTTGTTTACATAACGCAGTAAATATATGAATACACTATATACAAAAGAAATCTATCGAGAAAAATACTTTTTTAAGAAGTCCATCATTTTATCTTTATATAAGATATATATAGTTACGGTCACAGCTGATATATGATATGACAGCATCTGTTGTGCCCTTAAATCGCGACAACTGATCCAATTTCTCCTCAGAAACGTTATGAAGCGTCAGAAAACGTTTGACTGTCTCTAGGGCATTGACGGCATCTTTAAAATGCATGGGCTGTCCTTCATTGTCATGCTCATCACCTTCCTCAGCCAGATTCCGCCGAACATTGTGAACTATCCCAGAGAAGTCATGGCTTCGGTGGTTAGGATACATTCATTAACATTAACGCAATCTCGAATGATGCCCGATCTTCTATTATCCTGCATTTCGCGCCATCAACATCATCGTCAGCAGCATTAAGCCCTTCACTGTCTCGAAATCCGGCCTTAGAGAAGGATTAAGTTCCTAATCTCGTTGCTATAAAGCTGCGATGTAATCCGTTTCCTATCATAAGAAACCAATGGCCCATACATTTATGGACTTAATTTTAAAAAATACGTATAATTTACATGTAACTCTGGTTGGAGCAGTTATTACAGAAAGCAATCGACAATTAATACACTTGCTCTTCCTTTCTCTTATAGTGGCTTCTCACTATGTTAATTCAACCAGGAACAAGAGCATATTGATATAGTGGTGAAGCATAATGAGCGGGAAAAAATGTAAGGAAATTCTACGGACGCTAATTTAACTCAAGGTCACTGTTATAGCACACCATCTAAAAAAAGAGGAGTAATTTCCAAAAAAAAAAAAAAGTATATCTGTTTAAAATAATTGTGTTCAGAAACGGATTTAAGCAACTTAAAATACTGAAATCATCAATAATATTTAAAAGAATAAATCATGTCCTTTGTTTCTATTAAGATAAAATTTGATTTATAAGCGTAAAAAACATGTATACGAAAAACATATAAGCAAAATAAATTAATATGGAATGTATAGGAATTTCATTGGGGCCGCATAAAAAAAATGTGTGTGTGTGTGTAAAAGTGGAAAATATATAAAAGAAATTTTACTGGAAGAATGATGATGATGATGATGATGATGATGATGATGATGATGATGATTTCAATGTTTTCAACATATTGTTTAAGGAGCAAATTATTACCTATGATTCAGCAGAGGAAAGAAAATTCTGCAAAAGGGGGTCAGATACCAATTTAGAAGTTTATGCAAAATATCCTGACACAAACAAGCAACTATAGAAATATGGGTTAAACAGCAACATTGTTAATATATCATTCTCTAAGATTATAAAATCATCATTTCTGCTCTAAATGGAAAGAGACTTGGTAATGTCAAATGCTTTTTAAAACAACATTCTACTGCTTAAGAATGTGAGAGAAGAGTGCCATAGAGACTTGCAAAGATTGCAGTAAACCAGATATGACTTAACTAGGAGCTAATAGAAAGCCAAAATGAAAATATCTCTCTGTCTACAGAATCTATACTGCAGTTAGTGAACCTGAGATTCCAGAATACTTGGAGCAAATATTAACAAAAATACTGTTTCTGTGCTTTTTATAGGAATCCTTTTTCTTGATTATAAATTACAATTTTACTACTCTTATACTGAGCAATGAACATTACATATACATATTTATCTTTGCACTTTTGAGAAATGCCCATTGACAGATAATATAAATATAGCAGTTCTAAATCCATACTGAAATAAATATTAAGGAATTTAATTTCAGTTTTACAAATGTAATAATTAAATGCATAATTTATTCATTGTTTTAGTGGGAAATTTTTACCCATCCACAAGGTGGTTGAAAAGAAAAATAATAAATTAATAAATACAAAAATATGAAATTTAATGTATGGCAGCTACACATATAATAAATTATTGTCTTAAGACATAATATTGCATTTTAGCATTGAAGTTTGCTACACCATTTATGTGGCCTTTTGCTTACATGTTTACTTCCCAAGGGAAAACATATTTTAAATTTACATTTACAATTATATTCCAAAACTTCAGCACACATTAATGAGGCTATTTGCAGGCAATTTATGCCATGTTAGCATGTTTTGAGCATTGTCAAACCTACTAAGAAACAGAAATATTCTTAAAAATGGAAAGAGATAATGCAAGTTTCCAGTACTAGTGCAACAATGATTTGCAAAGAATCTTAGAAAAGGCAGATCATACCAAATGGATAAAAAATATACTTGTGAATGAGCATTTTAAAATGGAATGCAGAATTAACTTTATAATTAAAGTTAAAAAATATTATTACACAAATGTAATACTCATATTGAGAAATAAATATTTGAAACATATCCCTCAAATTCCAGATTGTTGCCAAGTAATTTTTATGCTCAGTTACCCAAGTGATCAAATACCATCATAGAACTTCCATAAACTTATTGTGCTGTTATACATTTTTAGGCGAAGTAGGAAAAATTATTGTTACCTACACAATAACAACAAAAAATAATTTCACTTTTTAACAAATTGGGTTTCTTCTAATGGCAAATTATTTACTTTAAAATAAAAATGTCATTATTTATTTTTAGTAACTGATCATGTTTGTTACTATTACTTGAAAGAAAATATTTATAACTGATCTTAATTATTAGATTAAATTAGATTAAAGTGATGTTTGGCTATTGTCTTTTGTATAGCACCCTGATGTTGACCCCTCTTGTACAATCACTCATTGTCCTGGTCCAGTCATGATTAAGGGTTTATTTATATTACACATTATAATACAGTTATTATTGTTTATTGTTACTTACAGCTATTCATAATGCATTATTGAAAACATGGATAACTTGTTCTTACTACGTCAATGTACAGAGTTAATATAAGCATGTGACACTCACTATCACATGAGCCTTTGTCACTCTTTCAAAATGGTTAAAATTTTGATATTGAGTGCCAGTATTTTTTCAGCTAAGTAACGTTATCGTTGTATTGAAGTAGAAAAAAATGAGTTAAAACATGAACATTTAAAGAGAATTATTAAAAATATGAAATTGTCATAGTACCAAGATAAACATGCCACCAAAACATGTGAAATAAAATTGAACATGCTTTCAATACTCAGAGTAATGTGTTTTTTTCTTCTTCTTCTTCTTCATCTTCTTCTTCTTCTTTTTTTCCCCATTTATCATGGTTGGTGAAGGCATAGGCACAAGCAAGGCTGAAGTACCAAAATAACCTCCTTCTACCCTAATAAACCAATACAGTCCAATATTATGAATGGATAGTTTAGTCACCTTATGATTTATAATAAACATCAATTTAGTGGCATTTTTATCCCTTCATGTTTTTCAACAATAATGTGGGGGGAGTGAAATGGAATGTAAATCAAATTGTTCTTCTTAAAACATTTCTGTAACAACAGTGACAACAGTAAGATAGTGACACATAAACACAACAGCAATAATATAAAAAAAGGTAAAGTATAGACTCTAACTGTATGGAAGTGCTGGTAGCATTAATTGAAATAGGAGTTAGACTTAGTTTTACAATTCATAAGACTAGAATTATATTTCGAGCCTCCTGAATATGGAATACCCCAGACTTCATTATAGTTTAGCTGAGATGGTTTTGCTATTTTAATATTTTAACATATACAGTTATTGAAGCATTCATCTTCAGCACTTGCTAAACTCCTGCATGTATTTTGGCAATTCCCTTACACCAAATTCACATTACACATAAAAATTTCAGCTTTAAAACTGCAAGTTAATTATGCAGATGAGATATAATTTTGTGCACAGCCCTAGATATTACAAGTTTATAGTAGCAGAATTAAAGAAAGTATGTTTCATAAACTATACTAGTCAGACTTATTACAGTATTACAAATTGCTGATAATAACACAAATTTCTACTTTTCTCTAGTTTCTCTCCCTCTGCCACTCACACAACATATGCATGCTAAATGCAATATGTACTTCTATTCAGCAAATGAAGATGGACTCCATACAACTCAAAGAGAAGGATAATAAAAGATAGCACACCAACTTAGCAACAGTTCTGTGGTTAAAGACCAAAACAAATAGAAATAAAATAAAATCACCTGGGATTATCCAGTGCCATAGATCCCATATAATGATTACATTAATCTGCTTTACAAAGAGAGAGATTCACAAAGCACCAATATGCATTTATTTGTGAACAAAGAGAAGGAAAAGTAGCAATTTAAGGCCATTAAACACATTTAGTATGTTTACAATTAAGTGGCCAAAATAAGGGGCTATGCACTCATAGCATCCATGCAATGGGCTGTAGCAGGAGGCAGGCTTTAGTTTCTCTGAGAAGTTCGTGTTCCATTTACATCTGAATCAGGTCTCTTTGGACTTGGACCATCTTCACCTGGTAGTGAACTGCGACCAGAGCTACTGGTGCTGCTTAGAGCCATCCGTTGCATCTGTCGGATTACTGTAGCTGCATGATATGCTTGCTGTAAACAAAATATTTTATCTTTTTAATTTGTACATATGTGTTGTGTGTTTATGCAGAAGCATGTATGTTTATTCCTATAAGGAGAAAAAAGTTTTTAACCTTGTTCTAATGATGAAATTGCTAAATTATGCAAACAATACTTAATTTAATTAACAAAGAAATCCATATACAAAATGTTCAAACTTCATAGATTAGATTTCAGTTTTACATAAACAGGTTCATTAACTATGAAACAATTAAATATTATAATATAAATATAAGAAATAGCCATAACTAGAATGTATAATTAGAAAAAACATAATTTTAAATTGTTTGCAAGCAAAGGTCATACACCAAAATTTACGCAGTCCAAGTGCAAGTCATTACATGCTAATCCACTTAAAAAAGAACACATTACACCCATGCATCATATCAAAAAAGTATATCCAGTCATAGTTATTACAAGTTTGCCAATGTCATTTATGGTGAAAGTAAATAAACAAAATTACATACTGTGATTTTTAGTGAATTAAATAGGGTTAAGATACTACAGTTACTGTTTCCAAACCTTTGTTCACTTACTAGCCATTTCAACAATAAAATGGTTACGAGTTATTCCTAGGCAAAGAGCCCTACATTGTATTGATTTTCACAACATGTGAAATGCTGATGAATTCTGGCTGCATCTATTCAAGTTTGCAACTTCTGTGACAGCCTGCACAAGCACCTCTGTGGGAGGACTGCAATCTATTTTTAACCTCTTGCACCATGGCTTCTGGCAGTTTATAAACTTCTTTCCTATTTCTATTTAATAATTTTATTTTATTTCAACAGGAAATTCTATATTACTTTTTAATGTTCAGAAAAATTTATTTTGAATTCAAATTATTTGCTTCTTCACCTTCATTGCATGAAAATGCATTAATTTTTAAGTTTATTAACACTGTAAAATGTAATTTAATGTCCACTCAAAGAATATATTTTGAATAATTGTCAGCAGAAATGATAGGGGCTTACGTATTTCATTGTGGTTGTAATTTCATTTTTACTTTCCTTCCCCTCTTTAATGGTTATACTTTTTAGATCCACAGGGCCTCAGTTTGCATAGATAATTTGTCCATTGTACCTATCATAGTGAATATGTTGTTTTCTTAGCTCCATGATTTGCCATTGTTATTAAATTCCTATTATTAGTGATAAGTTATTATCATCATCATCACCATTATCATTTGATGTTTCCTACTCCAGAAAACTAAATACACATGTGAACTTGTTTGCAAAAATAAAGAAAATATTATATCAGCATCATATTATGAATGACCAGTAGCAACACACAGAATAAACCTGGGTTGGCTCTGGCCCCTACAAATTACTTTTGGCCACCTTAAGGTACTTACAGATTTTTAGTCTTTTAAATAACTGTTCAAAATGTTGAAATTTTTTTATATAGTGCCCTTGTGGTTTATTGCCTTCATATATAATTAGGTGTTCCATTTTCTAAAGTTACTACATACATGTCCCTTTACTCACCCTCTTTGCTCTATTCATGTGCTGTATACCAAAATTTAGATAAATTGAATACTATTTGGAGAATGCATATTTTTATCACTACTACTTTTCTCTTTTATAGGTTGTAAAATGAATACTGGGAAAGGAACGGAAGTTTATTTACATGTAATGATGCCAAGTGGTGAATTTTTGGGGTCTCAACTTCCCTCCAAAGATCAGGTGCTATCATTCTTCATCTACCATCATAAAGCAAAAGAAATAATCTCTGTTGCTGTAAAGTTCATAGGTGTTATACTGCAGGAAATATGAAGGAAACAATCATTCTTGCAATATTGGAGAAAAATATTAGTGCTCATATTCAAAAGTTATAGAAAGAATACCAAAATCTGCTCAAAGAAATCAAGACACATGTATCCAGGAAATACAAAGTTGCAGGAACTATTTGATATCACATGGCAAGATATGATGACAATGAAAAGTATTTTGCAAGAAGATAAATAATTAATATCTTCAGAAAGATAAAATCATGCCAGAACTGTGAGACAAAGAAATGAATAAAGAGCAAAGTTTGAAACTCAAAAGAGATAACTATCTGAAGAGTTCATGAAAATGAAAAAGTGATTTTGGAATCTTTCATGTCTTCCAAATCTGATTCAAGTGATGAATAAAACAAAACTGCTACACCATACAAAAACACACAAAAAAGTGCCAAGTCATTGTTTAAATCCTTTGAATCCTACAATTATGGCCACATATGTTCAAGAGCAACTCTTTGTTCACTATGTATCTCATTCTCTGAAATTGCAAAGAGATTTGGACATGATGTTTCACAGATTTTAATATCTTCATCTATTGTTCCTAAAAAACAAGAGAGTCAAATACAAAGTGCACAGAAGAGTCAGTATTAAAAAAAATGTGTAAATTGTTGCCATAAGTTACTACTGGAAGTTTGGAAGACCAAGGTGCTATTGTTGTAACTGTAAAAAATATTTTGAACATCTGCTTGTTGAGCCTGTTTTCAAGAAATGTATTGGTGTGGAAATGGCTCAAGTTGTCATTCAGTAGTTGAACCCATTCAGTTTACATGACCATATAATTGGTTTCTCATTTGATACTTCTGTGTCAAATATGGGATTGCTTCAAGGAGAATGTATAATGATTGATAAGAAAATTGCGTGGACAGTGCTGTGGCTGACTTGTTGCCATGAAATACATGCACTGATTTTGAAGGGCATTGATGAAGACTGTTGATGATACTGCATCAAGTAGTCCTGATATACAGATCTTCAGAAAGCCCTAAAACCACTGGAGTTTAGTTGATAAGAAGTCATGTACAACAAAGCTAGATGAAGAAGATGTCATCCAAGGTTTAATAAAAAGACAATGTGTGAAGATAGTGAACAACCTTGAAAAAATATTGAAAGAATCAACTTATCTAAGAGAAAATTATGAAGAGTATTTACATTTGTCTCTCATCTTTCTTATATGATATATACATATATACTATTAAAATAATTTATAAAAAAAACTCCTATGAAGCCATAGCAAACTCTTTAAAATGTTCCATTGTTAAAAAGGATTGACCCTTAAAACTTTAAAACACTGATCAAAAGCATATTTCGAGGCTCTTGTTCACAATACAAGAATTGAAGACTGAAGTGGGCAGTGCCCCACCTATAATTTGTTCATTTATCAATTGTGCCTCTAAGAATTAGTCTATAAACCCAAGTACAAATTTTGTATTGCATTTTATACTGCACTAACTTCCATTATGGTGTCCATTAGAATGAATTCACCAATCTTCCTTTAATGAGTGTTTCTACTTAGTTCTCATAGCTGCCTTACCTTTCTCTGCTTGTACAAGTACACTCAGAGGCAGAGAGATGGCAGCTATAGTGCTACACAAGGCTGGCACTGCTCTGGGCCTCAACCTGACGCTTTAGCATTTCCTTTACTGGTAAGTCGCTTATTTGTTTTAGTTTATATTGCTTCAAGCCTTTTCACAAACCTTCAAAGCCTACTTGGTGGGGCACTGCCCACTTTAGTCTTCATTGTCTCATGTCACGAACAAGAGCCCCAGGCTGGAAATATCATGCGTTTAGTCACTGTTTTAACAGTGGAACATTTTAGTTCATTTCAAAGAGTGTATGTATATATAATAATAGTTAAATAAGCAGAAAAAGGATAAAACACTTAGATATGCACATATCCGTGTGTTTTATTCTTTTTCTGCTTCTTTAGGTATTGTTATTTTAGTTACATTGTTCATAGTGTTATTTTATTTTTCATTTATATTGTTAAACATATGTATATGTATATTTGGACTTTTAGAATAAAATAGCTGTAAATCAATTGGCTCAAAAGAATGACTTGGATGTGATTCAGTTTGTAAATTCTTAACTAGACAGAGATGTAGGGAAAGTGCTTTGGAAATAGCTAAAAAACAACTATGTTGTCTGTTAAAAACCAATGTTGGATTCCATTTCTTGTATATGGAAAAGATGTTCCAAGAATTTAAAAAAAATATGAAAAGAAAAATTAATGAACAAATTAAATGTAAAAAACATACTTATTTAAGGGGAGAAGGTATTATCTATCTCACCATGTTAAATTTCTCTTTTTCAAGTTTCATTTTATCCCTAGCCCTATTTGGGCCCTTGTGAAAATTTTTTACAATACCACAATCGTGAAAACCCCAATGATCGCATTAAATTATTAAATTTTTTAAGCAAAAGGAAAATTTATTTATTGCAACTTAAACATTAACAAGAATAGTTTATAATGTGACATAGTTGTGTTTGTTTCTGTTATCTGAATACTACTTTGAAAGCTTTTTAATTTGTTAATGAAAATATTACTCGTACCATTGTGAACCTATAAAGTGTCATATATACTACAAAATATTTTTTCTCTGATAAACTAATCACAAGATAAATTGGTTGAAAATAATACATACAAAAAAATATGCAATTTGTCAATTTTAATTGCTCACAATCACTAATCCTAAGTAATTCAAGAGAAATTTTCAGAAGCAGTTCAAATGTATTATATTTTTTACTGATAGCACAAGTGGCATGAAGCCCACTTAATTTTAACACATATAACACATGTTATTCTTCTTTCGGCTGAAGTTTGTCTGCAATTTTAGCTGCTCCCGTTGACTTACTACGCAGTTCACATACACACTTTTCTGAAGCACTCCAAATACACAGGATCTTAACATTTATAGCATAAGTAGCCTGTTTTTGGTTTAATTTTAGAGGGGCATATGACATGTTCATCTTTTTCTTGGAATGTTCTCTTCTTGTGTTTGATCTTCATCTACAATTCTACTTACAACTAGAGCAATCGACATCCTCTTTTCCTTAGGCAATCTGGCGTTGACGAGTCGCTTCTGTACCTGCATTGTTAAATTCACCTTCCTTTGTACTATCAATTGAAATATTACAATCAGTTTCGTGTTCACTGTTGACATATTCAGCCTCTTTATTATCGGAAATTTCTAGATCTGACCAATCACTTCCAATATCTTCCAAAATTTTATTAATCTTTCCGACAAAATTTAGATCAAAGACTTTTAAAATGAAGACTCAACAATAACTGACATTTTTACAACATAATAACTAGTTAATAAACTGTATATTATAATGGAACTTAAAAACATTCACAATTTGCCGAGAGTAGTAAGTTCAGCAGCAATGTAACTACAGTTGTGCGGTCCCAAGGACTTCACACTACTTTTTTTGAGTTGTGTTTAACGCCCGTTTTTACTACTGAGACACCACAGGCGGTGGACACTGATGATATATTGGGAAAGGACTTTTTTTTAAAGGAAGGAAATGTTCCACGCCTAAGTTTAGGGTAACTCCCCGGCATTTGCCATTTATGAGGCCTGAGGAAAACCTGTAAACACCTCGATCAGGGAGCAAGGTGCTGGCGGGATTCAAACCACAGACCATTCAAACCACAGACCTCCCACTCACGAGTCCGCGCCTTAACGACCTCAGCCACCCGTGGCGGTTTCACACTACTGAAATATATATGATATAGGATTCAGAAGCTATGATCATTTTGCTTCCAGACAGTAGGCCGGCATTCAGGAAAGTGCTGAGAATTATGGAATTCCAAGGACAAATATTTTGTTGTAGTGGGGGAAGGAAATTACAGCGCGGTCCCATGGACAGTAAGGCTGTGGTTAAGGGCTAAAGAACAACCAAAACAATGATTATTTTCTACCATAAACTTACAAGAAAATGAACAATATTTTAAAATACATAAAAAATAATTTTTTAAAAAATTAAATACCGTTTTTGGCATTTTTTTAAAAAGAAAGAATACTATGAATGGCCTTAGAAACTAGAAAGTTGAAAAAAATGTCAATTTTCTCAAGTATGTGGAACAAAGTGACTGCACAAATTTGAATTCTATAGGATGAATAATAATCCGCATTTCAAATTGAGTTTTTGTGACTATATGATTTTATGAAAAGATTTGTGAACACTGAAAGAAAGTGCACCAACGTATAATATGCGGACATTCCTTCATGAATGGCAGAGCCGACGCCTGTGGGTTTGTATGCAGAATCTTTTCACAAGGATAACCAGGTAAACCGAAAGCCATGGCACTGATGTAGAGGAAAGGGCGTTAGAACGTTTAGATGTAAACCCGGGAACTTCGATTAGGTGGGTAGCTATGCAAAAGCGAATAAGTGTGTGGTGATTCTTACATCAGGAATTATTGTACCCTTAACATATTCAGCGCACACAAGTTCTCAAAAACACAGACTTCCCTCCCAGAGCGACTTTCTGCCAGCTAATGGAACAACAAAGTGCCCTAGACCCCCAGTTTTTAAACAAAATTGTGTTTAAGGACGAAGCATGATTTGCCCTTGACGGAATTTTTAATTTCTGCCTGTCACGTATGGGCCGATGTCAATCCTCGCGTAGTGCAAGTAGCATATTGAAAACGTTTAACGTTCAATGTCTGGGTAGAAATGCTCAAAGATTATTCAACCACATTTTCTTCCAAACAAGCTAACTGGAGAGCAGTACCTACACTTTTTGCAGAATAATCTTCAAAATTTACTGGAAAAGTTCCATTGCAATAATGCCAGAGATGTGGTTTATGCAATGGTGCTCCAGCACACTTCCTTCTACGAGTGAGATAGTATCTAAATAGAAGATATGGTGAATGGTGGTTAGGTACAGGAGGCCTGCCAGATATCTGGAATTAAATGCTTTGGATTTTTGTCTATGGGGTTATGCAAAATGCCTTGTTTATACAATGGACATCACCATTCCTGAAGAATTGTAGCCTCAGATTGAAAAATGCACTCCAAAAAATGATGACCCAAGATTGCCCAAGTACATTCATAGAGATTTGTGGAGAAGACTATAGAGTTGGATTCAAGCTCAGGGTCAGCCTTATGAGCACCTGCTGTAAAAATCTCCACTTGATTTTCATTAATACAGTAAATTGGCACAAACTTCACTATTGTTGTAACAAAAGTTTATTTTGTGCATGTTCAATGGCATATCTGTGCTGTTGAAGTGAAAAATTATGACTTTTGTTGTCTCTTTATTTAAATAAGATTGTCACAGTTTTTGATGGAATTAGTCATCGCAATATCAGTACCCATGCGCTTGGTTCAGTGGTGTCCCAACCAATAAAATAATTACAACTATCTCATAAATAGTTAATTTGCAGACCCATGTTTACTGGAACTTTTTCCTGCTTTTAGCTTGTACTTCTCACTATAAACCATTAACCAGCATTTTTTAAACATCCTGTATTTTTTTTAACTTTGTTAGGGGTTTAGGCAAATTCATTACCACACAGAAAATTTTCCCAGATGTAAACAACTTTCCAGTGGCATGCATTGCATGTACATATTTAACATTGTTTTCATAGACACTTTCTGAAAAAAAGAGAAAGAAAGAAAGAAAGAAAAGAAAGAAAGAAAAAGAAGATATTGAGCATTGCATGCAGTGCATTTCAACATTAATTTTAATACTAGTTCATATGCCATATCATTAAAGCATACAACACTATCACTGCCTCATAGTACTTACATTTTAGAAATGTGTTTAAAGCCTCTGAAAGTATATCAACATCTAAAATAATTTTTCCATCACATATTTCACTCTCTTCTGTAGCTTTATTATAAGTGGTAAGGCTAGAAAATAGTATCCTTGAATAACTGCTGTTAGAAGCTTTGATGTTTGAGTCAGTCTAACATCAAGAATGGTATCTTGCAGCCTAAAATTTACACTACTATCATTATATACTTTTGCCATTTTCATTTTCTAAATATATTTACACTATTTACATACTTTTTCTTCCTTACAGTATTCCAGACTTCTTTTATTGAAGACTTTGAAAGTGGATCTAGGCATAATTCTTTTTTTTTTTCTTCACTAAAATATATATCAATAGCTGAAAGCATGAAGTAATTATGTAGGTTGAGAGTAAAATGTAAGCTGATATAGACAAACACAACTTGGCTATAAGAATGTGTTTAGATAACTGGTACAGCTCACCAAAGTTATTAATATCCTTATGTAACAGAATGATAAGTATAATTCAAACAGTACATTTAAATCATATTGGGTTGCCAAAGAATGTAAATACATGGGCACCAAAGAGAGGGTAAATAAAGGCACATCATCTCCCACCATTGATGTGCATTGCTTGGCAAGATAAAGGGGTGGTCACAGCATTATCAAATTGTAGTTAAAAAAGTCTGGTGGTTGATACAGACAAATAGATGTCCATATTATATCACCATTTTCAAATCTGATATACAAAAATATAATATGAATATGAATAGCATTGATTTAGGGAGGGATCAGGTATTGCAGGCATATTCTTCTATGAAAAACAAACCATAAAATTGTACAAGAAATTGTTTTTTTCATATGTTGGACACCACTAAATACCATTATTTGGTTATTTGAAGAGCTATAAACTTAAATAAAATTATGATATACTTGAATTTCCAATTATCAATAGCTTTTAACCTGGGTACAACATTCATAGTACCACACACATAGAGGATAGAAAATCCAACAAACTCCGTAACCTTTAGATTAAGAAGTAAACATTTTTCTTAAAGGATCCCACTCATAGCCAAAATGTTGCACATATTTTGGAAGTGTATAGTGTGCTGTAAAGGGATACATGTGATTTCTGTCCTTGGAAATTTCCTATACATGAAACCAGAGATCAATAACATGACAATTGAGATTTGCACAGCAATATATTAAGCACTTTAATTTATATAAATATTGAGTGACTACAAACTTAAGAATTACTATTCTATAAGGTGGCTATCATTGTTACACAACTATTTGTGGTATAATAAGTCTGGCATTCTGTGTCTTAAATGTTTCATTAATAATTCTAACTTGAAAGCTTTTTCTGTCCCTTATTTATTTTTAACTAATGAAGCATCATATAACATGCACAAAATTATTTCATTACTAGTCAAGAATGGCTGTTATATATTGTAAATACAAACTTTTTCAGATTGTTCTATTTTACCAGTACATACATCAAAAGTTACTTCTGTCATCCATACTGCTTGCAATTTTAGGCCTTGGAATCTTGCATGGCATTTTAAAAGAAAATTGTATATTTCAGAGCCAAAACAATCTTTTATTATCTCGATTAATTCTCCACTTTTTTCCCCATTACAGCATAACTTGCTGCCTTGCTCACTACCTTACAGGAGCTCACTAAGATTGCAACCAGATAGGCATTATATCTCTTAAGACTGCTATTTTACATCTTAATTCATATATATGCTAGGGTTTGACTTAGAAAGGAAAATCAAATAAAAAATTTCAAGTTCATGACTGAAACTGAAATTGTGGATATTAGCCTTGTTGTGAGGAAGGTCTATCTAGCTGGACAAATGTGTCATTAGCCAATTTACAAAATTCTCCCTTTTAAGTACATGCAACATAATTCTTGAAGACATTAAAGGTAATCTAATTTCATTATAGAGATTTTCAAGTTCCAGAATAACTCTTTAAATTTTCATATTTGTTTCCTCTTTCAAAGGGCATTATATAATTTAGTTGCTTTTCCTAGAACTATATTTGCATACAACTTTAAGAACAACCAACTGTTTTACATTGATGACCCTGTATTGTTCATATAAAAATACTTTTGTAAATTGTAACCACATTATTTGGATGGCATAAGCAGCTCCTGCCATAGGTTTCAAGAATAATTATGATCTCATACTAATAGCACTGTAGGCCTCAGGAATGATTTTTAATATCACTTCAATTTGGAATCAAAACAGAGTGAAACATGCATTAATAATTTCTTCTGAGTCAAAATATTTAGAGCACTCTTTATGGTTTCACTTATTGGAGATTTACTCAGGACATGCTTTGTGAATGCTCATCCACATCCTCAGCAGTTAAATGACGTCTAAGATGTTTCTAAGCTCTTAACATGTAATCAGAAACTTTGGGGTTTTCTTTGCTATCACAATGAAAATAACATTATATTCCCTGTACAATACGATCACTTAACACAATTTTAATTACTGTATGTGACTGATATTTACAATGAAAATTTTAAAATCAGGTTATGGAACAATGGAAACTTGACTTGATTTATTTATGGACGCTCTTTAATATCGCAGTTCATCAGCGTTACCATTCAAATCAGGGTGTGAAACGGCCAACAAATTTTGCTCAGAGGCCTTTTTTCAGGCTTGAGGTCCTTTCTTCGTGCCGTAAATCTACGACATGGGACCCACGACGTTATATCCCTGACGAAGGAAGCCATACTTAGGATTTTTACTCCCAAAAATATCCATCGATCCTGGCTGGAATTGAACCCGCGATCTTGGTTTCAGGAGGCAAGTATAGTAACCACTACATCACCAGGATCGACAATGTTGGAAGCAAAAATGTATCTTTGGTCATAATAATATCCTCTTTCCACATATATTACAATTAGGTGCAATACAAAATATGAACTAATTTATTTTGAAATTTTGTGAGTTTTGTTCCTGTTTCAATGGAATAGATACTCCTATTGCAGATTTGATTTGGAATTTTTTTTAAGAAGCCATTCACCTAGAAATTTTGTCTCAAAATTCTTATGGAGTAAAGCACGCTAGTTTACAACTCCTTTTCCTTCTCAACACTTTCAATCATACCAAGCGGTAGCAAGTAAGGAAGACGCGCAATGGCAAAATACAAGCGGGAATCTACGGTAGTATGTCCAGATCAAAGATTTTCTAAATTTATGGGCTCTCTACCCAAGCTGTTGACTTTTTCTGCTGGGGGGGGGGGGTTAAAGCGCATCATTACCCTTTGGTGCTTTAAACAATAGTTTGCGAAAGGCATCATGGTAGCAGATATCTTGGAACTTCACAATTTGTTTCTCCTTAAACCTGGGGAAACTTACTTTTCCCGTGACTCCAAAAGTAGCATTTCACATTTGAATCTCTCTATCTGTTGAGACTCTCTTTCAGTTTATCTCTGAAAGGTCATCTCTATTAGTTACTCCAGCCGTCACTTTCCGTGTGAGAAAGATTTCTTGTATTCTCACGAAAGTGCACGGCGCGCAGTAAAATGGCTTCTCAATAGAGCGAACTTAAGCAATTTTTGCTCTTTAGTGGTGTGATTTTGACCCCTTTGACGCCATGGTTGATCCACGCGTTGTTCTTTCCGCTGTAGAACATGCTATTCTCCAACCCAGATATCTCCCGTTTCCTTTGTGGACCGATAAGTGGCGGGGACACGAAGCGTGCACGGTGAGTAGCCTATCGAGTATTTCGTCGTCACTCTAGTCTACAGAACATGATTCATTACTAACTACTGCGCGCTGATAGCAAATAGGGGTTTTGGATTGCTTTCGTCTTGTACCTAAAACCGTTTGACGCCTTTATCTGTTGTGTGAGATATACTGCAACACATAGCCGACAAGCCCGATAATTTGCTCATATCCGCCTTATAGAAAAAAAACACTTTTTTTTTTCCTGGACGTTATTAGCAGCCTAGGGACCACTTTTGCAAAGATACTGAGTTCCGCTAATTACCCTCCGACGTTTTGCACTCTTAAAGTCGCAGTTGGGGTTTATGGATTTCTTGTTTGGTTATGGTAATCAGGGGTGTTATTATGCCGCGTTTACCAGCCGCGAGCGGGAACATGTCGTTTCTTATTCTTGACATTGCGCTCCGGGACTGAATAGTACACGTGCTGCATTGTTGCAGCAGCTCTCAGCGGAAACCGAAATTTTCCTCCTCCAGTTTTACAGTGCATTTTTACGCTTGGCCATACAGCAGTGCAAAAAGGTAAAAGAGATTTAATGATAACAGAGCAATCACTGGTAAAACCCACTACATCTTAGCATCATTGACGGTGGCGAAATAAAAACTGCAATTTACAATGATGTATGCTTTAGAGAAGGCCAGTCCCGATTATGTAGACCTAACTATGGCAGTCAGGTATCCGTTATCAGACCTTTTAAATTGTGTGAAAGTGCCCCCTGCAGCCACTCTAAAATGCAGCAAATCACCAAAAACTCCATAATATGAATTTTTACCGCTGAGAGGTAAGTCACGAATTCAAAAAATTAGAAAATGCAACAAACTACAGGATATTGCCTTTGTCTTTTTTCTCTAATTTCTCCACGGTAAGCTTGATATATCTACTGCGCTACTGATTAATATTCTTTTGATAACATTCAGAATTTGCTGAACTTATTTACTGCCGGAAGATGCAAAGATGACTTTAGATGCTCACGCGCTGACTCACGAAAACGCTTATATTTACCAGTATCGCGCACTATAAATACACCTTTGATACCACGATGCGCATTCGGGGGAACACAATGTGAACAAAAGTAACCTTTCTGTTTAGCGGGATACATCAGCCAGGATGAATAATGAGTAAGCTATTGATATCGGAATAAGTGATTCCTTACTGCTAACTTTGATTTGAATTTATACGATGTTAAAGGCACGTAAGGACTGTTGATTAAGTTCATAACTTAAACCGGTTCTTATTGAGTGACTGTTTAAATAACACCAGAACGTTAAAGCTACTACCTGCATAGCAATTGTTGTTCTCATTCATTAATTTTAATTAATACGATGCTCCCTATTTTGGTGCCGCAATAACACAAACTGCATCATCCTTAATTCTGGTGGCTTTAGCACAACCCCCCCCCCCGCAAAGTTTGTCTTCCAATATCTTCTTTCTGTTAAAAATATTTTCCTAATATCCTTGGTAATGGTCACGAGAGGTATAATGCTGACAATTGCTGTTTTAAGGCGCAAAACTGCTTAGGTAATTAGTGTCCAAACACACCAAAACTATATTTTTGATTCTACCTGCATCTTAAGTGTGTAAAACGAGGGAGGATAATTAGCGCATCTCGAAATCTTGGCGATAGTGCGCCCTAATGCATCGGCAATGTCTGCAGAAGAACCAACTACATGACGTTGTGTCTTGAGACTGGGTATGAACGAAAAAACAGGCTTACCTGCTACACTGCATAGCTTATCCCAGACAAGAGATGAAGGTATCGGGCGGTTAAATGAGATGAAAAAAATTCAAGACGCCTTTTTGCTATTCTTCAGTACTCGATAGCATTTGGCACGAAGTTGATTATAGCGAATCACGAATCATATTTTCCTAAGTAGGGGGACGATAAAATATTCATGGAGAATATCTGCATGCACGCTATGCGTTCCGGCTTTATCAGTCCACCAAGGGGTCTGGAGACCTCTGGTGTGGGAAGACGACAGGGAAATAGTTTGTTCTGAAGCAGATATGAGTACGGTTTGAGATGGTCCATCATGGCGTCAATCGAAATATAAGCAGCACAACTCAAATGTACGTCTAGAAAACCGAAAACACTTCAATTCGCCTTACTGATAAGCCACATTGGCGCGCGCTGTGTGTATACGTGGAAAGACACGATATGGATCTGGCACGGCAAATGATCACAGGAGCATGTATAAGAGAGGACGTTCTACGTAAAGTGAATGGAAAGAGAACCGGAACAGTTAGAGAGATCTAATTGTGGGAAACTTCGTAGAATCGGAAGAAAAAAAAAACTGGGTAGACCTGTATTAAGTCGAGATAGATTGTGACGATCCAGAACTTCCGTTACCATGCTACCCTCCACACCCTCCGTAGAAGAAGCCCATAGGGGATGGTGCGCGTTAAAGTGCCCCAAAAGTTGAAAAGGATTATATAGGTGGTACAGAAAATCATCCAGTTCGAAAAGGATTATATAGGTGGTACATAAAATCATCCAGTTCAGTAGTTGCAATGGTAGCAGACGGAGGTAGATAGACATTGCACACAGTAAAGGTAACTCCGGAAAAAAAAAAAAAAAAACAGTAACAGCTGCAGAGTGTAAACTCTTAGAGAACTGTATTCATCAACTATTGAGTAAGATTAAATCTCCGTCAAATAAGGGCGGGCCATCTTCCGGAGGATTGAAGAGCAGCTGCGGAGGACAAATGAATCCTGAGGGTCAGGCTTAGACTCCTTGAGAGACACAAGCGGAGATTCAGTGAATCGCATAAATAGCTCAAGTTCAGGTCATCTATTATAGGGACCACATACATTCCACGATGGAATGTATTATTATTATTATTATTATTATTATTATTATTATTATTATTATTATTATAAAGAAAATGTGGAATAACCATCTCAGGTCATCAGCGTCCCATTGAATTCAGGGCGTGCAACATCCGACAAATTTTGCTCAGAGGCCTCTTTTTTCATGCTTGAGGTTCTTTATCGTGCCATAAATGTACGACATGGGGACCCACGGCTTTACTTTACTTCCGAAGGAAGTCATACTTAGGATTTTTATGCCCGAATAATTTGCAGTATGAAGTACACAGAGAAAGCATAGTATATTTTCTATGTTTGATTTAAATTAATTATTGAGGTTGGTCTACCAAGGCCATTTTTGCTAATGTTGCAAAGAAAAAGGACTAGAATGTAGTTCTATATATTGTTACTTTTCTTTACATTCAGAGCAACTGCTTTAGGAATTCACACAAAATTTCAATAGCCTGCCATTCAGGAACAGCTTATTACCAATAATACCACAGTATGAGGAGATACTCTTATACTGTGACTAAACGACTTGCTGTCGATGCTGGAGAGAATTTGAATGAGAGCATTGATACTTCAAATTTAACATTATTTGATGCCGAAATAACTGCAAGTTTCTCCATGTGTAATATATAAGACTGTATTGACATTAATATGCCGTTTTACTACAATTATCTAATAGTCTTTTAAAATATTTCATTCAACGTTGAATTACAACAACAATTAGTCGTATAAACCCAAGGGCTTTCCCCGGAACGCACGTGACGAGAGGTGACACTTCAGGTGGTGGATGCACATTGTAACCGTCTCCAATATAGGGCTGCTTTCAAAATTGCGCTAGCCGGGATCTGGCTACTAGGTGGTCCGGACCGCCTCCCAGTAGAAGGACAGAGGAACCAAATAACCTATCAAAAGTGTACAGCTCATACAGTGCTTCCGATCTGGCCCTGTCCTGTCCAAGGGATCACTTGCAACTTACGTGAAAACCCTGTACCAATGGTTACGCCTTTACCCCGTGACATTTTACGTGTCACACATGGAAGCACCCAAGAGAACGCGAACAGAGAGGAATGAACAAACAAAAAGAAACAAAGAAGAGTCAAAATAAAGGTGACAGAAACACGAAAGTGTGGAGATGAGGGAAAGCAAGATGTCTTTAGGTCACTATAAATATTACCCAAAATTTTGGCTCTAAAGGGATGGAATTCGCTGAGAAGAATTTGGTGGAAGGACGTCTGTTCATCCTTCAATCTCCGCTATACGGCGTCGTAGAAATAATCATACTATAAACCCTTATCTTGCAAGACAGAATTGAGACTAAGGGGAAGGGGGCTGCTGATGCCCTGCGCAAGGGCATCGAAATTAGCAGTAATTGTTATCCAATATCCCTAGACTGGTAGTGGATTGATCTAGTTTCCTATTCTTGGTATAGCTCTGGATATCACTTTGCCAGTCTTCGATCGCATCCAACATCTCTGCAGATCTGAAAGAAATTCTAGCCTTGGGAAGCAAGACACTCCATTTCGTTCATTCAGGTTTTTTTTTTTTTTTTTTTTTTGAGTAGTGTTTAACGCCCGTTTTCACTACTGAGGCACCACAGGCGGTGGACACTGATGATACATGAGATGAAATGATAAATTGGGAAAGGATATTTTTTTTTAAGGAAGGAAGCGTTCCAGGCCTAAGTTTAGGTACCTCTCCGGCATTTGCCAGTTATGAAGACTGAGGAAAACCTGGAAAAAACCCCAGTCAGGGAGGACGGTCCTGGCGGGATTCGAACCGCAGACCTCCCGCTCACGAGTCCGTGCCTTAACGACCTCGGCCACCCGTGGCGGTCTTCATTCAGGTGATTTAAATTCTTCATAAACTTGGTTCAAGGCATGTTGCCTCTTTCCAACAGTGTCTCACAAGAACTATAATAACCTGTTTACAATGCGATCTGTGTTACTGCATAAGCACCGGGGGAAATATACCTTCTGAGGAGAAAAATATATTCATTTACATTTACATATATTCATTTTCTATTTCTTTAACATTCTTAATTACTTTGGCTATAATTTAAAACTAACTTATTTTGGATTATAATTGAACACTTGAGCAAAAATACTTAAAAGCACCCAGGAACTTGATGTCTGACTTCATAGATATCCTTGGGCAACTAGAGCCATGCAGGATGAAGCCTTTGTGGAAGACTTAATGAACCACAGGTTCTCTTCCTGTATTATGGTGATCCTGCTTTAATTAAAATGTTAAGTAGATAGTATGAAAGTGAAACAAAATTCTGTCCATAGTAAGGAAATAATGTTGTTTGGGTAAGAGTGTGTAGTTCAACTAAATCACAATAATACCAAAATCTATTTATCAGAATTTGCATAATTTCACCAATTTCTTCTTTAAATAGGCAGTTTCTTTTCATTAATATAAATGAACAGTCAATTGCTGGATGATGTTGACTTTAGTTTATGGAGGCATGATTATTAATAGAAGAATTATACTTGTTAAGCACCTTTCCAGTTCTTCCATTATTTCATAACATATACCAATTACTTTAGATATAAGTTCACTTTAATTTGTTATACATTTTTATCAATCAATTGGGCTAATGGGTTTTTGAAACCTGTCTAGAAACATCTTCTTTAATCTTCTTAGAAATTAAACCCCTAATGCACCTACTTTTGTGTGTTGCATTTCTGTGGTATGAAAATTCCCATTCTTTCTCAAGTTGCAACTGATGTTATATAGAAATGCAACCACACCTGTGGCATTGTATATTGAATGCTACCCAGATCAATGGTACACTTCATCTCATACCATTTCCATCATGTGCATAAGTCTCATAGAAAGAAGGAGCTGGGCTCCCAGAAAACGTCAATATACAAACACAGCAACTAACAGAAATGAAATCCCTCTTCTGACTGCTTTAGCTCATAATTCTTGGGTGAGAGTATGACAGATTTAAAATGGTTTTAGAATAACCCACAGTAATGCGTGGAGAATTTTGCAAAGGCATAAATTTCATCCATTTCAATTGTCACTGCACCAAGAACGTATGGGAGTGACTATGAAGTTTGCATTGCATTCTGTCCTTTTGCACTTCACCATTTGCAAGATAATAATGCATTCCTGTATTTTGTTTATAGATGAAGCTCCATTCACAAATCATAGTAACGTGAATTTGAGTAACATACAGTAATGGACCAGACCAAATCTGCACTGGGTTTGTGAGGTTGCCCATTAATGACAGGGAAGTGTCAATGTTTGGTGTGATATCATTGGCAAGCGCACGCACATACACATACACACACACACACACACATATTAGGGAACATTAAGCAGACAGTGACATACATCATTTTTGCAAAACACTACCCCTTCTCATAGAGGACATAGGATTGGAAATGCATCTATCAATGTGGTTCCAGCATGATGGATGCCCTGCACACTTTGCACATGTTATCAGAGAAGTTGTGGATGCAAAATTTTCTAATCAGTGGGTAGGACAGGGTGGTCCTGTGAGATAATTAGCTCAGTGCCCTGACTTGAAGTCATTAGATTCTTTGGGTAACAATAAAAGATAGTGTGTAACAAACTCCCAATGACCTAGAGAATATGAAACAGTGCATTACCCCAACATCCATGGCAATATCTATGCAAACACTACAATCTGTGCAACACTCACTTGTTCATCTCCACAAGTGTACTGATGCAAATGGTGGTCACTTTGATCATTTGCTGAAGTAATAGAGTTTCATCAGATAAGAGGTTACTGATTATTTGTGAGTGTATTTTCTGTGATGGATGTACTGCAAACATGAAGATTCTTTCAGCTATAGGCCACGAGAGTTTAGTTTAGGAAAGTAAAACCAATTCTGTTATCACTAATTGTGCCTTTAGTTTGCAATTTGCTAGAAAAAACATACATGTTCCATTTAAAAAAAAATGAAATTTTGAGTTCAAAGCAATATTTTTTAACATTCTGGATTGTGCATACCCTTCCATTGTTTGAGCCCCTGACATGGGTACATTCTTGCCCAAATAGATTTTATATATCTAGTTTCATTTTGAAAATATTTGAAGTCGTAGTGTTGGATGAAACATCCAATATACATAAATTGGTTCAAAATTATTTTTATATTAAAACATAAATTTGCATACTGTTTACATAATGTAATTAATTTCCCATTCCTCTTTATCCCTTTTATCTTATTTTCTTCCTCCTTTGTTTCATTTTTTTTATTGTAAATACTCTGATGCATATTTTAAAAGTAAAATAATCTATATAAATATATATAAACTAATAATACTACTCCTTTTAGAATAACCCTACTCTCTAGAGCATAAATATGAATTTATTCCTGTATGTGCAGTTTGATATTTCAGACTGTTAATTTCAATATTTATTTCCATTTACTTTAAAATTATCTCCTTTATTAACCGTTGAAGTAAAAAAATAATTATTTGCTTTTTCTCATCTAATCCCTATGATGACAACTTATCCTTAATATTTAGGAAATTTATGAAATACAAAGTAATAGGCTTGAAGTAACATTCATTATGGATGCTGTTTGGTATTCGGGTGAAGAACATTTTACCAAACTATAAAACATATGTATTATGTATATGCAGACATATAAGATAATTTTGGATTCATTGCATATACTGAGCATGTGTTTCCCTTGAAAAAATCTCACTGCAATGCTTTCAAAACACTGGCATAATCTGCATGTATTACTATATAATATATAAATGTACACACACACACATATATTATAATTATGGTTCAATGGTATGATCAGAACCTGCAGATTAAGATAGTATACAGTTTATAGTATACATAGACCTGTGGAGTATACTAAAATATTATAAGAGGATACTATCTCTTCAAATTGGAAAAGACTACTAGGAAGTTCTTGTTATCATCATTGATGTTGATGATAAAAATATACAGCTCCTGACCTGGAACTGCTTGCAAAAACAAATATCTTACTGATGATCAGTAGTTGAAATAAATGTGCTTCAATAACATACAATAATTACCATTATACTTAACCCCCATATTCTATTTGTTACCCACTTAATACACTTGGAAATTATGTGAACTACAAACTTTTCTATTTCTAAATAAGCATAATAAAAAAAATTAATTATAAGACAAATAGAAGTACATTTAAGTGCCAATTTGAACATGAACACAACTAACTATAACATAATAATGAACATAATAACAAACATGACTAAACTGCAGTCCCTACTGAGTGCACTACTATAATGATTGAATTGAACAGTTAACTACATCTGAAAGTAAACACCAAATTACTGATTACATGAATTGTTATTTGACTGATGAATCAACTAGAACACAAAGCAAGCAATGAAGGCACACAGCTATAAATGATCCCATTTTGAAATCACACAGACAACTGACAAATTATGTCATACCATGCTGGGTTAACTTGCATAATATCACATATAGAGCAGTTATTTACAACATTTAACGTTCACATAATATAGGTCAGACCTGTCACATAGACAGATGACTGACAATACCTTCCACCCCATCCTCCTCCTCCCCCTCCTCCTCTATAGTTGTACACTTGTGTGCTTCATCAACATCCATGCTACTAGAATTATTCAAAGCTAATCTCTGCATCTTGTGGACCATTGCTATGGCGTGCATCAATTGCTGTGGAGAAACAAACAATATTTTGAAGAAATATATATTTTTTGTTAACTAAAAGCTATGTGGTATATGGAATTTGTTTTCTTAACCTTCTATTATTAATGGATGATGAAAACTAATATTTTAAATATATTTTAATTATTTCCACTATCCATAATAACAATGCTATAAGTTAACTCAGTTTTCCTTCTTTAAATATTAGTGATGTAAGTGTCACAAATTCAACTCAATCATTTTAAATTCTTAATGTTATAAGTACTTAATAAAGTAAAAACCAGTAACATATTCAAAAAGTAGAGAGCTGTAGTGTAGAACAGTGAAACATCAATGCTTTTCCTAAAGTTTAGAAATGTATTTGCAATATTACAATGCAAAATTGCAATGCTGCATGTGTCTAATTTACTGCATATATAATTATTAATATTCATTTTATTTACAATGGTGGCAAATATATTGCATCAGTAGCAATCAATCATTAACCTTCACAGCATAAAATATATTCTGAATATGTAGGTTCTATAACTGTTGTTAAAGTATTGTTGAAGCATACTGTTATATGTTGACATATGTGACTTACTTACATCAGCATTATTCTCAAATGCACCCAATAATCACTTCACTGAGGGGGGGACATTACCATATGTAAGATCAATCTTACAGAAATGGGCAAAAGTATAGAATGAACTCCTCATAAAAAGAGTGCTATACTGTACTGTATGATATGTTGACATATGTGACTTACTTACATCAGCATTATTCTCAAATGCGCTCAATAATCACTTCACTGAGGGGGAGACATTACCGTACGTAAGATTAATCTTATAGAAATGGGCAAAAGTATAGAATGAACTCCTCATAAAAAGAGTGCTATTGTTACATATACATCTATGTGCCTCTGCACAAGGCAGATTTTATTGACAGCAGCTTTTGATTATCAATCAACAGTTGCAAGACTTTTGAGAAAGGTGAAGGGAAATGGCAATATGGACTAAAAGGAAGGCAGAGGCAGAAGTTTCAATACTTAACCAAAGCAATATTTTAAGTGAATAAGCCTTGTAAATCATTGTCGTTCCTCTATAGAGCTGAAACAAGAGTGTGACATTACAGTGAGTAGCCAGACTGCAAGGAGGAGACTATGTGAATCAAAACTTTCTGCATGGGAACCTGGAAAAAAGCTGCTACTGACAAAACAAATGCACCTACAGTGAGCTAAGGAATCATATCCAATGGACTGAAGACAAACTGAATACTGTATTATTTTCAGATGAGTAAAAATATAGCTCCCAATACTCAGGTGAAAGAGTGTATGTTCATCAAGGCCTGGGGAAGATTACTTCCATATGGTATATCAAATATGGAGCATCCAAAGGGATAAAATTGCTTGGTGATGCACATCCAGCCATGGAACAGGCCACTTGTTTATTTTAAATGTCAATGTTGATGTAGGAAAATACATTACAATTCCTGAAGAGACATTAGTGTTGAATATACAGGACCATTTTATTGACCAAACAGAATGCATATTTAAAAATTTCATACCATAGGACAAAAATAATTAGGTGAATTTGTAGCATGAATTTATTAATTTATTATTAATGTATTTTCAGCCTTAAACCATACTGGTTATAATTTCAGATCAGAATAATGCTTGAAAACAATAGTGTGGTAGCTCTAGAGAGGCCAGATTATAGTCAACACTTAAACCCTATAGAGAACTACTGCAAGATAAGGAAACTTTGTTGCTGAAAGGAAGACAATTAAAAAACTTGAGCTGCAGAAGACCCTAATTCATAAACTCTCAGAGAACTAAATATAAACTTGTGAATTTAATGCCTATATGATGTAAGGCAGAATTCAAGCATATGGGGGTTCAGCCAAACACTAACAGTAAAGATGAACTTACATTTGGCATCTAGCTATCGGCATCAGTTTCAATATAGTGAAAATTGGTTAAAATATTTTTGGCAAATATGGCATGAATAAAAATATTTAATACTGTACAAGAAATACAAAGTATTACAAAATATACTAAAACTAATAGTTTTTTAACATTTTATGGCTCTAAATATTAAAAAAAATTAAAGTAATTCCTTTAAAGTGTTTAATAAATAAACTGCATGATAAAGAATATGATGGGTAGTTATTGCAAATTTTGGGGGGGGGAAAAAAGTCATATAATGATGCAATTAATTGGTCACCACTGTAAAATACAAATGCAAAAACCACACATTTTGCATCATAATACCCCATAGTGAGCCACAGTAAAATAGTGACTGTTCTACAGTCAGACAATTTCCTTTACATTATTTGTGTGTTTGTTTTACTTTAAAGGTAAGTAATTATTTTTCTATTTTTGTTGTACAAAACTCTTTAGCCAAGACAAATCACTTTCACATTTACCTTATTAATATAATTACACATAATGTTTCAAGAAAAGAAAATTTGTCTGATTGCTTACTCTTGCCTTTAATGAAACTTGTGTAATGCCAAATGCATATTTAGTTTTCAACATTTCAGTAATATAATACAATATTATGTCATTCCTTGAAATCTAATTATAATGAAACAGATAACTGTATTTATGTTCATTGTCATCCATGAGAATTTCATTATAATCTGATGATAGTTTTTAATTTCCAGTGTTTAATGTCCTGGAGCATCATAGGTAGACTATGAAAGGCTTGATAAATGGTTCTCAATTTCATTTGGAGAATAAAGGCAAATGCCTTGAAGCCTTTCATTGTTCTTCTTTAATTACTTCCAAGTTTCATTGCTCTTCTCTTTATTATAATCTGATGATTGTTTTTAATTTCAAGTGTTTAATGCCCTGTAACATCATAGGTGGATGATGAAAGGTATAATAAATGGTTTCCAACTTCATTTGGAGAATAAAGGTAACTGCCATGAAGTCTTTCATTGTTCTTCTTTCATTACTTCCAAGTTTTATTACTCTTCTCTTTAGAGCATAATCTGTTAAATATTTTTTTTTTGCAGTCACATGCTCCTATTTTTTCCAATTCTATTTATTTTTTAAAGATGAATCTTTTATTATGCAATAAATCGTGTGTTGATGATTTATTCAGACATTTGTGATGGGCTACCTCTATTAAGTTTTTTTTTAACTTTTTGTTGGTCTTAATAATAACTATACCTGCCTCTGATCCAAGATAATGGGTTCAATCCAGACCAGGGTCAATGGATTATTTTTGGGCATAAAACTCCTAAGTATGACGTCCTTTAGAAGTGAATGGGTCCCATGTTGTACATTTACGGCACTTAAAAGAACCTCAAGCCTGACAGAACAGGCCTCTGAGCAAAATTTATCGTCTGTTTCATACCCTGGATTAAATGGAACACTGATGACCTGAGATGTTGAAAAGCATGCATAAATAAACTAAATCAACATCAATTACTAATTTTACTTTCTGTTCAATTTCCCATTCTCAGTGATGAATGGATGAAATCTAGTCATCTCAGAATTAAGATTGTTGTTTGCCATTAACAATTCTAGCAAAAAGAATGCTACCAGTTTTGAGAGTTGCAAGGACTATTCCTCACATTGCTAGAAAAATGGTCATTTATATATTTCCCAAAGGTTATACTATGTATTATGTATGACCTGTAGGTGATGATCATGCCATTGAACTACAAAATATACACAGTGATTAATGACAATTGATTGCTGGAAAAAAGCTGTCACATATTGAACAGAGTTCCTGGATTATTCATAAGCAAGTGAGTTATAATACAGCTTAAATTAAAACTGCTGCCCAGTATGCAAGTACTGTGACTTGCGGAGCAAATAACACTATGAAAATAATTTCTATAATTTTTATGAGATCATAAATTGCTATTGATTGAGTATATTTATGGTTGCCATGCAAAAATGTAAAAGCAATTTTTATAAGTGTATCACATCCCACAAAATGTTAAGAGTGTTGTTCATAACAGTACTTAATAGTAGACCCGCTCAATTAATCTCCTATGTGGGTAGTCTGCCACCAGAGCGCTAGTATCCGCATGAATAACGTCACTTCCAGATGGCCGTCTGTTCAGCAATTAGGACCGCTCTAAAAGTGTCTGTTTTTATTTGGAGGGGATGTCACCGGCGAAGGGTTCCTAAGTTACCATGGTATAGACCAGACACCTCATGACGTCATGTCATTCAAGATGCCAGCCGTAGCGTAATTTCTCGAAATAGGCTTTGTTTTCTTGTTACGTTTAGCAGACATCTGTGAAGAATACCTGGAGGGGGCGCCTTCGCCGTCTTGGCGAAGATGTCATCAGTGAAGGGTACCTGTCGAAGGCTTCATCGGTCCTGGTGAAGGCTATATCTGGAGAAGGCGATATCGTCTGATCGAGGGCATTGAAGGAAGTGAGATAACGTGTTGGGAGCATCTCGATTGGTGCATATATATACACACACTTTTAAAAGGAATGTAAAAAATCTCTCCTTAGGAGACCTGACATAACTTAAAATGCACAAAGGCGTGTCACATTTAAAGTAAGAAACACATAAAGGCACCATAAAACACTGTTCAAGACACTGCAAGACAATGTGACCTCAACATGATGTTGATTTAGTGTACCAATTATCTTGCAGTTCCTCGAACAATGTTTTATAGTGTCTTTATGTGTTTCTTAGTTTAAATGTGGCACGCCTTTGTGCATTTATACATATAATGGTTTCTATTATGGATTTCATATGCCCTATAAAGGTTACGTTTTGGTACGTTACATGTGACCTGTTTGGGGGGAAGGAGTGAGGCGGCATCATCGGCGGAAAGTATTTGGAGTTGACAGCGTATGATAAATGCTATCTGAACTTGCATTATTTTGCGGTAAGGAAGGGGAGCGAAGGTTCCCGGACTGCTGTGCGTCATCGGCGAAGGGTTCTATGGCGTCGTACATACTTAATACTTGATTTAATTTTTAAAAAATTATCGAGGAGTTATAGTTGCCAACCTAATATTGTTTAATTTTGAAGTAGCGTATATTGAGTCATAGAAACAGGAATAAAACAGAGAGAAGAAATATGTTTTATACTTACCTTTTGGTGACCAGCGTGTCGGTCCTGGTGGTGTAGTGGTAACCATACTGGCCTTCTACACCCAAGATCGCGGGTTCAAACCTGGCCAGAATCAATGGATTTTTTCGGGGCGTGAAAATCCTAAGTATGACTTCCTTCGGAAGGGAAGTAAAGCCGTGGGTTCCGTGTCGTACATTTACGGCACGAAAAAGAACCCCAAGCCCTCGAGCCTTAAAAAAAAGAGGCCTCGAGGCAAAATTTGTCGGCCGTTTCACGCCCTAAAATGACGCTGATGACCTGAGATGTTAAAGAGCGTCCGTAAATAAAACAACTCAACAAGTGGCCAGCGTGGGGGAGGGGGGCGAAGGCTCCCGGAGTAGTGCCTTCAGCGAAGGGTTGCGAGGTGGAGGCACTCGGAGTTGGGCATCATCGTTGAAGGGTAACTTGAGGAGGCGATGTGCCGCCGGGCCGAAGGAAGTGCGAACGAGTAGAGGTGTGTTATTGACAGAAATAAGTAGGGTTCGATACATGAAAACCGTTGACTGTGAGTGGTTGCATCAAAGGGCCGTGTGTACATTACTAGTTTTACTGATAATGTCTATCACAACTTGGTTCATGCCATTGATGCATGTGTGAAAATGGTATTTCAATGTTGTTTAACGCTTTGGCACTTTGCCAGGCACAGCAAGTACTGAGAGTTGTACACATTTGTGTTTTTATTAAAAAATACAATAATTAGACGAAAGTGTCCAAACAAACCTCACACCACGCGTATAGTAATTTTTAAAAACCACTTATCAATTTTATTGATGGACGAAACGTACAGTGACTAAATGTATAGAAAGTTTGCTGTTGCTAAAGGAATTACACAGTATGGCGATTGCAAGTGCTTCCTCGTTGAGGCGTTCACGTGGCAATGAAAATCGTTTCTTTGTATGGCAATGGCCATTGTTTCTTAAGGAAAACGATATCATACCATAACTTATTTGTTTCTGTGTATAGTAATGGACGTCTTGAAACCTGTTGCTATACAAGTATGACAGTGGCAATTGTTTCCAGAAGAAATGTTATTAATTAACTAAACATATTTGTTTCTGTGTATGGTAATGGTACGTGCTTTTGTGCGAGACAATAATATCATGCAAGCTTAGTACGTTTCTGGTTCGTGAGCTGAAGAACGAAATCTTCCAGAGGAGCAAATAAAATTGTTAAGAATATCCTCTAACTTAAATATTGCGTTTTGTTATTTTAATTATAATCTTTTTATAAATACTGACGTTATTTCCAGTGTTTGTTAAAATTTCCATTTTAACTCTTCTGATATTAAATCATTTTGTATAATATGATAAATTGGGGGTAGTGTCGCAAGATGCCGGCGTCAGTATAGCGTGATAAATGAAGAGAATATGATGGAGTTTGCGCTTATAAGACTTGATGTTAGAAAGCATGGAGAGGGAAAATTATTCCTTTTTTATTTTAGATGGCGGCAGTTTCATGTGTGGTAGTAGCAGTTGTATTAGTTTGTCGGTTTAACAACATCTGACCTATCTTGTTTGCAAAAAGCCAGACAAAGAAACGATGCACATTGGCAAATGTAATTGCTAATACAACACTGATGCCTAACTTCGTAATTGTTTTAAAATTTACAAGAAATTATTTCATTGTTTTTCCATTACAAAATGCTGTTGCCTGAAATAAAAATATCAGTAAGTTAAAATATATCCTGTAACATTTATAATTTGTTATTTTAATATAATATCATTTGCCTCTAGTGTCGCAAGATGGCAGCGTTATTATTCTATTACAAGTTATTGTTATTATTATTATTATTATTATTATTATTATTATTATTATTATTATTATTATTATTATTATTATTTAAGGACACAAAACTGCCAAGACCATGAGCGCCCAACATAATTTGATGTTAGGAGGCATGGAGAGGGAGTATGGTTCCTTTTATTTTAGATGGCCGCAGTTCCATGTTGTAGTAATAGTAGTCTATCGGTTAAAAACACCTGATCTATCATGTTTGTGAAAAGCAAGACGTAGCGATCGATGCACGTCGGCAAATGCAATTGTTAATACGGCACTGGTGTTCTTCGAAATTGTTTTACATTTTACCAAAAATTGCTATCATCATTTTTTCTAATATAATATTTCATCGTTCACTTATTAATACATCTTTGCATTTTGTTGGACTGCTTGAAAATATGTGCCGCAAATGATCGTTAGCGTGAAAATATATGATGCAGCGCAGGTTAGTAAAAGGGACATAGACGGATGACCGGCTACCAAAACGTAAAGTTGTATTAATACGTGAAAGACGAAATAATGCGTTGCAATTCAGCATTAGGAAAGTGTGATAAAAGCTATGCTCGTGGTTGACTTGTACGCTAATGACAAGTGCTTCTAGTGAAATCTTTGTGGGAAGGCAATGAAATCGTGAAGACGTGGTTCATAGGTAAATACCTACGCTCATTAAATTTGAGAGCATTAGAAGTTTGTTGGGCTTAGTGTGACGACAGATTTTGCGTTGTTAAGTTAGGGCAGACAACGTGTGACTGCGAGCATGATACTCAGAGCAGTAACAGCTTTTGAACACCGCCAAGGAACGGTGAGTAGGGAGGTGTCTTGGCATGTTTTCGGATTTGTTTGGAATTTGCCACTGAGAATTTGCTGAAGCACGAACCCGGGAATTTGGGCATAACCATAAATAATTCACAAAGTATTCAAGTTAGTGATCACTATCAAAATATTTTAACATTAGCTTCATGCCTTTTGATCAAATAAATGAGAACGCCATTTTGAATACATTTGAAATATTGCTGCAAATAATGAAAACTTGTTCATCCTCGGTCCATCGAAATTTACTTACTTATGGAGCAAAGATGTATCGGGTTCGTGCTTTACACTATGCGACTTGTGTTTTAGAAACAAAACCAAGAATAATGACAAACTGTCTCCCCATTTCAAAACACTTGTTACGTTTTCATTTAAACAAAATTTAGATATATCTGAATGCTGCAAATAGACATTCGTCTAATTGATAAAGGTAACGAAACGGCATGCTCCCGGGAGAAACGCTTTCGCATTTTATTCGGATTTAAATTTACAACTGATCGAATGGCCAATCTTTAGGGGAAATGCCTTTGTATGTTGTTCCAAATTAAAATTATATATAATTCAATACCTGTAATGATGAAAATTTAATTTGGAACAACATTCGAAAGCACTTCACCCTGAAGAACAACAGTTCGATTAACAATGTTTATGCAAAATGTTTTACGTTAAACAGCTCTCTAGCGTAAGAATGTGAGATGGTTGGCAGGTTAGCGAGAGGAACACAGCATAGGCTAGCAAGCTAGCGATAGGATGGCAGGCATATATATTTGGCTTTACAAGCGTACGAATGATATGTAACTGTTTAGTAATACCGGTGCGAGATATATATAAATTAACAGTAATTATAAAAGCAGAAAAGGATAAAACACTAAGAGAAAGTCGCACTTGTAATCGCTATATTTCGAACTACTAGAGTTCTTCAATGGCAAGAAGAGAAGACAAATATATATTTTCTTTATAAATATTAACTACAATCATGACAAAACTTGAAAGTGCAAACTTCTCCGCATTTACCACACAATACTAACACGGCCAACTTGCGACACTAGGCGCAATTGATTATATTATAATACAATGTTACAGAATATAAATTAACTCAATGATATTATTTTTATTTTAGACAACGCATTGGAAGAACTAATGATGTCAATTTTTGTACATTATAAAACAATTTCAAAGTTGGCATCATTATCGTACCCTACTTCATTCTGTCAATAACACACCTCTACCCGTTCACACTTACTCGGCCCGACGACACATCGATTCCTCCAGGTGCCCTTCAACGATGACGCCCAGCACCGGGTGCCTTCGACCCGGAACCTTTCGCCGATGGCGCTCCTCCGGGACCCTTCGCCCCATTCTGATCACCAAAACATAAGTACAAAACATATTACTTCTGTTTTATTCCTGCTTCTATGACTACGCTACTTCAAAATTAAATATTAGGTTGGCAACTATCACTCCTCGTTAAGTTTTTAAAAATTAAATTAAGTGTTAAGTATGTCACGCAAACATTAGCGCCACTATAGAACCCTTCGCTGATGACGCACAGCAGTCCGGGAACCTTCGCACCCCTTTCTTAACCTCAAAATAATGCAAATTTAGATATCATTTATCATACGCTGTCAACTGCAAGTACTCTTCGCTGATGACGCCGGCTCACCCCTCTCCCAATCAAAAACATAACTTTCATAATGCCATTTAAATCCGTCATAGTAACCATTATACATAAATTATTTGCACCACTCGAGACGCTCACAACACGTTACCTCACTTCCTTCCATGCCTTCGACCAGACGATACATCGCCTCCTCCAGATACAGCCTTCATCAGGACTGATGAAGCCTTCGACAGGTATCCTTGGCCGATGACGTCTACTCGCAACTTTGTCGATGACACCTCCTCTAGGTAACCTGCGCCGATGTCGTCCCCGGGAGCTCTTCGTCGATGTCTGGTAACGTACAAAAAAAAACCTATTTCGAGAAATTCTAGTAACGTCAGGGCTGCCATCTTGAATGAAGTCATCTATGATGTCATAAGGTGTCTGGTCTATACCATTGCAACTTAGGAACCCTACGCCGAGGACACTTCCGTCCAAATAAAAAAGACCCTTTTTGAACGGTTCTAGTTGTGGAACATTGCGCTGAGCAGTGGGCCATCTTGAAGTGACATCATGAGGGAAGCTATTAATGACATCAAGGCGATACTAGCACCCCTGTGGCAGACTACCCGCAAAGGGATTTGCTCGAGCGGGTCCATTAAGTCCATGTAAACTCAAATGGGGCAGCATTAGAGCGTTACCGAAATTACCCTGACAATGTGGCGACTCTTGATGAATTTTTTTGAAGTGTTTTAACGCCCGTTCTTCTACTGAGGCGCCCCAGGCGGTAGACACTGATGATGCATAATATGAATTGATATATTGGGTAAGGATTTTTTTGAGGAAGGAAACGTTCCGGGCTTAAGTTTAGAGTACCTCCCCGGCAGTTTGACCTGGTAAAAACCTCAGTCAGGGAGGACGGTCCTGGCGGGATTAGACACCAGACCTGCCGCTCACGAGTCCGCGCCTTAATGACCTTGGCCACCCGTGGCGGTTTGAAGGATCATGTAAATACATAGTTGTAAATAGTTATGAAGTTTAATCTTTGTTTGAGAACCCTTTGAATGTTTCAATTTATAAACAGAGTACAAAATGGAGAATCACAAACTTCGTATTTTAGTAAAATACTAAGGCGCAATGCCAGCAGAAACTAAGACTTGGACAAACAGCATGGCAAATCTGCGCCTTTCGATTAGAATAGTATATAAATAGTTCGGTGAGTTTAGATGTACGTGCAAAAGCGACGTGGACCTGCACATCCTGTCGAAGCTACGACTCTCAAAAAATTCATAACATGTTGTTCAGCGATCGAAAACTGAATGTGCGGAACATTACTGAATCATGTTTACTAACGATTTACTCAAAGATAAAAAAAATAATAAATAAAGGAGAGAGATGGAGCGAATGAGTTATCACTTCCGCTGAAAATTTGAGGCTTTTAAAGCGGAATTCAAGTGAATTTCGGATACGGTACGTGACAGTCGAAGAAACATGGACACTAGAAACGAAGCAGTGAAAACAAGTGGGTTGCAGCCAAAGAATGTGCCTTGAAGATGTGGATTCGGGTACTACCAGGCCCTGGGTCCAGGGGCGTAGCGCACGCACTACATCACAGAGGTCTGTGTACCCAGTGGTTTTTTGCATTAGGACGGCACCTTGTTTCCTTAACCGACCCACCTTTCGGCTGCAGGCGATTACGTCGCCCAAGCGCACCGAGTGAACTGCAGCTTCAAAAGCCGAGCGCACCCAGCTACCAGAATTTCACTGGCTTCTCCTAGGAGGAAAGATTGCGGCGATTTATTTATTTATTTACGAGTGGATAATTGTCATTGCTTAATTTTATTACGCCATACCAGTGGTTCCCACTTTTTTGCATGCACGATCTCCCCATTCACTTTGCTGCTTAATAAAAATTAATTTGAAAGTTCGCGAGCACACTTCATCAATGTGACGTCTATTCAGTCACAATAGCCATTGTTGCGATTGTAGTATAACTGGTAAAACTAATCATAATGCAACAGTAATGAGCATTCTTGATAAGAACGGACGTGAAAATGGAAAAGTTTTTAAACAAAAATATTGATCCTGTCTGCTCCTCTCAAGTAGCGAAGAAAGCGAAATCTTGTAAATATTATGAAAGTTATCCACAATTTGGTTTCTCGGTGATAGGTCATCGACCACAATGTGTCATATGCTATCTTGCGAAGTATTATGAGCAGAGAGTATGAAACTTTCCGCAACCCCCAGGTAGAATCCAGTGACCCCCCTAGGGGTCCCGACTCAGTTTGGGAATTGCTGCGCTATGCCACTGGAACGACTAAATGAAGAGATCAAGACCGCCAAGGGTGGCCGAGGTCATTAAGGCGCGGACTCGTGAGCGAGAGATCTGGGGTTCGATTCCCACCAGGACCATCCTCTCCGACTGAGGTTTTTTCCAGTTGTTTTTCAGTCCTCTAAAATGACAAATGCCGAAGGCATACCCTAGAACTTAGGCCTGGAACGCTTCCTTTAAAAAAAATCCTTTCCCAAATGATCATTTAATCTCACGTATGATCAGTGTCCGCCGCCATTATGTCTCAGTAGTTAAAATGGGCATTAAATACTATTTAGAAAAAAAAAAGCGATCAAGAAGAAATGCCCCCATTTTGCTAAGAAAACGGACATGTTTCTTCACTATAACGCCCCAGCGTACAATTCTGAGATTGGAAATCAAAATTATTGCATTAATAGTATGAAATGCTTCCCCATACCCACTATTCTGCAGATTTTGCCTCCTTGATTTATATTTTATTTCTCAGTAAGAAGTAATTATTAACAAGAAAGAAATTTAGGTTTCATGAAGACTATCTTATATCATGTGAAACTTCAATTATGCTTAGGGCAATACCATTTATGTGTAATAAAGTAGCTTTTAAAAACAAACTTTCACTAAAGCACTCTTTTCACTGCTAATGTTGCATAATTCTCAGACTTAACAACTATTCTGGTGTTTCCAGGGTATTTATTAAATACCTATTTGTACCGATTTCATTGAGATCCATAAGAATAAAACATAGTTTATATCCAAAACTTCATTTAATTTGGACAGGAAAGTTTCAGCATTACATCTTTGACAGTAAAAGATGTGGTATTGACACAGTTTCATATTGTCTTATGCTGTGAAAAAATAAATTCTGAAATCATTTCAAATCAGTCATTTTATATTACTCTGGAAAAGCAGTATTACCCTTCAGAACTATGATGGCAGTCCTTCATTGTCAGTGGATTCATATTGAAATAACAGTGAATATAAATAACTAAGAACCTGTCGCCATTTGATATAATATTCTGCCAACATAATGCTCAGTCATTTTAATTTCCCTATCTTGTTCAGTTAATTTTTTCTGGACAGATTTACAAAATGATATTCAAATGAACCACTTAATTTTCACTTCATTTACAGTAAAATATTAAGCAATGCACATAATTAACCCACATCATAACAATAGAGCGAAGACAAAATGTTCTGTATAAATAAAGCGAAAGTGAACAAACAATATTATACACAATTTTGCCTTCTTTCATTTCCTACCTTAATAACACGGATGTGAGCTATTAAATTTTAAAAAATAAGTAATCTAATTGTGAAACATCAGCACCCCACAGTTATGATTAGTTTTACAGCAACAGTTTTCAAAGAAATGCATGCCATGTTCATGTGTACATTGTGATGACTGGTGGACTAGCCTCTCTCTCTCTTCCTCTCTCTTATTGCTCCACTATTATTTGTGGAACTAGTTTCAGAAACCCTTTTGTTCATGAGTTGACGGTTAGCTGAGGATGCAAACAAAGGGATTTATGAAACTAGTTCTGCATATTATAAATAAGAAAGTGAAGCAATAAGAGTGTGTAGTTCCACTTAATAATATAATTACTTAATTATACGGTTACTTCATTGTACAAGTTGCAATTAACATATTTAGTTATCAAGTAGGTTGTTTGCCATTGGTTCAAACTGATCAAATGTTCATGGAATTGGTGTTGTAGCCATGCTCATGATTCTTTTCTCAGCGCACAAATAAAAGATTCCATTGGGGTCGGATGTATGCACATTTAGATTTCTCATTCTAAATTGCTAGACTCAGAGCCTCCTTCATTACCTGTACCCAGTGACCCAGATAAAATGTTGTTTTGAAATATTTAATGGTAAAATTATAATTGTACTGTATTATTTCAGTTTCCTTTCAGATAATTTTTGGTCAAGAAAGGACATGTATTCATAAGGCAAATCAAATTATAATTAAGTATAATTAAGGCACAGCATTTAAACTATTTTATTTATTGTTAAAGCAGGAGAAAATATACTAGTGCCATAGCATTTAATTGCTAGAAATTTAATTAATTATTATATGGTGAATGTGGCAAAGATTTAAAGTGTAAAAGAATTGAATCTGTCGTCTTAACACTCTTCAAGCTTCACTAAGAATTGTTCAAGCTTTTGAGACTTACAGTTTCCAAGCTTCAAGTATAGTATTTCAAATATTTTATAACTATTAAAATTATGTATTGCTGATATATATTTATACCATTTGCTAGTTTAAGGTTGCTTTCTGTTTTACAACAATTTGTTGTTATTTTAATTTGAAATATATTTTATTTGTGTTATATATATTTATTTATTGTTCATGATTACACTGATTCATGCATTCTTAGATACTCTAAACTCATTTTCTTCTCCCATATTGCACAATTACATCATAGCCATATACTTGGGGTTTTCTTTCCAGTTTACTCCCAAAGTTAAAACCTTGTCTAGGCACCAAAGGGGTCAAATCGGGTTATTAAATTCATATAACTATGACATGGTGTGTGTGCACATACACATTCACATATACATGCCTTTTCTCCAGGAGTAATCTCAGGTTTCCTCAAGATTAAAGAATACATGTTGGTTTGACATCGAATCAGAAGACTGTTCATTATGCATTTCAACATTCACATAAAATGATAGAAATACAGTGCCAGTGTAAACTGTACTGAACATTTGAACATTAATCAAAGGTTTCTGAAATTGAAGATATTACAAAAATCCTGTTTAATCATGCAGTTTATTATCTTGCATATGCAAATGGTAAGAGTAATTTGACATTAGGTGGAAGGAAGATAACTATGCTTACAGGTATACTTATTTAAAACTTAACAACTTGAAGCTTCCTTTAAAAAATTTTTGGAGAGCTTGCAATTGAGAAAGATTTATATGAGTAATTAGTAGCTTTTGCTTTTTATGCATTATAATGAAAACCAGTCCATTTTTCTCCAATAATTATGACAATCTTTTGTTAAATTCTTTGTAAATGATATTGCACAGTTACACATTTTGGCTCAAATGTACACATTTGTTAATGTACCTGATTATATTTTGATTTGAATTTATCAGCTTTTCAAATATTTATATGATTGCTTAGATTTATAAGAAGGACCAACATTTTCATAAACTTTGATATTTCAATATGGTTTGTAGCTCCTGTATTTATCATATTTCAGTACCAAAACAACTGAACACAGATGATGATTTAAGCCATCTTCTGTCTAAAAATCATGCTAATGCTAATATGCATCTAAAATAACTAGAACTAGGGAAGCAGAAACAGATAAAATACTTAAATAATAATACAAATAATGTTATATTTAGAACCCTATGTATTCTTCTTAAAAGGCACAAAACAAGTGAAAGTGATAAAAGGAAATATTGAATCTTGAAGGTAACATAATGTGTGGAAACAGAAAAAAGAAGCAACAAAAGCAAAAGGGTGAGGGAGGAAATATAAGAGAAATATAATCATAATAAAAAAATTAAAAATTAATAATAATAATAATAATAATAATAATAATAATAATAATAATAATAATAATAATAATAAAGAAACTGGAATATTAACACTCAATGTTTAAATCCAGCAGTGTACATGGTTTGTACAAAAATGCACCTGCTACCTCTCAATTTATTAAGTAACTTTCATGGAAATGATCACGTAACACATCAACAACTATTAAAAGAAATACATCATTCTTTTGTATTTACATATATAAATCCTGATCATGGGTGCAAAATGAGCATTTTAATGTAATTCTAGGATGGAATTTTTGAAAGATACAGGCTTTAACCTCGAAACAGCTGCAGTAGTAGGAAAAGGTTTGCACATTAGATTCACAACTGTACCTAGTTACTTGGCAGGAAGTGTTATTTAAATAGCGAGTCACACATTCTGGGAATTAAAGAGTAACATATGTAACACAATGGACAACCAAAGCCCCTCATTACGTGACCATTATTTCAGATTTCTGACTATATCAATTATATGACTAGAGACGACTGCGGTACTGATTCCAGTAAAGTTATTGTTTTATATCCCCATTTCAAGCAAGTGGCAAACCTAGGAAAACAGTTGCTTTGGTGATCTAAAAATCAGCTGATGCGGAAGGATCCGTTTTAGTTGCAGTTCAGTTGCGCTCTAAAAATGCCGAAAGTAAAACTAGTAAAAGTATCATTTGAACTAAATTGTTCTGAATTTAGCGAAGACGTGTTTGCAACAGATGGTTTGATATTATTGTGCAAGGTTTGTGGAGTTAAATTGGCAACAGAGAAGAGATTCACAATGCAACAGCACATTAAACCTGACAAATATATACATGCTATTGAGAACGGGGCAAAAAGAAAACATTAGCAGTTAATGTTAACACAAATTGCAGTAAGTAGCAGTAAGTCTTTAGCATTTTCAAAAACTGTGTGGCGTTCTAATATTTCTCTATGGAAATTAAGTAATGAAAAACTAAGAGACCTCCTGCACCACTCTATCAATGCTAGAGCGACGATTTTAAGAAGAAATTACAGTACTTGGAGGACACCATAAGAAGAATTAGACAAATGATGGGAGCTGCCAAGATATTTGTCTATATTGATGAAACTAGGGGCATAGAAGGCCGCTTCCTAGCCCAGGCATTGTGAGGACTATGGAAATCAACTGCCTGGGTCAAGTATTTTACTAAAATTGAAGTTTTGGAAGTAGTTCACCATTCAATAATCCGCGGCCCGGATGAATTCGACACGAGGAAGTTCTACTGTTTATCACGAATTCAGACACGTACATGGTAAAAACTGATAGCTATTAAAGGTTTCATTCTAAAATGATCCGTTTAATTTGCCTTCCGCAAGATATGCACAGGGTAGCGAAAGAAGTTCGAGCTCAATTTTCTAAAGTTGACCGGCTTGTGTCTCTAACAAAGAAAATCTTTGTTAATGCCCCATCAAGAAGGGAGTTCAGATCCATAGCTTCAGGTGTTCCCTTGCTTCAAAAACGCATTTCTGGATTGATGCTACTGTGCATTACTGCAACTTCCAAGCTGTCAAATCCTTGGTTGAAGCTCTGAAGATGCAAGATATCACCCAGCGAGCTCAGAAGTCATTTCGATAGTAAAATGAAGTGGAAGTTGGCTTAAAGACATATTTCGGTTTCCTACTATCTGCAATTACGAAACTTCAAGAAAGTGCTTTAAAACTTGAAACCTTCGTGGAATTTTTCAGCAAAACTCAAGTTGCGCTTGACGATGTCTGTGTTGATACTGGTGAAATGGTGAAAAATTAAATAAAAGTGTACTGGATGAAAATTCAGGGTACCGCTCAAAGTGCTTGATTTCTGAAGGTAAACTAGTGAAAACTTCAAACACTATATATCAAAGAACACTGATATCTATCAACTTGCACACTATAAATACGCTCCGATTGTATGTGCTGATGTTAAAAGGAGCTTTTCAAAATATATAGATGTTCTAGAATCTGCATGTGTAAACTGAAATTTACGGCAATGTAGAACAAGGTGACTAAAATTTAACATATGAACTGAAATTTAATTTTTCAGTTCGATTTGTTTATTATAAATTAATGTAAAACACAACCTTTTAAAAATGTCAGCAACCTACATTTAATGAAACAGTAACTTTTTATAATTTTACCCCGCCTAGGAGTTGCAGAACCTTGTCGGTGGCGGCGGCGGGGCTCGTGAGCCTCTAGGAATCAACAGACTATATCGCAGTATCTTCCTATCGTAGGGCCACTCATACCGGGTAGGCTGGTTATGAGAGGCCAGACTAACAAGCCACTGAACTTCACCCTTCATCAATCACTCATTATTCATCATTCATCCAACCTCAAGGCTTAATGCGACCCTTGCCGAGGAGGTGCACGGTACATGGAAGATATGCAAAGAACGGAGCCTTCGGAATACCAGGCGACCTTCCGGAGCATTTAACCTTACCTATGCATGCGGGGCTCTGCTTGGGTGGACCAATTTTCTTAGCTTCTCGTGGAACCTTTATGGAAACCACCAGAAAATTCACAATTCACTCCTGAAGACCACATCTATGAGCCCTCAGCTGTTGCAACTTCATCCCTCGTTGAGGAAGCTTTCTTGGAGCAAGTCTCAGAAATGGAGGGTATTAACTCTTAAGAGGGGATCTGGACGAAAGAACCTGTGGGTCCCGGTAGAGTTATATTGTGACTTTAGCCAAGGATGACCCCAAAGGTCCTCTAGATCAATCTCAGTGGCATCTGCTGCTTTCTGTAGAACTTTTAATTACGAAGGAATAGACCTAGCCTTGATTCAAGAACTCTGGAATAACAGGGGTCGAATCACAGGACTAAGAGAATGTCAAGGTAAGTTGATACATTGGAGCACGGGTAATCGACTCAGAAGTTGTATTGTTCGCAATGGAATTAAATGCTTATCTCTTCTAGAATTTTGTTCCAGCGATGTCACCACGGTGAAAATTGACTGCAACATAGGGGGAGGGAAGAAGGGCCTACTGCTGAGCTCTGTTTATCTCCCCTTTGACGGCAGTAACCCACCTACCAGAGATCTAGAAGAGTTAGGTGCACAATGCACTCAAGAGAGAGGACCACACCGTCTTTGGGTGTGACGCCAACTCTCAACGCAATAATTGGGGCAGTAAGGGTATCAACAAAAGGGGGCGTGTACCTTTTAGACTTTCTGCTGTTTAGTAATCCCCATATACTCAATGTCGGTAACAAGCCTACCTTTGTCAAGTGTATAAGGCAGGAAGTTATCGACACTTTTGCACGGAGTACACCTCTTCACCTCTACTCAGATTACGAATGGAGGGTCTTAAACGAACCATCACTATCGAACTATAACTATATATAATTTAATGTTAGTAGTAAATGCTAATCTTTACAGGAATCAAAGGATAAATTGGTGGGAGCCCTATATGCAGAATCTCTCAGGTAGGATTAGGAATATTGATAAGATTATATCTTTCGCTGATATCGAAGAGGCTATCCTTATCCAAGAGGCAGTCGGTCCTGGTGGTGTAGTGGTTACCATACTTGCCTTCTACACCCAAGAACGCGGGTTCGAACCCGGCCAGGACCGATGGATTTTTTCGGGCGTAAAAATCCTAAGTATGGCTTCCTTCGGAAGGGAAGTAAAGCCGTGGGTCCCGTGTCGTACATTTACGGCACGAAAAAGAACCTCAAGCCTGAAAGAGAGGCCTCTGAGCAAAATTTGTTGGCCGTTTCACGCCCTGAGTTGAATGGGACGCTGATGACCTGAGTTGTTAAAGAGCGTCCATAAATAAATCAATAAAAAAAATCCAAGAGGCTATACTTGATACTTATCACGATAATAGTTCCATGCAATAACGGAAGAAATCAAAGAAAGTGCCATGGTGGACTAAAGATATTTAACACAAAAGAGGCAGGGTGCAACATCTCTTTAACAAGGTCAAAAGAAGTGGTTACTGGGGGGCATATCATAAAGCCCTCACAGATTATTATAAAGGTATACGTAAGACCAAAAGATCTTTCTGTTAAGCCTTCTGCCTTCTGGAAATATCCAACCTGTGAGAGGTTGATTTGGTTTATTTACGGGCCCTCTTTAACATTTCAGGTCATCAGCATCCCATTCAATTCAGGGCGTGAAACGGCCGATAAATTTTGCTCAGAGACGTTTTCTTTCAGGCTTGAGGTTCTTTTACGTGCCTAAATCTAAGACACCGGAACCATGGATTTGCGTCCCTTCCGAAGGAAGACATACTTAGATTTTTTACGCCCAAAAATCCATTAACCATAGCCGATATGAACCCGAAATCTTGGGTCTATGAGGCACACATGATTATCAATAGATCAACAGAATCAACACCTGTCAGAAGCACCCAGATTGGAAAGAGCCTTGACCGTCGATCCTATAAACCCTGTAAGAACAGTAATGCAAGCCTACTGGAGACATTGTCTCCTCGGCTGAAGAAATTCTCAAAGTTTTCTCTGAGGTACACTTCTCGGGGTGCATATTAGATGACAACACCCGCGAATCCACAGACCACCGAGATAACTCTAGACCAAGAGCATTGCAGAAGGACTGGGAATTTGCACGTGAAGTTTTCACAATTGAAAGTGTTAAACGAGTAGTTAATATGTTTGACCAATTTAAGTCGCTCGATGGAGATGGTATCTTTCCTGCTTTGTTGCAGAAAGGACCTGACTCGCTTTATACCCTTCTCTGTAAATTCTTTTGGGCCAATATAGCCTTTAGCTATATTCCTCAGGTCTGCAGAGCTACCAGAGTTGCGTTTATTCCTAAGCGCTGTAATGACACCAAAGCAAAGGTTTACCAACCAATTAGTCTTGCGTCGTTCCTCTAAAAGATTTTGGAAAAACTGATTGAAAGATATATCTGAAGGACAGTGTTGCTACACACTATCCTCCATCCAACACAACATACCTACCAGTCACCCAACATAACGGCGTTACACTGCTTTGTTGCAAACTGGAAGACTCTATGACTAGGAACGAAATAACCCTAGGGGCTTTTCTAGACACAGGGGGCTTTAGGCAGAAGTATTTGCTATCCTGAACTGTGCTTGAGAAGTATTATCACAAAAAACGAATTTTCATCCTCTCAGACAGTTAAATTGCCTTAAAAACACTTTCCTCTGACCAGGTGAAATCAAAACTGGCATGGCAGTGCCAAAATGCCCCGTCTGTCCTGGCATCTCGCAAAGGTTTAAACTGCGGTGGATGCCGGGGCATCAGAGCATTTATGGGAATGAGAAAGCAAATCATTTGGCAAAAAATGTACCTTTTTTGGCTCTGAGCCCGCGGTTGGAAGCAATACACGTGTATTGATTTAACCGCCAAGACCGCGGTTAAAACAGGGATTTGGGGATCAACATCAACAAAGGTGGCAAAGGTGCCAAACCTGTCCTAAGTCCTAGCACTGCACATCCCACATCTCTTCTAAAATTGGTTAGAAGAGGAATAAGGAAAGCAAATTGCATTATTTACTGAACATGGACATTTCAGGAAACATCTTCGAAAAGTGACTCTATAAAGATGAACCCACTCGCAGAATATATAAACAGGATGAGAAATCCGCCTTGCACATCCTGTTTGATTATTCAATCCTTGCAAAATATAGATTTTGTTTTTCTATAACCAGGGAAGACATGGGAATAGACGCCAACATTGGATCCAAAGCACTGCAACTTGTTCAAGAAACAGACTTTGAGAAACAATGAAGGCGTCTCTCGCAATGGAATTTCACAATAAACCTTGTAGACTAACGTACTGGAGGTTGTTAAAACTCAATATTCCTCACACCTACCTGCCAGGCTGCCTACCTACCTACCTTTCACAATTTTAAAGTAATTGTAAAGGTCATTTTTATATATCAGTTAGGTCATCAATATCCTTTACTACCATAACAGTTTTGTCCAACTTTTCAATTTTTCACGAGCAGTCTCTGCACAAATTTCTAGAACCTGTCTTTTATATATTTTATCCTGCTGCACGCAATGAGAATGAACAACACCATTTTCGTGTTTATAGATAGCGCAGAGATTCTTCGTTTTATTTTTCTCAATTACACCGGCTTTTGACCAAGATAAATTACTAGATGAAATTCAAACCGTATTACATACTTGTTGCGAATGTTCAACACAAATACTGCACAACATTACATTTGTTTCATTTTCATTGGTAGTAAACATTAACCAGGCTCGATTGTTTTGTCAAGATATTAAAAACTTCTTGGTAGCCGTCGTCTTTAATGATCCAGGATAATGTTCATTGCATTCTCCTATGACTGTCGCCACCTGACATAACATTTTACCACACCTATATATCTTTTTATATTTCTGCTGCACGTTATCTCATCACTGACCGATTGCTCACGGTATTCGGCACCATTACTACTATACGTTTTAAAAGTTATAAATTAAACCGCACTTGGTTTTCATCACGCGTTTCATTGCATTCTCGACATCCCACGTGTATAAATGCATGCAGACTAGCCCGGCTAGCAGTTAATAATCTGAGACTTCAATTGTTGACTGCAGTTGAACTTGAATACATGTAGAGTTGCCACATTGCTGAAGATCTGATGGTCATTATATCATTTCTCCTTATATTATTATTGTTATTTTCTTTGAAATACACACACAATAATATATTCGTTTCAGTAATATTTGTACTGTGAATTTTCTTTATCGTTTTATAATGAAAGGATTCACCCCCCCTGGGAAATTTTATTGGGGGATTTCTTAGGTAAAAAAAAAAAATCCCCCCATCCCTTCCGCGATTTTGCACCTTGGCTTTATGGAATAAAATAACGCAAAATAAAATAATTCGAAGTATTGTGCAAAAAGTATGTCTGCACAGTATTCATTTTAAGCGTATAACTAGGGCTAAGACATTTCTGTGCTAAAAAAATTATTTTATGTTCTAGGAATTAGAATAATATTTGTTTAAAAACTATAAAATACTTAACACATTTAAAAAAATATATGAGAATAAGCGAAATTTACCAGAAAAATAAAAATTATGCAAATCACCAGTTAAATCTAACATCAGATGTAGAGAGTTTATTAGATTTACAGTGAATAGCAAACCTACAAAATTTCCAAATTGTGTATAAATTTTTTTTTTGCCTTATATCACAAAAGAATGTCCTGTATTGAGAAAAGTATCATTCTACGTTATACGATGTTAACGCCACATATTTGAAGTGACGTTGAAACGTTTCTATAGCCATTGTTTTTCTGAAACATTCCTTTTGAACTTTAATTTCGAACCTGAGAGAGCGTTAAGTAACCTTGCAATATACCATATTACTTTAACTGAAATGCTAAATAAATCTATCGTAGTTTCTTCATAGAATGAATCAAGAAACCAAAATTGGCAGGGGTTACACTTGAAATTGGTGCCACATACTAAACTTGAATATTCTCAATTGACCAAGCATCGATTTTGTCCAATTCAGATACTACAGACGTAAGATATTTAATATGGAATTGAGCCAGGTACTCAACGCATCATTACGAATGTATAAGACAGTGGGAGATAGGAATGTTTCTGAAAAGATTAGTTCTTGGTGATTTTACAAACACGTTTTTCCCGTTAAACTTGTCCACATTAGGATAAAGAGTTTATACTGTTTTACACAATCTATGTAAGGCGAGAATAAGCACGGCATGTGAATCTTAGAAGATGAGGATAGCGTTGGTCCTCCTCTAAGAATTTGCCTCCATGCAATACCTGAGATAGCTGCGATATGCTCACTTTCTGTTTACCTGGAAACGGTGATCTGCTCTTACAGATTTCGCACACGATTCACAAAATAGTACTTTCCAATGCTGCAAAAGTTCACGTACACGATTTCAATTTCGGTATATATAATTCACAGAGCTAAGCATCACAAACTACACCATATTACGTACTACTGATTCTGAATAATCAATACAAGAAGCAGCGACACTCATCGTTTTAAAAAGTCAACTCTTGAAGTAATTCGTATCATAAAAATAGTTTGTTTACTGTCTTAGCAGTTTCAGATAGGCACGAGTGTACAGCGGATAACGGAATCCAAGGTAATATGTCACCTCCTTACATTACAAAGCAATATTATTTATATGTGACTACACGGCATAGCTGTCACGTATTGTAAGAATATTGCCCTAATAGTTTTTATTTTCTGTTTTCCGTGTTGATCGCTTTTCAGGGTAAAATCTTTCGTTGTTAAATTTGAAAGAAAAAAGCGGAAAAATACTAAAATATGTATTTATAACAAAATTATCGAAAGAATTTATTCAATAACTTTTAAAGTAAAATATGCATTTTTATTTCAAATATATATTTTTTACTTTTCTACTGTCGACTCTTGATTGGGCTAAACTTTGTTTTAGGAAGTAATCATAAGGGGATAAAATTATGCCAACTGTGAACTGCACGTCATTTTTCGGGGGTTCCAAGGCAGTGTTTCTTACATTTTTTCACAAAGAACCAGATTCCCTTTTTCCATATTATTGAAATTTAGATTTTGGGCTCCAATACTTTTCGGTAATGTCTGGAAAGCAATTTGTTTCTCGCTTTATGGATCATCTGAAATGCTTCTTTGATTCTTTATGCCTTTCATTTTCTTCTGGGCGAGAAACTATCCTGTATCAATGGTATAGAGCGCAATACTTTCATATATTTACAAAGTTTTGCGTTCGTGCGTCAATAACCGCTATGATATTGTCCTGTTTTGTTGCTTAATATACTGTGGCTACAGGTTGTGGATGGAAGCTTGTCCCTAAAGAAAACATATATAGGACGCATTCAGGAATATCTGCTTCGATGAAGTTATGACAGCAGTAAATGTACCCCAAATTCTTAAACTATTCAGTGAAACCCTTGCTGTTGACAGTGTAAAGCAAAGCATTTGAGCGTGGTGAGATTTTAAGACGTAGATTCGCTTTCAGCATATCGAGTAAACGGCACTGTCATTCACCAACTACAAGTTATTTTCTTTCTATGCACATCCCATCATCTATAAGGCATCCCTTAGTGCAGAGGTCACGTCCAGCGGTTCCTCACAAGGGCCAAGTACCCCCCCCCCCCCACAAGGCAGTGTATTTGCCGTAGCAATCCGTTATGTGATCTGTAATACCCAGATTTTCACCTATATCTCTTCAATGGTTTCGTGCAGCTTGGAAAAGATGTTCTTTTTTAGATTCTTTTGTTTTTTGTGTTTGATTGTTTTTCCAAATTCTAAACACTTGCCAGAACAGAGTTCCAGAGAGTAGAAACAGGTATATTGGAGGCAGTAAGAGCTTTCCACAGATAATGGTTAAACAAGCCATGGGATTCTGTATCAAGTTTTAGATTCAGCAAACTCTTTCGTTACTTAGATGCATTTCAATTGAGTTGCTAATTTCTAAGATGCAAGTAGGAACATTTTCTTCAGGTCCATAGGAAGGTAGCAGTAGTGAAATAGGTACTTTAAACATCAAAGCCTGAATATAATCGGTTAACCCTTAACTTTCCAGTGTGTGCACTGAACACGGATGTTGAACGATTTTATTCTGTTGTTATTATTACTAACGTGTAATTTTTTGTGAGGTTGGCAGTCGTGTAATCCTTGTTGAGAAGACTGGATATATTTTATGAAAATGTTCTTTGTTTTTCCAAGTAAAACCCTTTATAGTAACTCTAAATATGTTTATTGAGAGTTTCGTTAATATGAAGTTCAAAAATGATTCGCATTTGTTTATGACGCCATTATTTCAGTCATATGAACACACTGGGAAGTTATAGAGTCAAAAACATGTTTTTCATTTTCTCTTTTATTTTGTAATAGAGGCATATAGAACGTTATTACCCGATTTGACAGTGCAGGAAGTTTGAGACATGTTTGAAGAAACTAACCCTCCTCTGGCTGATGCAGTTTGCAAAGCGCCCCCTCCCCTATCCAATAGTTCTCACTGATGAGGATGAAGGGGGAATTCCAGAAAACTCCGGGCTAAAGCTGGAATAAGATTCGCAGATAAGGAAATTGAAACACAGTCGAGGAATTTAAATATCAGAAAGAAAAATAGACAGAATTCATTATATACTAATGTACATTTTTAAATATTTTTCCGATTTAAGTGTTTGTGCATATTCAGGAAATTCCCCTATGGGAAATTTTCAGTTTTTTTTATGGTGACCTCTTAAATTCTTAATTGATATGTAAAATATTTATGCACCTTTTAACAGCAGTTTTTTATTTGTTTATTTAAGGACGCTCTTTAACATCTCGGATCATCGGCGTCCCATTCTGTTTAGGGCGTGAAACGGTCAACAAATTTTGCTCAGAGATCTCTCTTTCAGGCTTGAGGTTCTTTATTGTGCCGTAAATGTACGACACGGGACCCACGGCTTTACTTCCTTTCCGAAGGAGGCCATACTTACGATTTTTACGCCCGAAAAAAATCCATCGATCCTGGCCGGATTCGAACCCGCGACCTTGGGTTTATAAGGCAAGTATGGTTACCGCTACACCACCAGGACCAACTTTAACAGCAGTACAAATGCTAATATAACTTGAGAAGAAATTAGTGTTTTCTTGGCATTGTTATTCTAAGTAGTTATAATCTTCTCTCTAATAAGATGCTACATTAGGATTCTAATCTAGATATATGAAATGAATTAGTATACAATGCCATGAAAAGGAACTGTGATGATCATATTCTTAAATATTTGCATTGTAATGACAATAATGCATTTGACGAGAAAGACAAGATCTGTAAAATTAGACCCTTCATTAAAGAATAAGAGACAAATTTAATAAGATTTTTGTTTCTCATCAACATCTCTCTTACGAGGAATCATCGATAAAAAAAACATTTTTTAGACATTCTTGCTTGCAATTTATTAAGGGAAAACCAATAAGATTTGTACACATAGCATGGTTCATATGTACCACATCTATTGGTGAGTTTGTCTTTTACTGAGGAAAACTCACCAAAGTTAAATGTAATATATGAAGAACACTTTGGTAAGGCAACTGTAATCCTCATTCACATGATAAAAATTTGTGTTCTATTTCTTTTTTGACAATTTCTTTATAGGATTTGATGTTCTTCTATTCTAATGGAAGAAGAGTATGGAGGAACAGGTACTATTAGTGAAAATATAATTTCCAAATCTTACTCCATTCCATTAAAGCAAGAATTATTTAAAAGGAAAAGGGGCATTTTGAGCATTCATTTTGTTAAAATGATGGTGGTATTGTTAAAAAATAAGTGGATAAGGCTGTGGTTCTTCTAGTTTTGACCTGAGTAGCAGTGGAACCTGTATAATTTGTGAAAAGATGTTCTGCGAAAGAGAAGAATGCAAAGTTCTCAATTATTGCAGCATATAATAAACACATCGGTGAAGTGGATAGGATGAATGAAACATTGCCATATACAGAATAAACGTTCGCAACAAAAATGGTATTGCACTTTTTTTCAGGATCAATTTATGTATACATTCATAGTGCCTGGCAGCTGAACAAAGGTACAGGAACTAGGACTATTCAGCTTGATTTCAGGAGATAAATTATACAACTTTATCTGGAGAGGTAAATGACTCCTATAAAAGGAGCAGGAAGGCTTTTTACTAACCCTTTATGTGCATACAAATGATGTGTTTCAAATTATTTAAGAGATGATGGTATAGAACTATATCCATAAAACTGGGAAAAAGAAAAAGTGCATACGACTGTAATGTCATCAGCAGTGCAAAACGTGGGAAATGTTATAGAGGGTTATGTCTAGAGGATTTTAAATATAATATAAACGTCAGTAAATTAAATGCTTATAGTGGCTTTAAAATGAGAAGAATCGTGAGCAGTAGCCAACGGGAAGCGATAGCTGGGAAAGCGCTGCCACTTCTCTATTCTACAATCTCTCTATAGTAGCACACAAGCTTCCTAGCCTTCACGAGCAACTTCGAGTAACACAAACTGATAAATCGGATTTAAAAACTTTTAAACATATGTATATTTTATATATACACGCATGTTATTAAAAATAACGTAACACTATTAACAATGTAACTAAAATAACAATAACTTGAAAAGCAGAAAAGGATAAAACACAGAAAAAGTCACAGACATCTGGCATAGAAGAACTCCAGCAGTTCAAAATATAGCTACTACTAATCTGTGACTTTTTCTTAGTGGTTTATCCTATTCTGTTTTTCTTGTTATTGTTATTTTATATAATATATAACGAATTATCTAAATAAATTAATTGCCAAACATTTTAACCCAGAGGAACTGCTAGGGTTCTTCTATATCGCTGTCATCACTAACAGTTAAGTCGGGAGACGTGTATTTATTGTCACTGTCTTAGTTACCCGAGTCTTGAAATTTATAATAAGATCTAAAATCTCGTCGCGTCCTATTTCTTTCATGAAGCCGTCCTCTTCTAGTTTTACAGCATGCTGCACGCAGGATTTCCTTTTTTTTTTTTTTTTTTTTTTTTTTGTAACTTTGTCAACTGTTTGCAAAGAAGTGGTTCTACGTCTTTCAGTTTAAAAGCGGTGTTTCATTTTGCCACAATCCGTTTTATTTGAGCCCACGCAAACTCAATTGGATTACCTTGGCAGTAGTAAGGAGGGAGGCAAATTACCATTGGCTCTTTTTCGTTAGCAATTATATCTGCTACATTTTTCCTTTGCTTTTGAATGGAAGTACCCGTTGCAATAGCCGAGTTTTAGTTTCTGCTGCTAAAAATTCAGTTTTATTTTTTTACACCATTCCATGATTTGGTCTTTTCTGCTGGCTGAATTTGAAAGATCTGAATTTTATGGTGCATTTATTATTGTTATTATTATTAAATAATTTAGAAATATAAAAGAAATATAAAATATATTTGAAAAATGCATCGGCCTTTAAATGCATCAGCTGTCATTTCCTCGCGATAGTCTGAAGTGGTTTGAACCGAAAAATCTACAAGCTCTCAGGTAGGAATCCCGTCTTGGCTTCTTCAGGACACCTGAGGAGTCTTGCCAGAGTCTCTTTTATGAGCGGTTTTTATTCATACATGTCTTGTCTAAGTAAAATATAGATATCGTATCACCAAAAGTTCCACTTCAGTGAATTTGCCATAAGCATCTTATACTTGACGCAACAATGTCATCTTTTCCCTTATAATTGACACCCATTTTTTTTTTTTTTTTTGTATGTGAATTCTAAAACTTCGCAGATTTCTCTAGGTGGACAAACTAGAACCAGTTTATGATATTTTAGTTCGTAAAGGATAGTTACTTTTTTAGTTAAACATTCTCTACGATTGTAAAATTCAAATACAATCCTGCGCACAACGTCCTAGTTATTGTTAAATTTGTAATCCATTTGCTATGTGTATTCTAAGCGAAAAAAAATCTGTGGTACCACTAGGTTAATATTTTCTAGCCTCGTAGCAAATGCGAAATACGGTAGCTCTGCCTACACCACACGCCTTTGCAGTCAGATGCTGAGCATTTTTAAAATCCAGTTTACTTTTCTCTTTATCATTGCTACATCGTTTGAAAATTGTAACGCTAAAAATAACATTGCGATCCTGTCTTCGCAATACCTTCCTTTTAGAATCACTATTTTTACCACCATTAAAGGCAGGATTTCCGCTTGGTTTACACAAAGCCACTGAACAGCCTTCTGTTCTCTCACTAACAAAACCAACCATTGGCCTGGAGACACAACTCAGTCTTCAACACGTAATTGTTCTGACATTCTGCAGACAACATTCCAGATTCTGTTGCAGGGCTAGGGAGCGAATGCACACCTTTCAGAGATAAGAGATTGCAGTAATGTTACCGAAAGGAACTATTATAATAAATTGCAAAACTTGGTCTACGTGAAGCCCTCAAGTGTCAACATAAAGAGTGCACAGCATTTCTAAAAGAGGGCAGTCGGTTCACAATATTAATATACGACAAACCAATGCTGGTATTTCAAACCGTTAAACAAAGTGGTTGAAAGGACATTTAAATAGGCATAGAGGTCCGGAGAACGCAGTTTATCACTACCATTTAAATCTTTAATTTTATAAACCGGCTTACTCTTTAGGTTGATACAGATTGTATTAATATATTCATACAGCAAGAAACAAAATTGAACATGTTTCTTCCGTGATGTTTACTTTCTTCGTCGTTGGTTGTTAAAGTGCGCATCGGATTGGTTTCATAATATTGACGTTTAAACGTAATTTTACAAGAAAGTTTTGACCTGTTATATCATACACTGGATAAAGTTTAAGTTAAATCCTGCATATACCTATGTTCCCTTATTTTGGGAACAATTTAGCAATTGAATAGAAACTGCAATAAATGGAAGCCATACTCAACTGTAATTTATAAATGGAGGTGCAACCTTCATACTGTGATAATTATAATATGATACAAGCAGTCTATGTGGCTAGGAGCAAATATTTCAAAATATTTACACACCTGTATAATGAAAATTATTTATTCGAGTTATAATATAGCAGTTTTCAGTCAGGTTGTAAAAGTTGCTTCTGCCTTTCTCATAGATTAATTATTGCGAAATAATATTTTCCTCTAAAGTGGTATTTGCAAGACAAGGATTAACTTCGCAGGAGAAAGTGGGATTTTAGTGGGAACACAATATGACAACATTGCAAATTTCGGCTTAAAGAGTGCGCATTCGCTGCTCAAGGTCATGCACCATTCCATTTGGAAACCACTTTAGGATGAATTTATGTTTTTATACACTGGTTCAAAAGAATTATGTTTATAAAAGTTTGCCTTTTTATGTTATAAATTTACTAATGATAATGTTTTTAATTGAATTTGAGTGAGATACAAAAAATTTAAAATTTGCATGCAAGTCCCCACGTTACTAGTATATTTAAGGCACAATACAAAAGGAGGCAAACTAATACTTTGCATGCAATATTTAGCTGTATTAGAAATCAATACAATAAAATATGTTAAAATTTCTCATTTTGAGAATTTCGAGAAGTTAAATGTTCAAATATGGGACGTGTTACCATGTACCATAGAGAGCCTACTTTATTCATTATTATTCACTTATTTATTTACCTTGGCAAGAGTTAAGGCCACAGGGCCTTCTCTTTCGCTCTACCAGGCGAATGAAGCCATCTAAAATACATAGTTAAAATACTGAAAAATAATCAAACTAAAAATATATACTGCATATAAATATTACATATTTTAATATATTTAGCAAGTTGATAAATATAGTGTTACAATTCTAATTGTGCTCCAATAATTTTTTTTCAAATACAACGGAGGAGGGGGAGGAGAAGAACAAGAAGAGAAGTGACATGGTGAATGAGGTGGAGTAGAAATGTGTTCAGTAACGAGGGATAGACAGTAAAGTCATATTTCGGGTGCGAGGTAGGAACAGGCAACATACTGAGCGGTGGAGGTGAGGATGATTTTGAACATATGCTTAAGGAAATGGAAAGTCCTACACTCTTTTAGAGGTAGCCATGACAGTTGATTGTATTGGGGAGTCGCATGATCAAATTAACCATGTTGGAAGACGAAACAAACTCAGGCATTATAATGCGTTGTAATCTGTCGATCTGCCCAGTATTTGGATTACAGTACAAGACATCACAATAAGTAAAGTGAAGCATAACAAGCACTTGAATGAAATTCTTTTTGAAATTGAGAAGTAGATCATTTGCTTCATGTTTTAATGTATGAATCAAAGATAATATTTTATTGCGTGTGTGGGTTACCTGACAGTGCTATTCTAGATCAGAGTCAATATAAGTAACTAAGATTTTTCCGTGTTAGTACAATTAAGGACATTGTTGTTTATCATGATGGGCAGTGCATCGTTTGGATTTATTTTGCGTAGTGCACGTTTGTATTCCATGAATATAACCCATGATTTAATTGGATTCAGTTTTAGTTCAATTGTTTGTGTCCAGAGGGAAATGGAGGTTAGATATCTTATTACAATAACGTCTTCATGGACAGGATGAGGGGCGGAGTAAAAATAGAGTTGCAGATCATCAGAGTATAGGTGGTAATTGGATTGTTTTATATCTGTATCAAAGATGTTAATATACAACATAAAAATGAGTGGTCCAAGTACTGAACCCCGGTGAACATGTTTTGATGAGACGGCGGGAGGGAAATCAACCACCAGCTAATACAAATTACTGACACTCACTAAGATAGGATTCGAACCAGGAAGTGACACTAAAGAGATTATAATTTTTAAGTTTGTACAGTAGGAATTTATGGTAGATAGCGTCAAAAGCTTTACTGAAATCTTAGTAATACAAGTAGAGTTAGTTTTTGCTCGTCGCAGGTTACACGGGTATCTTCAGTAATGTTGTGTTCGTATGTACTGCTCTGAAATAAGATTGATGGCTGTCAAGAATACAGTAAACTTTAAGGTGGTCTGCCAGCTGTTTGTGTTAAATGCCTTCCAGTAATTCAGATAATGCAGGGAGATGTTGATAAAGCTGAAATTTGTGGAGATATAGGTACTTTATTCTTCAGTATAGAGCGGATAAAGGCTAATTTTCATAGTGCTGGAGCCGGTCCTGGTAGTGTAGTGGTAACCATACTTGCCTTGTAAACCCAAGCATTCGGGCTCAAACCCGACAAAGATCGATGGATTTTTCGGGCATAAATATCCTAAGTATGACTTCCTTCGGAAGGGAAGTAAAGCCGTGGGTCCCATGTCGAACATTTACGGCACGATAAGGAACCTTAAGGTTGAAAGAAGAGGCCTCTGAGCAAAATTTGTCGGCAGTTTCACGCTCTGAATTGAATGAGACGCTAATGACCTGAGCTGTTAAAAAGCGTCCATAAATAAATCAAATCAACAACAATTCATAGTACTCGGTTAATACTAGTCATGTAGGACTCGATGGCTAGGAATACAATAATTCAAGGGTTTTCCTAGACATAGAGGGTGCTTTCAATAACACCTCACAAGTCTGTGGTCCTGGATGTATAGAAACCTGGAGTCAATGACATTTTCAGTTCGATAAACTCCTAGGCCAGGAGCAGAAATATTACTGCTAGCCTTCTTCGGTAAATTGAAGGGTCGTCGCAACGAGGAGTTGCTCACAGGGGGGGTTAACTGGCCCCTGCTCTAAAGTCTCGTGGTGGTAGACCGGCTTAAAGATATGACCTCGGAGGAATATTATATACAAAGCTAAGTGGATGACATATAGCATGGTTTATTTTTGGGAAATTCCCTATACAGCCTGAGACATGATGAGTTGTGGATTGAGACAAATCTACAGCTGGTGCATGCAGGAGGATCTTTCTATTAATCCTAGCAAAACATTTGCTGTTCTTTTTACTAACAGGAAGCTCATAAGGGTCTAAGAAATTTAAAACTAGGCCACTCAATCTTGAAATATTCTTAGTCAGGCAAATATCCAGGCCTTATTCTGGATAAGAAACTGATTTGGAACGATCATATTTACAACATCCTCCGTAGAAACAGATATTCTCTTGTAAAAATCAAACACTACCGGAACACCCTGAGGCTAGGGCAACACATAAGTCGTTATATAGGCTATATTGCGGAATGGTTAGGCACCAGATATATTATAGCATCACTGTATGGCGAAAAATATTACAACCTACGACAGCAGTTAAGTTAACAAAGCTACAGAACTTGGCATGTCTATATGTTATAGAGGCTCTCAGAATTAATCCAACCATTGCATAGGAAACTATTGGGTTTCCCTCCCATGGATATTTTCTTCTTCTTTTTTCTAGGCTCACTGCATACCGCTTGGTGCAGACAGGGAATTGGAGAAGCACTGTACATCAACAACTGGACACACCTCCATTCTAAATTTCCTGAATATTTCAGTATTAACCACGAGGTCTGACCTAATGAACACTCAATATTGTTCTCCCCTTATATTTAAGGCAACTCTCGGATCTCCAGAATACTTAATAGCAGTAATTTCATTTGAAAAATGGCGTGAACAACTTATGATGTGCACCGGTGGATCTCTTATAGGGACACAATTAGAGGCAGGTGTATATACCCTATTTCCAAGGACAAATATCAGTAAGGGCTTGGGAGATATTGCACAGTTTTAGGCAAAAAAGAAAAGCTTGTGTGGCTTTGAAAACTTAAGCATTTCAGGAATTAAGGTGACAATTTCCACGTCGGACAAACATCTTGGGATAATGCTGGATAGGAACTTTACAGGGAATATACACATAGATAAAGTTATCCGAAAAGCTAAACAGTCACTGCAGACTCTTAGACGAAACCTCTTGGGGAACGAAGGCTCTGATATGTCAATGGCTGTATACTGCGGTCATTTGACCATAGTAGGCATATGGCATCTTCTTGTGGTGGCCGAAGGTGTCATAAACCACTGTAGTAACAAAATTCGCAAGTGTTTAAAGACTTGCCTATGTGTACACAACGGAGACAATTAAAAGCACCCCTACAGTTGCACTAGAGACTGCTCGGATTACAACACCTGAATATATTCTTCAAAGAATAGACAAGAATAGCACGTTATAGATTACTACATACGGGTTGTTGGAGTAAAGGCTACATTTCTGGCCAAACTGTGATAAGAGAGGTCATGTAAAAGCAGAATTGGAGGTGGAATCAGCTCATTACTTCCAAGTATCATTTTCAATGGCGTTTAAGACTACTCTTGGATCTGGAACAGACTGCCTTGGCAGAAAAACATAACGGCGTATCCACAAACTCCTAATTTTGTTCACTGAAGGCTCACGGATAGGAGCGGTTAGTGAACGAAAAGACTACTACTTAAGCTGGAGTCGTAATATACAGTGAAGGCTCCAAGAAAAATATTAGTTTGTCTTGGGAATTATTGCACTGTTTTCCGGGCAGATATATTTGAAATCTTGGCCTGTCTGAAAAGGGTATTGAGAAAGGCTGCAAAGGTAAGCATATTCTCATCCTCTCTGATACTCAAGCTGCTCTTCGAACACTTGACTCTTATCAGTAGTTCAAAATTAGTTTTGGACTAACTTCGAATATTTGTGGTTCTGTCACGCAAAAATTCTGTGCAATTGAGGTGGGTGCCAGGCCATCGAGGAGTGAAAGGGAACGAAGAAGCAAAACAACAACTACTACCACCACTAATACTAGTGTTGGAAATATTATACCAATCATTTTATGCAGCATCATAGTGCTAACTGCGTCTGCTCCTATCGCTACCTTAAGGAATATGCCGAAATTTACACCCTTTAAAGTTAAGAACGAAAAGGCAATCAATCCCATTCCGAACCTTGGCAGCTCCCGCGGATTACAAGACGATGTGGCTCTAGCATAGCCACAGCATTGCGGTATGTAATCACTTTATTTTATTGCAAATAACTATGTAAGTACGGTTTTATTGCGGTCTACAAGTTTCCGGTCCGATCATGTTAAATAGGTAATTGAATAAAAATAGTTATAATTTTTCAACTTGATCTCCTTTACTTTAATGCATTTCTCTCGTGTCTAAATTAGCATTTAAATAGTCCGAATAGTTTTCATATTGCTGGAAAACAACGTCCTTCAACCCATCATTGTTCATACATTTCTGCCTTCGAAGGTCAGATATAAGATTTGAAAGCTGGAAGTAGTGGCTGGGGGCAAAGTATGGGCTGTACGGTGGATGATCCAGCTCCTGGAAGCCACGTGTGCTCACGGCAGCTTTGGCAACAACAGCATTGTGGTTGATGCGTTGTCATGCAGCAGATGAATTCCTTGACTCCGCATTCCACGCTTCTTTTACTTGATATTGCGCAATTGATGCTGTAGCTCAGCGTAGTCTTCTTTCTATTGAAGTTTATTAGCAGAATTTATCTGCAGCTCCGAAAATTGTCCCATGATCTTCTTCCTGGACTGTATAATCTTAGCCTTTCTGTCCCCCCACTTAAAAGGCTGTTGCTATTATTAGAAATAAATGACTGCTCCAATTATTTAAGTAGGTCTTCATCCTTTTTCCGCCATTTCATTCATTCTCTTTTTAAAAGAGGGTTGCAATAGAGTACCTTTATTTCGTCCCCGATGACCAGATTTCAATACTGGCCTCTCGTTTCTGCGGTTAAAGTTCAAAACGTGACAGCATTCCATGCGCACTTGCATTTGAAATGAATTGCTGAAAGAATTCGGGGTATTCACCTGGCACTCACCTTATTATATGCAAATACTAACTAAGAATGCAAAGCACGGTTGTTGTAGAAATGTTCGACCTTGCAGCTATTTCTTTTGTCTTCAGACGCCTGTCAATCAGAACTTTGACAAGGGTCACTAGGGAGATGTTTACTTGTATCAACACATCCATCGGCCTATCCACAAGTGCACAATCTTCAAGGTTCTCTCTGCCCAAATAAAGTACTTTTGAACACTTATTTTACAGTGGAATATGAAGGGGAAGATCCTCATACCCCCCGTTATGGAACAGTTTAATATCATGGGTGCATGCCATTCCGTAGTTAACATTTCAGTTTTGAACATTAAGCTGTATTATATAACACGGCTTACTCAAATGAGCTTAAAGGAAATTAATGGTGTGGTCAGAAATGAAATGCAGTGATTACAGTGGCCATCTTTATTCAGGCCGGAAACTCATGAACCGCACCTCGTACATACAGAAAAAAATAACTCTCCGAATTTCACATGTTTTGCAATATATATTTTCCCATTTGATGAAAAAATTTATTGGCCCTAATCCACAGTAGCAATAAAGTATTTCTTAAGAATTTACGTTTAGATATGATCCATGAGGTGACGATATACAAGGTTAGATACAATGCACTGATAACATTGTTAACTCTTCTATTAGCTGAATGATTGATTTGCTAAAAGTTAGGAGAGTGGCTATTTTTGCTCTCATATTCAAGTTCAACGATTGACATGCGTTATTTTTATTAGTTTTCTTTGTTATCTGTCGTTCTCTGTGTGCTACGAAAACGCTACACATTTACAATTACAATTAATGTAATAATTATTATAAGTTTCTTTATAATAGTTTAAAAATGCCGCGTAAAATGAGGCATAAAATAACGGTAATGCTATTCCGATGAATGTCGGAGTGCTTTCAACTAATAAATAAATACACAAATAAGATTCATGTGGTAAGTTAACCGAATTAGATTCTTTTAGTTTCTTAAGTCAAAATACTTTTGTGGCCACATTTATTGCGTCAGTGTGGCAAAATATTTTCTTAAAAATTCATAAGGAAAGTACATAAAATACTTTGTTATCTAGCCTATTTATTGAATACTTAAAAGGAATTTGTCATAGCATTTTCTAATATTTAGAGTCATTAAAAAATAAAAATTAAATAAAAGTCACTAATTTGAAGATAATTTGCAATTTGAGATTATATAATACAATTCAACGTATTTCTCATACAGTGTTAGGTACTTTAATTCACACCATATTTGCCAAATATGTATTAACCAATTTTTACTCTATTGAAATTGTTACCTAAAGCAACTTGCCAAATTAAATTGCATTTTCTCCCCTTATTATTTGTCCGGATCTTGTCGAATTCTGTCTTATTCCATGTCCTCATTGAACATTGAATTCACAAGCTATTTTTATATATACAGTTCTCTTCATGATACCAAATGTAAGTGCCTGCAACTCAAGTTTGCTTCTTGACTTCTTTTTTTGCAAAATAAATAAATAATTAAAAAATGAATAAAAAGTTCTGCATCATCCTCCAGCAGTTGTTTAATATAGTTTAGATTTGAACAATTTCCTGGCATCTGCAGGACTCCAACACCATTGTTTTCAAGCAATATGCTGACCTGAAATAACTAGTACTCTTTTAGGCTAAAAACACACTAATGTTCATGTTAAGAATTCATGCTAGAAATACAACTAACCTTTTTGCACTATGACAAAGAAGCAGAATCATGTTGAAATATGCATTCTCTCAGATCATCAAAATTATGCCTGACAGTGAGCAGTAACATATCTTCAAGAACGGAAATGTACTTTTCTGCATCAAAGTCGATATTTACCATGCACAAGCAGCCTGTTCCTAGCCTGATATTTATTATCTGATTGTTAGTCTCTGTGGATGCTTCGCAGTAGATGGAAATAATTCTTCCCCTGGTAGGGAAGAACATACACTTTGTCATCTATGTTGTGTAAGTTAAATGCTGACTCATCTGAAAGTATTAAAATGCTTCATTTGTTCTTGGCCCTAAGTTCACTGGAGGCGAAGTTAACGCATTGATTTTGTAAATAGGGGATTTTTTCAAGATCACAGTGCAGGGAGTCCTGCATTACATAGTGTCCTAACAACTATGATAATTAAATGTTCATCCCACTCTCATTTCAGCTCCAAGGTGGTTTTTAAGGCTGCAAAATTCTGTCTTGCTTACACGAATAAGTTTTTATACTGTTCTTGTCTTCCCTAATGTCAGAATTGTGATTGTCCTTGAATTTTTAACAAACCTTGTAACTGCTGATTGGTTAAAAGTTCAATATAATTTATCTTGTAGAGAGGTCCAAAAATTAGTATGCAGCAATTACACTCTTTTATGAGCCCTATGAGCTTAATATGCACAAACGTAATATCACCTGTACACTGGTAATTATTGAGCTCATCTGAAGTGGGAAACACAACAATGCTGATGCAAGTAACAGTCAAGAGGTAACAATACCACACATTATGCTGCAACAGTACTTTACCACAATTATAGAATCTATTGAGTCAAAATATGTTCTGTACTGGGAACGTTATACAATGAGATTCTACCAATGCAATAAATTTGGCCACAATTGTAGGACAGATTAGACAGATTCAGACTCTACAAAACTGAACAGGATTATTCATTGGTATATGCAAATAAATTGAAACTGAAACCACAAAAGTAATAGGAGAGGAATATAATATGTTAGAACTTAGAAAACCATGCCCTATAGAGCAATTAGGAGTAATGACTAATGCAGACATTGGATGCCTTGGATGTTTATTTTTTTTTTATTTTGATATATTTATGGAGAGTCTTTAACATCTCATACCACCAGCATCCCATTCAATTTGGAGAGTGAAAAGGCTGATAAATTTTGCTCAGAGTGCTTTTCTTTCAGGCTTGAGGTTCTTTTATGTGTCATAAATGTAAGCCATGAGGCCAATAGCTTTAATTCCCTTCCTATAACATTTAGCCTTTGATGTGAGATATATGTCCCTAAGAGAGATTGCACCAGACATAGTGACTGGAGTGAGAAATTCTCTCCTCTTAAGTATGACAACCAAAAAGAGATGTATGTACATGATAACCATAAAGTGATGGAACTGGGCATACAGGAAAACTACAATTGTCACCATATCTGTTTTATTTACAGCTCTCAATAGCAGATCCATTGGGGCTGAAACATATTGAATGCAAATACAGTGATTATGGAAAGCTAATAAAGTAAGAAGGGGAGTATGAAAATTTCCGTCCAAGTGGTAACACCATAGAAGTCTTTGTTTACAAAATTGAAATCCAATAATATTCATACAAACTAACAAAGCAAACCCAATGTTTATTTTTTACTTGCATTCAGATCTGAGTTAGATACATCCAAGCCCTATGGCAAACATTATATATACTTTATAACATATAGCTGCATAGATAGGTACTACTACTGATATTGCTAATGGCAACAAAAAAACCACACTGTTCTTCCAAATATATAACATGGAATCTCAAAAAGTATGCAGGCATAAGTACAATTACCCTAATTTTGAAGATAATAAATGCTGATGCAAATTAATTATGAATAAAATGGGCTTTCTGAGCAAGTGTCAAAAAAGAGCATATCAAAAAGCAGAATAAGAAATGACACCTACTTCTAAATGAACGACCTCCAAAAATCAAAGGAAGAATATAATAAGGTCTGTGAACAGGCTGAAGAGGAGAGAACAAGAATGGTGTGTGCAATCTGAGAGTGAAATCGGCAAATCTCTTAACATGAAGAAAAGAAAGATTTTGGGAGCAGAAAATATTTTTCCTGGGTTTTTCAAGCATTGCAAATAATAGTGTTAATTGTTATCAGATTTTGGGCATTAAACATGCTTCTTCAAATAAGGGTGATTTCCATATGCAAGAAGTCAAGAACTTGCTAGATTTGCCTTTTACTAATGGAAAAATGATAAACAATTCATAATCATTACACTCTAATAAAACAATAGTTATGTAATATATTAGTCATCTTGTATGAAAGATGTTGTAGAGAGCTATACAAGATGAGGAACTGTAGTAACTTTCCTATAGCTGTAACATCTTGTAGGCACAAGAACATTAGAAACAGGGCTCATTCATGCTATTTTTGAGGAACTTGTAGAAAGTCTGCAAACTTCATCTACTAACTAGTCAAAGAAAAAGACATTATGTTTGCCATCCTAACGAATTTTTTAAGGTCAAACAGGCTCTTACTTTTATAAAGTCTCATCCTCTCCAACTACTACTAAGCAAAAGGCATGGTTCATTTGCCAAAATAAGCAAGAAATATGAGCTGAAATACCATGTTTTTAAGTGTTTAGTGTGGTTTTAGTTGCAAGAAGAATTTCATTGGTGGACAAATATAATTCCTCGAGATTATTCATGTTTGTTAGCTGTATATACATTCAATGGTGGTGAACTATGTGAATGTGCAATTCAAAAACTTATTGAAAAAACTTTTTGTGGTTTAAGTCACTGTGAAAAAAATAGATTTGTTCCTAAAGGATGGCTCTAACATATATCAGCTGAAAAAGCTGGAAATAATATTACAATACTGCAGTTTTGTGTGAATAACCTTATTGAAATTCTGTGGATATATGACTGCAGTTAAATAAACTATTTTATTGTAGACCAGAATTATAAATTTTTATTGTTCATCAAAATTGTTTTAAGCATGCACTATAAATATATCTAAATTAATAATTACCATAATATGCTTCTACAGATCACCTAACAGTAAATTGAATATATTAATAGAAAATTTGAAATTAATTGTAATGCATTACAAGGATGAAAATTTTTAATATTTGGGAGTTTTGATTTAGATTTTGCTGATAGTAGACGAAACTATAGTGAATTTTTAGTAATTCATAATTTGCATCCATTAATATAACCAGCTTACAATGTTGCTCTCAAATAAATTCAAAATACAATACAGAGGTATATGATACAGCATTATCCGATCACTCTGCTTATATTATACAAACATTATTATATGCCATAGGTAAGGCTTTCAATTGAATTAGTCAAAGGGAAATGTATAAGAAGAGAAGAGATTTAAGCAGCATTTGCTGAGAAATATATTAAAAAATGAAAAATAACATTAAATGATGTTAATGAATTATGCAGTCTACTTGTCAGAAGCTTAAAATATATACAAATTGCAATTCCAAATAAAAAATAAAATGTCAGTGACTCAAAAGAAAGGGATGGATTACAGAAGGGATCATTATTTCAAGCAAAAGGCTAAACTACTGAATCATATAAGGAAAAGAAATTGTTCCTAGGATTTTGATAATTATCTGAAATATAAAAATGTATAACAACATAATAATTGCAGCAAAATATATATTATGATAACTTTATTTTCCAAGCAGAAAATGAAAATAAATTCTTATAGTCAATATAAAATATGAACTAGGTACAGAGCAAGACTATGTCAATGGCCCAGTTCTAATACCATGTTAGTGATTTTTTCTGACTTTTCAGTAGAGACATTTTTATTAATTAAATAATCACATATCTGCCACTGAATCATTCTTAATTATTCAGATAATTGTACTTGTTAATATTAAATTAAGTACCATTTTAATAGTCTATTTCTAATAAGTAATGATTTTTGTCAGAAACATGTTGAAATAAAAAATATGGTAGCATACATGTTATTAGACTGAACAGTTCTTATAATAATATGATATAAGCCTTACCAAAGCACACAGATTTTACAATAAATTTTGCTTAATTCTTATGCTCTCTTTGTAACAATACTTTTACAAGATTTGTTATTTTTTAATGAAACCTATCATTAGTACATAAATTAATAATTGGGCTTTGTTCTTAGTGCCTAGGTCAAAGTTATATTTAATAGTATTTCTATATTATTGCAGTATAAAACTTATAACAACAAATTACTTAATAAAGCATGTTTATACAGTATACACTGTTTGTAAAATAATATCTATGCAATCTTTGCTATACTTTTTAATGAAAGCTCTCATTATTACATTAGCTATAGTTGATATACCATAGTATTTTTCTTGGTGCCTAAGTTAAGATTGTGTTTGACAACAGTTCGTAAAACAGAATATAAAAGGCATATAAAAGCATGTAGGTAATTCATGAAATTATGTTTTGTACTTGATATACTGCTTTTTCTATTTATTCAGACCTTTCATTAGTAGAAAGCAAAATTTATGGTTAATGATAAATACATCAATTTTTATCCTTTGCCTAGGCTTAGATTATGTTTAATTTTAAATCTCCAACATACTGCTACTTTTGTTTAAGTGTTTTGAGTTTGTCATTTTAAAGATTCTGTGGAATTCCTAATGTGATTATTTTATTTGGCTGCATTGGAAATTTCTTAAATTTTTTGTCAAATGAAATACTTCCATCATTGTATTGAAATGTTCCCAAATCTGTTACAGTTCAATTCTTGCTTCTTTTGCCAGGTTGAACTGAATCATTGTGTTGCAATACTAAACTGAGAGGCAAAAATAATGCAACACTTAACACTTATTTAATAATTTTAATTTTAAGCAATAATATATGCATTACTATAATTTCATACATTTTTTTAACATTAAATACTTTTATAAACATTTTCCAACATTTTGCAACCACTCTTATGTATTCAGATATCATTTTGAGTATATAATTTCCTTTATTGTAAGAGCATGAAAATGAGTGCAATTTAATCATATTTTTATATCTGGCCCAATTGAAATGTCTAATAGCATTTACATCAGTTTTATTCTAAAGTTGAGGTATTTTAATCAGTTTAACATATAATTTTATGAGATAAAGGTGTTAAGTATAGGCTGATAAAGCAGTTGCCCTGTTGGTAGATGGACAAGGCATGCATTATGTTGATTCAGGGAACTTGGTGCCTACTGTAGAAAACCAGGATCAGGTCATAGAATGGCGACATCTACCAGACATGATCAATTTCTGAGGCTGCAAGTTTTGCTTCATATCACACAACAGCCATAGAAGCTGAAAATTGGTTGCAAAGGGCATCAGGAGTCAATGTCAGCATGAAAATAGTGAGAAGAAGATTTGAAGAAGCACAGCTTACCTCTAGAAGACCAGCCAAAGCTCCCTTGCTTATCCAGCAACATAAACAAGCATGCCTTGCCTTTGCTCATCAACATCTGGAGTGGACTGAGGAGCTGTGGATGGGTTGAGGTTCAACCTAAGATTGCCTGATGGCAGGGAGAGAGTATGGAGGACTGGAGAAAGGTATACCCCTTCATCATCTTATCACCGATGGCTTTCAGGGGAGGTTTCATCATGGTGTGGGTTGGTATCAGTGTGGAAGCAAAGAGAGAATTGATTTTATGGGGAACTAAGCCATGAATGCAAACCAGCACATTGAGGAAATTCTTTAGGAGCCCATTATCCCTTATGCTCCAAATGTTGGCAATAATTTCTACTTCATGCATGAACTGTTCATTCACATGTGGTCCCCATTATGACACAGTACTTGCATGAAGTGGAAATTTGGGCACTAATTTGACTACTATGAAGTCCTGACCTCAACCCCATTGAGTATATTTGGGACATGATGAGGAAAAATATTCATCTATGGGTTCCTGAGAGTATCAAGGAACTTTGGGAGGCTTTGCATAAGCAACTGGAGGCCATGCACAAGAGAACCTTGATCTGCAGCATGCCAACAAGGTTGCAAGCTGTGATACAAGCCAGAGGAGGAAACACCCACTTCTGAGAGTGCCACTGAGTGTTAAAAGGTGTGTCATTGTGTTACCAATTCAGGTGTGTTGCCTTGTGTTACCTTATAAGTAAAAACAATGTCATTATGAAATGTGGTTAACTTGCATTCATGCTCATATAACAAAGGAAATTACAGGCTCAAAATAATATTGGAACACATAAGAGTGATTGCAAAATATTTGGAAAAGTATTTAATGTTCAAAAAATTAATGAAATTATAATAATTCACATATAGAAATATTCAAAAGTTTTTAGATGTTGCATTTTTTGCCTCTCAGTGTATGTTGTATTGCAAATGTCTTGTGTATAAAGCAAGGCATTTGGCATTGTAAGGGAAGAGTTTTTTTCTGACTCTATTGTAGCTTTAAGGAAAATAGATATTCCTATTTTTCAATGTTCTTTCAGTATGATATGTACAGCATCTACTTTCATCTTTCTATGTCCCTTTACTAAATATTTTTAAACTATTTCTACTCCATTTTGAATTGAAAAATAGAACAAAGTGATCTACAGGATTGTATTCTTTTTCTGATAAGACACACTGTAAATTACTATAGGAAGTCTGGGCTGTAGTCAGTTCTCTTCCAATTCACAAGACATGACACAAATGAGGATACTACTAGTTTTCTTTTTGACTCGTTCCACCAGCAATTAGCAGCATGATGATTCATGATATTGTCAATTGTAAATATTGTGGCAAAAAATTTAGTTTTGTAATATACTCATAATACAGCACCAGCCTGAACAAAAGGGAAGGTTTTAACGGAATGCAAGTCCATCATTATCATGTAACACTTGTTGAATAATGCCTTTTTCTTGTTCTTAATTTTCTCAACTGAAGTCTTGTTCTTTCTGATTTCATAGATTTTCTGTTCTTTCTGTGAAATATTGCACATCTTGTAGTTGCAACACATGTCACCCATGTCCTTCATTGGTTGAAACAATGAAAGACTGAGAACTTAAAATTTTTCACAGAAAGGGAAGGAAATGATACTGCCCAACTATTTGCTTGGCAAGTTTCTATGTAAAATTGACAGAGTTCCTTTTAGTTGAAAAAAATTGGTTCCAAATAGAGTTTGCTGCTATCCTTTCTTCAATAATATTAATGAACTCTTGGGATTTTATCAAATAACTTAATTTAAATTTCTATCTCTTTCCTTTTGCTTTTTCAAAATTCAATATGTGGTTGATTTCTCTTTTGTTTCTGACATCATTAACCTGGCTTTGATTTCCTGCAATTTGTTTTATATCCATTGACTTACTGGGTGCACAGAAATCCCACCTTCTCATGGTGCCCCTGGATAAAACTAAGCAAATTTCAGGTATGGCAAGCTTTCCAAGATTTAAGCCTCACCAGTAATAATAAAACAGGTATTAAACACTCTCCAAAAAAAAAAAAAAATAACAAGCGAGCACAGTCACTGGAAGTTGGAACATGAAGATGCTGTGAAATAGTCAGATGTCAGTCATCATCGTAAAGAGTGAAGCAGGGAGTCATGCATTTCTTATTTGAAATGGGATCTGATAGATGGTATTAGCAACTATAATTGGTTGCTTGTAAGGAAAAGCACATATGATTTATTAGAATACAGCACCTCGCATAGTATTTGCAGAAGAATCTATTTAGAATACACCAGCTTACATTATATTAGAAATTAGAATACACCAATTAAGTGGTAATTGCAAAAATATCGCATATTACTATACCAAGCTTAGCTGCTAAATTTATATTATTAAAACAGCTATATAGAGCATAAAATTCTGAATAAGTACATGAAAAACCTCATTTTCATCCAAAAGTCACTTGTATGATATTAGAACTAGGCCATCAATATACTAAAGATTCAAAATGAAAGATGATAAATTCAAAAAAAAAAAACAGCAAGTATTTTAGTGAATAATTTATAAATACTTTTATAATCTAACAAAACAATCATTGATTAATGAAGGTGTTGAGACTAATATAACATAAGTAACAAACAATTAATCTACATCTGGTCACTCCCCTAGAAATTAGAACCATTTCATTCATTAAAGAACAAAAAATTAAGAGGACCAGATGATATAATGAACATTTTTTGTCAATTACTGGAACCTACATGTAATTTTGTTTCTATGCCTCTTTAAAAAGGAAAGTTTTCTTTAAACTTGAATGTGTAAAAGATAAGACCTATCTATAAAATAGAGGATGGAAGCAATGTATCCATTTACAGCCCTTAAAATTATTGCCTGTTGGAAAAGATTTAGAAATGATTATGTATAAAATATTGGAACATGGAACATTTAATTAAAACATATCTTTTAGAAAAGAAATTATTTTAAAAATGTATATGGAACTAACACAGTGAAGCCAAGTCATATGAATAAATTCATTGGAACATTTGTTTAGCAAAATTAATATTATAAGTCACTATAAGCAAGAGCCATGTAAAGAAAAGTTCATTAAAGCAGCACTATTTACTTTTGTTAATGATGTATTTATTTGATTTAGATGATAAAAGACAATATATGGGATTATTTTTTGGATCTGACAAAAGCTTTTCAGACCGGTTTCATCAACAAGTTTTAAAAATACACTAACATTCTACTAGTTAACCTCTTGTTATTTTTTATAACAAAATTTACTTTTATCAGTGATGTATTTATGATAATAAAGGACAATATATTGAATTATTTTTTGGATGTGGCAAAAGCTTTTGATGTTGTTGTAAAACATATATGTTTACCAGAAAAACTTGATAAATATGGAATTAGGGGAACAACATATAAATCGTTTCTATTATATTTAACAAATAGAAAATAAATAGCTAAAATTACTTATGTAAATCAGTGTAATGTAAATGAACATATTGGCTCTGAAATAAATAATTCTGGTGTTCCACAAGTCCCTGCATTGGGCCCCTTTCTCTTCTTGCTTTACATTAATGATTTAAACATTACTTATACCAAAAATATTTATCTACTGATTGCACTAATATATTAATGAAAGGGCAATGTAATAGTGGTATTGCAGAAAAATAGAACATATTTCTGAAGGCAAAATTGTATGGTATAATAATAATAATAACAACAACAACAACAACAACAACAACAACAACAACAACAACCTGATAACCAAAGATATTGCTTCATTATGCAAGTGATAATGCACTATACAGGCCTAATATAAAACTAGAGACTTTAGAATTTTAAGAGAAACCACAGTTCAGATATACTAAGAAATGTGTACTGTAAAAATGTTAATGGCTTAAAAAAGGAAGGAATAGTATTTTGAGAAAAGGTATATGATTGTCAAACCCTTTTTAGATACAAAATATAGCTATTTGAGAAATGTTAAAAATGAAGAAAAATGAAACCTGAAAAAAACATTTTAATAATAATTAAATAATTCCATTATAATGTGCATATAAATAAAATTATTATATTCATTAACTCTCAATGTCAATATTTATTAACAAAAGCAGATAGGTATAATTATAATACTAAGAATAACAATAATTTAGTTTAATTGCTGATAATTTTATTGCATTCGCAAAATAGGTCACCATACTGGAATTGATTTGTTAAATAGGCCACGTGTAATATTGAAACAAATAAATAATATAATAAGATTAAAACTTGACCAAAACAACTATTGTTGCAACATATTTTTTACTCGGTAGAAGAATTTAGAGAGAAAATTACTAGTAGACTGCTGTAAGTGAAAACATAAATGTGAAAGTGTAATTCATATTTGTGTATATAATGAAATAACTGTTTGTATAAATGTAAAAATAATGTAAACAAATATTATAAATAAGATATTTTCTATATTCAATTGTACTGAATACCACCACCATCACTGCTGCCAATGCTACTACTGCCACAATCTCCATCACTCAAATCATAACTGCTGCCAATACTACTACTGCCACAATCGCCATCACTCAAATCATAACTTCTAACGTTTTCTTCATATAAATAGCACTTTGAAAAGAGCAGCCACAGCAAATGCTGCCACAATCACCACCACCACTCATAACCTCTAATGATTCCTTCAATAAATAACAATGTGATAGAAACAGATGGGTGAATATTGCCATTATGGAGAAGCACCGCATTTGGACTAAGTTTTGAAACAAACTCATTAACATATAATTAGAATTAAAAGAACCACAGATGGGTCTGTATGTGATAGAAAAAAACTAATTGCAATTGATCTTTTATCATGAAACACTGTACTTAATAAAGCTATTCTTATAAAATTGGCAAAATTTGTGTTGCACAGTATTATTGACTACTTTAACTTTGGGAAATTCAATGTCTGTGAAGAGCAAAATTATCCTTTGTTCAATCCTGAATTGTAATATTTTAGAAAATCCATTTGAAGATGACTTTACAAATAAACATTTGTTTAACTCATCTTTATAAAAGATTAAGGCTATTTCATCTAATTGTTATAAGAATATTTATATTTTTAGTGATCCCTAAGACAATAATTATCAATAAATATTGTAGTATGTGTACTGAAAATGATACAGGATCAAAGGAAATCTACCACACTCCTTCACAGGATTTATTCTTTAAGTATGATAAACAAAAATGTGTCATAAATATTTGTTCATTCTTGAAGAGTTTCAGAAAATAAGCTTACTGCCCTCTGATATACATTACTCTTTATAATTTGCACAATTTAAAGTAAAGTAAAATAAATTAAATATAATTTGTGATTTTATAATTTGATGAACATTAATTTATGTAATTGAAGTGGCTACTTAAATAAAATATTTGCAAGTTAAATTTATCAAAACAATGAAGGATTTCATATAAAACGTTAACAAGGTAAAGAAAATGAAGAAAGAATTGTGAGTTGAACTATAGCCTGGCTGAAGATGGGAACTAAATGTTCTTGAAACTGGTTCCATACATTTATGAAAAGAAGTGAAGCTTTATGAGTGTGTAGTTCAACTGAATCATACAATGATATCAATTAATAAGAATTGTTAAGTTAGGTTGAAGTTAGCTGTTTTATTATATGTTAACAAAAACAGGCTTTCTTCTACTTCTTTGATTATGTGGCTCAAACTATTAGTTTTTTTATGCTTTATAACTTTCTGTTACTGTGGAAAAATGTAGAGAAATATTTCCTTCAGTCTCTCCATTTTCAATGGTGACAAACTTTGTCCTTGTGCACTTGTTTGTATAGTTTGCATCTTTGTGCTTCTAGTAAAATATTGTATAAAGAGAGAATATTATTTCAGGATGCATGGATGGGATTAAGGTAATGAAACTATTTATGTCATATTCTTGGTGTTGTTTCTTACTTTTTTTTTTTTTACTCCTCTTCTTGCACAGATTTTTGCCTCTTTCATTTAAAGTTCCTGATAATATTAAAAATTGCAATGGATAAAATAAACTCAAGGAACAAGTTTCATTTCCTTATAGACAAGGTTTAATATGATATTGAATAATATGTAAATTATAATGAAGTATTATATTACACATTATTTATATATTATATTACTGTATAATGTATGTGTATATGTGCAGGGAAATTGGGCAGTTTATAAGTTATCACTTTTATTATAAGTTTTGTTATTTTTTACATTAACATTACTTAATTGTGTACACCATATTAAGCTGAAATAAATAAAATTAAATTAATATTTACTCAATTTTTAGAAGGCTATAAAGAATAAATGTTAATTTGTTCCTTTCTATAGCAAATTCACATCAGTGAACTGCAAGAGTACCTTAGTCCTCTATGTTGCAACATGTTGAATTTTATTTGCTCAAACAAGTGGAATTATTTCAGTTTATATTAGTCACATAAAGAGAATTAATTTTAAAATTTTACTCATAATAATGGATTTATAACCAGTGGGAATTAATGTATGAGGTTACCTTTCATTCTCTGCATCTGAATATACATATATAATGAATAATGGATCACACTTCGAGAGGCATAACTTTACTGTGTTGATGAAAATAAAACCAACCTGCTGATTTTGAAAATGACGTCAGTTTTTTAATGGCCTAAGTACAGATTTTTTGTAATTTGACAATCTATTGATTATACTGCCATATTGCGCTGATTATACAATAGCAAAACATGGATAACTTTAGCACACACAAGCTATATATGTAAATGCTTACATAAAATATAATGCAGAATGCAAAACAAAGCATCCCTTATCTAGTTTCTTATCAGTTTCTCTGCCATGTGTTTATAAAGTTTCCAAAATAACTTAATGGGAAGTACATGACAGAAAGTAAGGGGAAGTGATTGTGTCATAGTATAAAATCACTAAGACCAATAGTCAGGAGTATATTTGTTGTTCAGTATAGTACTTCAGTTTCAGTTTTTCTTTGTATTGTGTATAAAGTGCCAGGGAACTAACAATAAGATGGCTTCAAGCTGTAGAATACCACGATGTCAATGTGTGGACAATTTGAATAATTTTTGTTTCATATGTTGTAAATACATGTTAAAAAAAAATATATTACTCCACTTATTAAAAGAGTATTTTTTGCATATTTTAAAGTTAAGCTTGGTAACCCGAATAAGAAATGGATTCCACATACTGCATGTAAAATTTGTGTTGGAAGGACTAAGGCACTGATATAATGGAAAATGGATTTTCATACCTTTCTGAAACCGGCATGAGCAAAACAATCACTATAATGACTGTTACTTTTGTTTTAGTAATATATCAGGGTACAACATAATAAGTAAAAAGTGAAATACTCAGAAAGCTTAGAATCAGCTTAAGACCAGTGCCAAATGGAATTGAGGTTCCAGCTCCTATCTCATCTACTGAACTAGAGAACACTGATCATGATCATTCATTTCCCTCCAACTTTACCACAAATATTTATGAAGATGAAGATATTTCATCAATCATTAGTGAAGATAATCCTCAGCTCTTTACTCAGATTAAGGTGAAGAATTTGGTGTGAAACTTACGTATTACCAAGGAGAAGAGTGAAATACTAGGGTGGTGATTAAAAGAAGGAAAAAATTGCTTGTGAAAGATGCCACATTTTACTGGTATAGGAATTGAGATGAAGAATTTAGGAAATTATTTAAGCTGGAAAATAGCCTGGTTTATTGTTGTAAAATACCTACTTTATTTCTTCAACTTGAACAATCTTACAATAGAAATGACTGGCATTTATTTATTGATGCCCTAAAAACAAATCTTAAAGCAGTTTTTTTGCATAATAGAAGTAAATTTTCTTTTGATTTCAGTTGCACATTCTTGTTTATGGAAGAAACCTATGACAATTTTGAATCCTTTTTAGAAAGAATTAAATCCCTGGAACATCAGTGGTTAGTGCTTGGAGATCTAAAAGTTTTATGTATCTTACTTGGCCAGCAGGGAGGGTATACAAAATTTCCTTATTTTTTGTGCAGACGAGACAGTAGATGTAGGAACAAACACTGATCACAGAACAGCATAAGAGAAAATGTTTAATGCCAGGAGAAAAAAAAATGTAATATTTTTATAAGAAGTTAATAAGAAGTTAAATTTTTGTAAGAAATATGTTATAAAGACTGCAAGTTCTTGGTACAATAATTTCACTTCTTAAACTCTCACCTTAACTACTTTCCACCTAATTTGGGTCTCATGAGTGTTGAGCAAGGTGAAAGATTTCATCCAGAAATTAAGCAGATGGAAAGACAGAATCAGAGGTTATGGAATGAAACAATGCTGGTGGACTGCTGCTGGTGCTTGAAAAGAGAAAATATACAATCAAAACATAAACATAAATCAACACACCCTTCCTTCCAAGCAAAGAAAAATGCTGATCTTCAGACACCAAACTTTTTTAAAGGTGTGTAGGTAGTTTTGCGTATTAGATTAAGAATATGGCATTTAGTTTTCCTTTTAAAATACTCTTTATTTGAATAAAAATCTAGTTCTTTTAAAATTCTTTTTTTTATTTGTTTACAAACCTTACTTGATAGGGGAAAACAGATTTCAGCATTCAATTTAACATACTAAATTTAGTTGAAATCACTAATCACACGTGAGGCAGCCGACTTCCCCCTCCCTGCAGCCAGTGTTATTTATACCATTCTATATCAGTCTGGGTTATTATTCAGAATGGACATAACCTGAGCCATGGATTGCAAACCAGATGATACTGACATTGATCCCAGTTGTGTAGAAGAGAATGTTTCATCTGGTGATGATACAGATGTTAATATTTCCATTACTACTAGAAGCATTAGTAAAACAAAAACAAGTTCCAATATATTAAAATATTTTACATTGCACGGGTTGTAAATTAATATAATTATTTCTGATTTAGATGTTAGACCAATTTTTCAAAAAAATATTTCAGAAATATTTTTGCATATTTATTTTATCTTCATATTTTTATAGTTTATTGAAATTTCTATGTAACTTAAAATTTATTAGTTTACACCAAATATACTTTTGAGTAAGTGAAATAAGAATCAATGCTAAATTCAGGAAACTAATGGGAGGTACATTTTCATTCTTTATTGACATTTCAAGGAAAAGAAACAATAATGCATACCATGAGCCGATGGTACTAAATTTATCCCTGACAAGGTAACTAAGCCTACACATCAAAACAAAGTGTCTTCTCTTTTGGTACAATCTCTTGAGGACATATACTGGTCACAGAACATAGATTAAGAAAACATATCAATGTCTGTTGAAGTAAACGCTAATGGAGATCTTAGTATAGATACTATAAAAAGAAGACATGCATTTCAGTTAAAAACAAAAATGTGAATGAGTGAAGTTTACACATCCATAAGTGTTGAAAAGAAATACATACCAGCAAAAATATTTCATTTTAAAAACTGCTCAAAATGCTGATGAAAATGTAATAGTTTATTTATATAAGAAGAAGAGTAACGCAATAAATAAAGAAAACTAAAAGATTGGCAATACTAATGATCAAATACAGCAGATATTCTATGAGATTATGACATTAAGCCAAAAGCCTCTATTAGAACAATGAGAAGTATTTCACAATGATAGTCAAATTGTGTTTTGCATCTTGTAAAAGGGAAAAGAAGTTCAATGTGCTAATGAATTTTTATGCAAACTTTTACTACTTAAAATATGGTGATTGAATACATTTTTAAAATTATAAATGATCAAAGTATAGTTTGTACAGATAAAAGAGGGAAACATAAACCAAGGATCCAAATCCCCAAAAATTTTAGTTTATATGTCACTGATAATTTTGCCTCCTTCCTTTGTGCTCATAAAGAATGCATAGCCAGTGACTTGAATTTTTAAAAAAAAAACGTATTATTTATATAGAAAGATGTGAACTTTGAATTGGGAAACCTGAGAAAAGATAATATAAAATATTTCATACTAATTTTATTTTGACTTTCCATGCTTACTGCAAAGATTAGTGTGTTAACTGTTATACATATGAGACAGCAGAAGAAAAGGTGTTATAGAATGAGCAACTCTAAACCATATTATAAGAAAAAACATTGTTGAAGGATATAAAAATAATTTAAAAAATATTGGAGAAAAGGGAAAGTTATGTTTGTGTGAATTTGACCAGAAAGCTGTTCATTATTCCTCCAAAATAAAGCAAAGGAATTATTCTATAAAAGGCACCTGGCACCTATCTGCAATACATAACACAGGCTACAAAAAAGCAGAAAATTTCAAGTGGCATGAAGTGGTTGCTGGTCATAACACTGCAAAGTTTAAAGATAGGGGAAAAAAAAAAAAAAATGAATGGTGCAAAAAGATTTGTTTTCAGGTCTGCCATTTGTGGTGATCAAGATAGAAATTCAGTGGTGTCTGCTATGATCTTTATTCAGTAATACCACAAATTTACCACTTTTGTTAACTATAGTAATGTGGTGTTGCCCTTATATTAGAGAGACAGCACGCAAAATTGCCAATACTTTTATCCTTCTGGATGGTATGCACTTACAATAACAGCTTCCAGGAGCAGAAAGTGCTTGTCATTGATATTATCAGAATACATTTTTTTGATTTTAAAGGTCTGCAACAGAAAATTCGTAAGAATGAAAAAACAGATATAAATGAAAAAAAAAATTTACTGGCTGGTATTTTTTTTTCATTTGTTTATTTAAGGATGCTCTTTACTATCTCAGGTCATCAGCATCCCATTCTATTTAGGGTGTGAAATGGCCAACAAATTTTGCTCAGAGGCCTCTTCTTTCAGGCCTGAGGTTCTTTATCATGCCATAAATGTATGACACGGGACCCATGGCTTTATTTCCCTTCAGAAGGAAGCCATACTTAGGATTTCTACGCCCAAAAAAATCCATCGATTCTGACTGGGTTTGAACCCGCAATCATTAATAAGGAGTATTTATATTAATTTATTATTAGTATTTAAAATTAATTTAATAAAGATTTTAATTTGTCTTTTTATAAATTAAATGAACATAGAGTTTATATGTTATATGGAATAATAGGTTTAATAATTTTTAAGGCAAGTATGGTTACCACTACACCACCAGGACCGACATTCACTGGCTGGATATTGTATGTTTTCAATATAGGAAAGATAACACAGACCATAATACCTCCAATATGATGTCAATGTTTTTTTTTTTTAAACAAAAGTATTCCATAGGAATTTCAGAGGCTTTACTGTGTAAACATGTAAACAAGTTTCCTGATGCCTATTGAAATCTCAACTAAAAAGCTGAAGTATCTTAGGGATTTGTATAATTGAAACATAGTTCTCCTGCAATAGCAGTATTTTCTTTGTCAGAATTGAAAAGCATGGAATTAAATGGCATTTATCCTGATTTTTTTCAGCCATTGAGAAGTCCATATTGCCACTTATTAAAAAATTATGGGCATTAGAGATAGCTCTTGAATGGTTAAGAACTAAAAGATTTCTTATTCTAAAACCCATAAAAAGAATAATATATCATAATATTTGCTCCATTTTGTTAACCATCTCATACAGTAGCCTGATAGAAAAAATTACAATTAGGTACATGCCGAATTTCTCTACTTCAGAAAATTGCCATGGGCAGCCAAGGTTATTAGGCACAGACTTGTGAGTAGGAGGTCCAGGGTTTGATTACCACCAGAACCATCCTCCTAGATTGAGATTTTTTTCAGGTTTTTCTCATGTCCCATAATTGGCAAATGCCAGAAATAACCTAAAACTTAGGCCTGGAATGCTACCCTCCTTTAAAAAATCCTTTCCCAGTCTATCATTTTATCTCATGTATCATTACTGTTCAGTGCCTGAGGTACCCCAGTAGCAGTTAAAGGGGTATTAAACACTATTCAACAAATCTGCTTGAGAAAGGTATGAATTTGGAATCAAGTAGAATCTGTTATAAGTTTAGAATAACTGAGTTGACTTTGTAACACTTACATTACTAATATTTTTCCTCTTTTAAGAGCTATTAGTGATGTAAGTGTTACAAAGTCGAATCAGTTATTCTAGCAGTATGAAAATATTGCTGTAACAATACTGCAAATTACTTTATACATAAAAGTAAAGCATTTATGAATATTTGTCTGCTACAATCTCAGAAGTGTCAGAATAATAACGATGAAGTTGAAAAATCAGCTGACGAAATGAGTGATAAGAAAAATTATTCATAACTTAGATGGCATTTAGTGTAATGCTAGCTCTATATGCCATTGTTGTGACTGAACCTGGGCAATATAGTTGGAAGGCAACTGTTTAGACTTTTGGATATTCCAAATGTCTAAGGGAAACGCCAAGCTTTTTTAATCAGGGTTGGTGGAAGTTTTTAAACGTATCATAAATGCAAGTACATTCAAATTAATTAATCTATTGTTGATTGACATGTACGCATTGCATTCACTTTTACATTCAAAATCAGTCATACTGCTTACCATTGAATCCAACAGATAAGAGACATTGTGTAACTATCCAGTGCTTAATCATAAGATAAGTTAATGTATGATCTGAAGTTATCAAGAATTTCATATTCTACAGCCAGAAGAAGAATAAGTGCATATTGTTAAATTGAGCACACCTCTCATATGCCAACTGTTCACATTACAGTGTTGTCTTATCCTATTGTTATTTTTTATGTAGTTTAGAGGTAAGATTTCAGATGGAATGTCAAAAGTAGCAAATACTGATTTGCTTGAAGAGCTTAAAAGGCTCTCTTACCAATTTAATTTTCCAGAGATAATAATATATCTGGGAAGGTGAAATAAACTGAAAATCCTGCATACAGTATACAGGACACAGCTTCTGAGGTCTCACAAATAATTCAGACTCTGATGTTGCTCAAAATTCCTTATCTGAATATGCAGGAAGATACAATAAAACACTATAAAGTGTCTAACCACAATCTAACACAAGCACCAAGAAGAGCAATATTGTTATGCATCTGCTGGGTATAAAACAAAGAGCTCAGAATGCAAAAAATGAAACTGAATGTTGAACTTTTTTTCCTGGATAATGTATTGGAAGAAGCAGTTGCATTTACTAATATAAAGCATGCAAAAATTCAAGTAAACTACTCTACTGAAAGTGATGCACTTGATACTTGATTTATAGGCTGATTACATTACTTAATAAAATAAATAGTAACAAATATGCTTCCCCAAAAGTATACCTTTAAAAATTGGCACAGTAGTTGTTAAATAACAATAACTAAGTATTAAAACATTGCTTAATGCTGTGCAGCCATGGGCTCACATGTTGTCCAATAACAGGAGTATAATCAGCTCAACTAATGCCAAGTTAAGCAGCTTTATTTTGCTCTGTATAGTCAAGACATGCAATAGCACAAAATTAGTCACCTCTGAATAAATCCTATTTCTGATTATTTTTAATTTGTTCATTTCAATAACTAATATTAAAATCATTCTTTCTGTGAGAGCTTTTAAGCCATAAATAATATGAAAAATAGGAAAATGTTGTAGTGAGGATATCTGAGTTATGGACCACCTGAGAGCTCTTCTCCCAGTATTCAGTCGTGCCCTGCTGGCCTGTAACTGAAAAAACCTAAGTGTATATTCATGTTGGAAATATCTATTGAAAATTGGTAACTGGAAAATGATATTTTTTTTTTTACCAAAGGACTCAAGTTTTAGCGCATTCATTGACTTCAAATTGCCCAAAAATATCTTATAAGACATAATAAAAAATGTTACAATTACATGCTAAAATAATTTATAAATATAAAAAGAATAAAAGTAGCTTTTCCATAATCAGGAAATTTAATCCAGGGACAGTCCAGTTGCTTATACTTTGTTTGGAATATACAAGTTTCTTTTTATGGGTTGTGCATAATATAGTATACAAAATATACTATACAAGTCCTATACAGAAACGTTTTATTGCTGATTATTTTGTTTCTCTTAAATGAAGTATATTCCACATGAAAATCTTATCCTCTAGCCTGTTCTTCTGTTTACTTCTCAATTTAACCATTACCTAATAGTTTCAGCAATGAATAAATGTCTTTTTTATAACATAAATATATCATTTAAAAACAAAAACATTTTAAAAAATAAATCCTATATTCCTATTACTTTATCTGGAATAAAATGCTTAAAATACCAAGAAAATTAAAACAAATAAAACTCAAAATTACCAAAAATCTAATTACTACCATTCCTAATAATAGCTCTTTGTTGAAACATGATCCAAAAGTTACACACATTTACTTCTACAGACTCGGTGGCAACAAATTTGCATTTGTCCTTGTTGGTGACAAAAAGTGTACACAACATTTAATTATAATAGTATACACAACAATGTTTAGCAAATCACTCGTATACTAACAAAAACTTGCAAATCTTGAGCATTATAACTCATATTTTAAAAAAAAGAAGTCTTCTCTCACATGTATTTATATGTACGTACATGCTCTTTCTAATACCAAAGATTACATATGCATTATCTGCATAATATGATGGCTGTTGCTCAATGCAAGAGAGACTTTGAGCAAACTCCTTACATATTCCATAAAACTCTGCAGATTGTTTATTGCCTTGTTTAGTAATTTACAATATCCAAAACCTAGAACAATATTACCAGAAAATTTCAGCCATACATGAATTAATGAGGTATGTGAGGAATGAGTTCATCAAAAATTTAGCTGTGAAGTATTTGCAAATTTGCAAAACACATACTTTTCATTAAATACTAGCAAGAGAGTCAAAATATCAGATGAATGGAGAAGATTGTTCTATTCCTTTGCTGGACATTTAGGTGACAACACAAAAGATTTCTTAGTTCCATCTTAGTTCTTAAATTTCTACACCACTGATATTTTTTTGGTATAAAACACCCTCTTTTACTAGATCTTCTTTAGTAGCGTTAGCAAAGTTAATTGATTATACTGGGATCAACATCAAAAACATGTCAAGAATAGTTATAACATTATGTTAATATATTGGAATTTCAAAAGCTAAATTAGTGTGTTCTTTATAACTACTTTTTTTAATAAAAAATAGGTTATTTTGGATTCACACAAGACTACATTATGTTTTATGTGGGGATGTACAGGCTTATTGGTTTAAATAGAATTCATAACCATTTCAAATAGAAAATTAATATTACATTAAGTTCCAATGTGTTTATAACTGTTATATGCAACAGGAGATAACCGTGTATTTTATTTGGCTTTCTCCCATTGGCAAAATACATGCAAAATCTCTTAATTTTTTGGTGGAGTATCACTCATGCCACAACAAATGTGACCAAAAATGACACTGAATAACCATACACACAATATACTTTATTCCAACAGTAAACATACTTGTTTGCTTCCGATTATCATTTCACAAATGCTGATATAGGATCAGAATGCTAACATGATGATGAAACAAATCAAAACTGACTTCCTCTTCCTTTTTCTGCAAGTAATGAAAAATTAACGTAGTTAAAAGTTATCAGTTGGGTGTGCATTTCTAATGTGAAACTCAATTTTAAGATGCAAGAAATGCAAATTTTGTACATCTGGTATGATAGTATTTTTCTTCTTCAAATATGGGGATTCTCATATTATATAGAATGTCTGACAAGGGCAGAGAATGTATTTATTCTCTCTTTCAAACATATTTACTAACATTTATTAACTTCAATACTTTGAACAATAGAATGTAAAACATTTTTAACCGTTTTCACTTTCAGGTTTATGTGAAAGTATACCTTATACGTGACATATCTGAAGGGCACCATGGAAGAAACTTCTTCACTAAAAGCTTATAGTTTCCTTGCACTGAGGTTCTTTTTTATATAGACAAAATATCAGGAAAAAATTATTAGTATGTTATGTAATAATCAGATGTTGTGATAACCTCTTTCTGAATAAAACAATGTCATTGAACCTATGTCCTTTGTAGAAATGTAAATGCTTTTCTGAAAATTCAGTCTCCCAAGTTCTAATTGGAAACTGGGTTGCAGAAACATGAAAAACATGTTACAAGCCACTGTTAAAGCTAACATTATGAAAATTCAGTTGAAAATGAAAAATAAGAAATAGCTTTTGTTCATGATATGTTTGAAATATTTTTACCTTCCACCTTGATTTAGCAAAATTCTTCTTGAGCTGTTCTGAGACAGTTCCATGAATGTTCTTGTTGCTGGCTGCATTTCCAGATATCCTATGAATAGAGAAAAGGCTTTTGTTATTTAACATATTTAAAACTATGCAGGGTACATGTGAAGCTCAGTGCTCATAATTTTGATTTTTATATCATACATTGAAAAGATATAAATCACATCATATGCGGCTATGCAAAAAAAAAAAAAAAAAAAAAAATTATTGACCATTTTATGCCCTTAATAGAAAGGGATGCTAATTGCCAAAGATGTTAAGACTTAAATAAAATAAACCTTACCTAACCCTAAGTGAGTTGATTTGTATGCCATTATTATGGTGGACATAGAGCCAGATATATTATGACTCAATAGTTTCCATTTCACCCTCTAGAGCACAGTAATACACAGAGGGTAAGACGACATTGTGTTTCATTGCACAATGTGACCAACCCACATAAAGTTGATGGATATGGAAATTACAGTTAATAACCATTATAACTTCTAGTGGTTAATGTTGCTGACTGCTGGTCGAAAGGCCCGGGATCGATTCCCTGTAGCAGCTTAGGAATTTTTTTAAGTTGGGGAGGTCTGGAATAGGGTCCACCTAACCTCATGAGGACAATTGGAAAGCTGCTTAATGGAAAGGGGGCGTTCTTCGATCACGAAAGACTGGTGAAAGGCGACCTGCGAGGTGCCGGCATGCTGATCACATGCCCCCATGATATACTGCTCTCTATCAGTGAAATCGTAAGACGGAGATAGGGGAAGCAGAGGTCGCCGCAGCAGGCCAAGTCTTGCTCCGGGCTGTAGTGCCAAATGAGGAGGAGGAGGAGAAGAAGAAGAAGGATTAGAAGAAGAAGAAGAAGAAGAAGAAGAAGAAGAAGAAAGGATCATTATAGTTAGCACTGCGATGATACAATTAAAATTACATGTTATAAATTTAAATAGCTTTGAAAGTATGCAGGTAATTATTTGCTTAATTCATGGTAGACTGCTTTACCTGCAACTAAATATCATTGGAGTGTTGTTAGTATTGATATTTATTGTACCTACGTCCTACGTGAACACATGTTACTTTTATGTAGTGCTCCAATGTAATAGTGCTGTTTCGTGAAATAATATGAAAAGTGTTAAAATGAATAAAGGCAACGAATTACTACAAACCTACAAACTCTATTTAGAACTTACTGAAAAAATAGAAACAAAAAAAATGGTAGGTGACTTTCCTTCTTTTTTTTTTTTTTTTTCTGCTACTCCTGACAAAAATCTAATACTAATAGAAAGCCTCACAGGCCGCCACTGGGTGTTATTAAAATTAATCATATGTTACAGTGCTTTTGCATTTAGTGTTTTTGAGTATACTGCTACTCAATTTTAATATTGACTTGATTTTATAGTGCTGAATTGAGTTTGTGAAGGGAAATATTCCCATGCTCAATTGCTTATTTTTATTATTTTTTCAACGTTTACTGCCTCATTGCTATGGTTGAATGCGTAATTAATTTATTGCCTTTTTATTTGTTGAAGTTTTAATAATTGTTGACTTAATTCAGCATCGTGTTAGAAATTTTGTTTTCTTCTCTAGTGACAAATGATACACATTAATTCAAAGAGCAAATCCTGATATTTTTGCCTTAATACTACGGTTTCTTAAAGCAAAAGGCACAAAACAGCGCGGCACTAACACACAGTGCCGGTTTATGTCGCCATTAAATTTTGAGAGCAGAGAGCGATTAATAATGTTTTCCTAGAGCAAAAGGCCCTAGAACTGCGCGGCACTAACACGAGGGTGCGGGTTAAATTTGCAGTTAAAATTTGGTACCAGAACGTGGTTAATTTAACAATTTCAATAGCAGAGTTTTGCTAAATTTTACTACTTCATATTTGTTATATATTTCCAATTATTTTGGTAACCGAATGGTGAGGCTATTTTGTACCAGTTCTAAGTAGTACTTTGTTCTGGATTTCGAACCTGGATAAAATTCAATTTTCTGTATCACTGGCTTATTCAAGGTATAATTTTGTACTATTATAGTTTTGCTTGTCGGTTTTTTATTGTTACTTTAAGCATTGTGAAATTGTCGGCTCAGGTCAATTTTTAAGTAAATGAGGCGTCGTTAGAGCGTGAAATGTTTATTCCACGCGTACTATTTTATGTCACGTTTACGGTTGGGTATTTACAGAGATTAGGTATTCAAGATTAACGTAATGGCTGGTGTTGTTTTCATGTCTTTCAGAACTCCTGAAGTCAAAGTCAAGAGGTGGTACGCGTACTGACTGTAAATTGTTGATTTTTCTCCTAATTATTACAGGATTATATTAAAGAACGAGTTATACGTAATCATTTACACTATTTTAAATCCTGGTTATTTTATTGGTATAATGAAGCACAATATTAAAGGTAGCTTTACATATTGGACGGATTATTAGATTATTGATAACTCATTATATAGTTTCACGAATTGAAAGTAAAGATCAAGATTCTAATATTTAAGTGAGTAATTTAACGAATTTCAGTTATTGAGCTTAAAGCAGTTGATAGTCAAAGGGCAATTTGTCAGCCGGAAAATTTTATCTAATAGCTACTTAGTGGAAATTCGTTTATTTTACTCGTGGAAATGCATAATGAATGAATTAAAAATGATACCACCTTGCACTACCGATCAGATGTTACATTTTTTGTTCGTGTTGGTAAAACTTAAACAGAAAAGCAGCAGTTTCTTGCGTATATGCTTAACTTCCTGTTAGGCATACTATCTTGAAAGTCATAAGTAACGGAATGACTACAGAACTTTGCTATAAGAGAAGTTGGCTGTGTATTTTTTATCTTACGTATATAATCATTTAGTGCTAGTACATTATTTGGAGACAATTGCCGGACAAGATATTTCCTGATTTTTGTAATAACATTCATTTAATTGCAGAAGTTTTTCATGTCTTCTTTTGAGGTACAGAACGTAAAGAATATTGGCTTAAGTGCCTATCTTTCCGAGGTTCGAGCTTTATTCCTCGGATTGTCCTCTCCGTTAACTTTTGAGAAACTTGAAATATCAGTATTTGTTGTTAGGAAACTCCATACAGTGCAATTAGTGATGCTTTACCCCGCGGCGCGAGCGTTTTCTTATGAATCAACCTTAAATTGGGAATGTATTGTTGCATGATTGGTTTGTTTTATTGTTTTACCGCAAAATACCAGACCCGGCTGGTCGGTAAACCGGCTAATGAGCGGCGCGTTCGCCCCGGGAAAACAAAACTGATCGCACTGTACGAACGTAAAAGTGGTACCTATTCCTAATTCGACAGTGTCATTGGTTAGGTATGCTCACAAAGCCCAACTAATAAGTTTGTTTTTCTATAAGCCCGAAAATGTTCAATCTAAATGTGTAAGTAATTTCTACGATCAAATCTACGAATAAGGGGAAGACGAATACACAAACGCAGCTTTCTTTATTATGAAGATAACTAAGTGTCGATTTTAATTTGTCAGCGGGCGTGGCAAAAATTCAAAGCTTCTAGTGAAGGTGAAATTTCTTTTGTTCTGGTGTGAAGCTGTTCCAGGCTCCCCGTCAATTATAGAGTAATTGAAATAATTAATATTTATAATGGTAGAATCAGCAAATCTGTAATTAGGTGCTCGTATGTTATGCATTTTCTTACAGAGGAGGAACTTTAATGACATATGTAGAATTAATATTGTATAGTATTTAAATGCATTCATAAAGTGTAATTTTCGTAATATTTAAGGAATAAGTGTATAAAATGTAACCAGGTAAGGGAAAGCTCTCGTCTCTCTCCGAACGCAGAAAGTTTTGGCAAAAGTCAGACTATGCAAAGATAATCCCTTTTGGTATGTAGCTAGGGTTGAAAAAAAGTCCCCGCCTCAGGGCAAATATGCGGCAAAGTTGCAGGTGTCCCGAGTAAAAAGAGTCGTTGACAGTAACGTATGAAATCTGTTTAAATTCACCTTAATGACGTATTGCGAAGCATTTGGCTTGAACAAAATTTTCCGGCGAATAGAAATAAAATTCAGTGAGGTAAACACTCACCTATGAGACACTTTAATACAGAATTGGCGGGAGTAATTCGCGCTGTTGCTCAAAGGTGGCGTCGTTTGATATTGTGTATAAAAGGGCTAGATTTTTCCCAAAATAGTGGAAATACTGTGCATGGAAAACCCCTGACCTCTCCCATCCTGCACATCGTAGTAGTGTTAAGGGTTGAAGAGGAACTAACTTATTTCAGTAGTTTAAATGTTTTGAGTAATACAAGTTTGTAATTTCTTTTACACACCTTAAACTATGAAGCAAATTGTAATTATTTTTTACTTTATTTCATTAATTTTTTGCTGCTAGTAAGATCATTTGGAGTTATCTATCCCTGTCAGGAGTAAAAATGAGAAAAATGAATTTTGGCAACACACTGTTTTATCAGTTTATTCTTTCATTTTCATTGGATCATATAGATGATATGAGACAGGTCAGTGTAAATTACAACTAGTGTTGCCCCGTAATGCAATGAAAATAACAAGTTCATATATTAATAATAATAACAACATTAAAACGACAATAGGAATAATAATAAATTAATGATGATGATGATGATGATGATGATGATGATAATAATAATAATAATAATAATAATAATAATAATAATAATAACTTTTAATACATTTACATATTTTAGAAACACACAAGGATTTTCTTTCATCCTGTAGGACTACAGATAGAAATATTATTGATTTAGGATTAATAGTGGTAATATGTATTATGTAGTATAGTAAAATATAGTATTAGTTATAAATATGAGGCTCTATAATTCTCAGTAAATTCATAAATATTATAGAAATTGTGTTTTAGTAAGATGTTATATAATTTGTTTTTAACTTTTGTAGTATAGTTATTTCTTTGAGATAAGAAGGAAGATTGTTATATATTTGAAGATTAACACAAGTGAATGTGTTCTTCAAGAATGTTGTGTTATTGGCATAATAAAATATAATTTTTGTTTTTTGTGTTATGTCAGTGTACACTGTACATTTACATTCATGAAAGCATGTTAAGGTTTGCCTTAATGTAGATTAAGATTTCATATATAAATATAATGATAGTGGTAATATGACCATGGTAGTCCTACTGGCTTTCATTGTGTTTATAATTTTCATATCTGGAATTTGAAAATAAGGTTAGATATAGGCACATTACCCCAAAATAGTACTCCATATGATAATAAGAAATGAAAATATGATAACTGAAGTCAGGAGTAAATTCCAGTGATTACATTTTGCTTACCAAATGCAAAGCATATTTTGCTTAAAATTTTCTAGATGGTGTTTGTACATGAACTGTCCACTTTAAATGCTCATACAAATTCCATAGCATCTATTAATTTCTGTAAGAGGAGTACCTTCCTTTTTACTCATTATGCCATGACAGTTTTCACATATGTATCAGAAGTAACATTTTCAGTTTTGCTGGAAAAGATCCCTCGAGTGTGTGATGAACATTGTCAATTTAACTTATATTCCTCATCATTCACTGTACATCTAGAAGCAGTATGCCTATTTACTTCCAATTCCTGATATGGTCTAGTTATAGCTCTCTCTTGTCCTGGTTCTATTACTCTCAAGCAGAACAAGTGACCATAATGGTTTTAATGGCCATTTGTTTAATTTAGGCCTCCTTTGTGTTCAGGTAGTCAGCCTGAAAATCTGGAGGTTTTAGGTTTGAATCCTATTAGAATCCCATAAGGTCATTTGCTGGGTAATGTTTTTTTGGAATTTTCCCTTACACTGCAATAGTGAAAAGCCAGGTAACTTTAAGCACTGTGAACTCCAAGGTCATTTATGCCCTCATTTCATCAAACAATCATTATCTCTTTAGAACTTCATTGTTATGATGGATATTAAACTGTAACAAAATATACTATCTGGCTAAGTTAATTCCAAAAATGTATTTTACATTTTCTTTGCACTTTTATTGCAGAACATCTACAACCTAATTATCATAAATAAAATTTCATTACCACGGTAGATTGTCATTGCTCTGCACTAAATACAAACTAAACATACACAATGCAAACATACAAAAATCTACAAGCAAGTTAACATCAAACAAAAATCGACTAAAAGCCATAAAAAGATGTGAACTTTTACCTGCACTAGGCCACAATTGTTGATAGACAAGAGCCACTCTGATTTAAAAGAAGCATTGTGTGTATCATATTATTGACTTACAGATTAGATGAATGATAGCTAATTTGGCCTTCAATTTACCATATAAGCACTGTATCACTTATCAAAAAATAAACAATGTGTGGTGCATAAAATGCAATCATACTGAACTTTACTTACATGGTATAGAATCAACATCATGCAAATTATGGACCAGCATTTGAGCTAAAAATCAAATAAACCACAGAGGCTAGTAATTCAAAAGTCATGAGTAATGAGTATTTTCCCCCATAAAACACTTTTAATCATATTTACCATGGATGTTTTAATGCTTGTCGACAGGTATATCTCTTCTCCACATCCACACACATGAGCTGGCGAATGAAATCTTTGGCTGAATCACTGATATCATCCCAGTATGGTGAGTCAAATTCAAACTCTCCTGTAACATGCCAGTGTCTCTTTATTAATTGCAATTGTCAGATGTAAAAATCAGTACTTATGAATATTCCAAAGTTCTGAAATTTTAAAATAAATAAAATTAAGAAAATTCCTGAACAGCATTTACTCTCATGCTTATATGGAAGGCTGTTTGTAATCTATGGTAACAAATTCAAACAGCTTTTATTTACAAAAAAACCATGCCTCCACGAGCAAATTTATAGTGACCTTGAGTGTGAAATATAACTGCATTACAGTTTCTACTGCAGCAACCTGGTGCAAAGTACAGTGCTGTGCATTTTATTCCACTCCTTATAATAGGTTTTCCAGAGACTGTCCACAGTTCATGTTCTTTTGCTTCCAATGATCCTTTCTAATAACTTAAATGCACAGGGATCCTTGAGCAATAGATCCAGTAATTTAATAAGAAGTTGCGCTAAGGGATGGAATTTCTATTTCTGTCTCTGTCTCCCTATGCTCGAAAAAATGGCAGGTTCAGGCAAATGTATGGCATGAAGTTTTATTCTGATATAGTTAGACTTCCTTTTTAGGTTCAAATCACAGTTGATAATGGTATTTACAGTTGTAACTCAGTTCCCCATTTTAGTGCAATGGCTCACTGTATTACAGGATTTGGTCTACAGACAAGGGTCTTAACTTTTCAAATTGTCTTGGGGGTATGACAGATGGCTGGTCTATGTTTATCAGTTTCTTTCTCTCTGGAATAAGTCCTATTCTGTATTACCTTTGGGTAAGCCTAGATGAGATGCCTTTCTTGGAGATAGTGAAACCATATCCTTATTACTTGATAATCTCATAAAGGGAAATTTGTATTGGAAAGGGCAGTAATGTACCCTTCACAGAATGGTTCTATTTTTGGCCATTTTATCTGGCAGACATAAGAGCCATGCTACAGTAAATTAATTACATATTGGTTACACAACCTGTTAGATTTTCTTTCATAGGTTTATGTGCAGCATTACTGTGAATTCCTAAACTTGTTACCATATATTGCAAATAACCCTCCATATACATCATACAATGCATTATTTCTGAGCTAGTAATTTGAAATTGTTCAGAATGTATATGCTTTCAGATGTACACATAACATTAAAGATTTGTTCTTTCCTGACAGACTCAGAATAAAAAATCTGTATTATGCAGGAAAATGCCTACCAATAAATCTTGTTTCAAATTACGGTAAAAACAAAAAAAGCAAATTTGAGATTTAAGTGCCAACATCTAAGATAACGTCAATATTGGTGATCGATCACCAAATACAAAATTACAAAGCATTGTCCAATAGGCAAAAATGACTTAATAACAACTTAATATTCAATAATAATTGGCATTAAAATCAATGTCTCTAAAAATCATTAAAATAAGTAATTCTACATAACATAACTCTCAATCACTGCAAATATTATTTCTCATATTAATAGTTATAGTGAAATGATGCCTTCATGATTATTTTTCATGATTTTAGAGCAGCCACCAATGAAAGCATTATGTAATCAGAAAAGTGAAGAAGCAAAGAGTACTTGCCTAATTGCATGTTTCTGCCATACTGGTGCTTCATAGAGAGAATAGCACACTAATATGTTCTGCCATACTTTTATGGTTAGTGTTCACTATCCTTTTATAAAGTATATTAGCCATCTTTACACATTTTAATCATCCTTTCTTTTGCTTTCAACTATTCACAGACTATTTGTTCAAATAAATACCAAAGCAGAGCAGAACTTGGTAAGTATTAGCTTATTGCAATAAAAAAGCATCTTTACAGCATAAAAAACATAATCAAAATTATTCCTAAGATATGGAACAGTTTGTTTAATTTCTGAAAAGGTATGAGTATCTCAAAGAATTTTGAACTGTTTTAAAGGAAACAGATTATATTTTATTTTCAGAATTTTCAAAAATTGCCTCAATCAAATAGTCGTGGAGCTTTTTTTTTTTTTTTTCATTAGTGTTTAACGCCCGTTTTTATTACTGGAGCACCACAGGCGGTGAACACCGATGATACATGAAATGAAATGATATATTGGGAAAGGATTTTTTTTTAAGGAAGGAAACGTTCCAGGCCTAAGTTTAGGGTACCTCCCCGGCCTTTGCCATTTATGAGGACTGAGGAAAACCTGGAGAAAACCTCAGTCAAGGAGGACGGTCCTGGCGGGATTCAAACCCCAGACCTCTCGCTCACGAGTCCGCGCCTTAACGACCTCGGCCAACAATGGCGGTTTGTTGCGGAGCTAAATAATACTGATCCCTGTAAGGTAATTCTGTATAGCATTCAAATAAAAACTAAAGAGGCGTAAATGAATAAAGTACTGAAACAATCACACAAAAATCACTAACTACTTGTGTTCTTCTAGTGTTAAAAATAAAACAATGCGTAAAGAGAGTGATTTTTCCATCAAGAAACCTCCTATGAGCATTTGGCCGCAGGGCTGTGCAGTTTTCGTCTTGTTCTCATGTTTAAAGACGGCCGGGGAGCCGGAGAGGATGTCAAAACGAATTTCACTCTAGGAACGTTTTGAGGTGTTCTTGTGTGTTATGTGACGGTGTATTAAGTGTTCATTAGGTGGCATAGTACAGTGTATTAATTTCGTTAATGTGGCTCAATTCAGGTATTTTATTCCCCAAAGAGTATTTATTTTTGATTCGTACGTACACACAGAATGCCCTCGTGATGCACGGAGATTTTTCCAAAGGAGATTTTCAAATCGAAACTCGAATCACACATTGATAAATTTCGTGAAACAAGAAGTATTCTTGATAAAAAGCTTACACAGTCACGTACAGTACTCACAGAAGAAAAGTTAGATAACCTTGGACATGCTTTGGAACATTCCTCTAAAAATAACAGACATCTTTCTTAACAAAGGGTAATTTGCTATTCCTCTGTTCGAACGACTACAAACCTACTGAAGTTTAGAAAAGCCTGTTTCAGAGGAACCGCTGCACGATCAAAAGATAGATGTGATTTTTCATTAGCTGCTAGAGGATAAGATTATTATTATTATTATTATTATTATTATTATTATTATTATTATTATTATTATTATTATTATTATTATTATTATTAACAATAATAATTAAATGTGAAGTGCATAATACTTTGCAACTCTTTTTCCGTGAATTAACTGTGAGGTAACGTAGGTTTGCGACTTTCCAACAGAACTCTGCAACGGTCCATACAGTTGTTTATGTTTCCATGTGTGAAATTCATAAAATATTCGACGATAGAGTCATCACTAACATTATATGGCCCCCTCGGACCCCCGATTAATCGCCCTGAGATTTTTATCTCTTGGAGCATTAAAGGAAAAAGTGTATAAAGCAAATCCACATTTTGGATGAACTGGAAAATAGCATTGGTGAAGGAATTTCCTTCATTTCTCATAGGAAACTGCAGAGCAATTATTAATTTCATTAGCCGATACTAGAAATGTATGGAAAGTTAAGGGAGGCAGTTCCAGCATCATCTTGCTTGATATGGTGAGTAGATGTATCTTTTAAGTGTTAGTAATAACATACGTGACAATTATAGTTGCTTATTTTCTGACTTCCGTTCACCGCGGTATCAATTTGAACCGAACGACCGGCCGTTACACATGGAGCGATCCCGGAAAGGAAAAATCACCCATTACAAGAAAAAGTATAAAAAATGTATATTCCTCATATATGCCATTCAACAGAAGACACTTGAATGTAAAGAAAATCCCTCTTCCGAACAACTTCTTGTATAAAGTCATTCGACAATTTTACATCCTGTCACGTTGACCTCCGCACAAGTTTGGTACAAAAAAAACAGCTATTAATTTTGTGTGTATTCCTCATATATGATTTATACCTCTGGCAAGGATACCGAGTAGGCAAAAAGCATAAGAATTTTCCGTATCTTGGGTCTAAGCTATAATACTATATTGCTTAAGCTTTGGGGTTTATAAGGGTTCCATTCTGTCTTAAAGATGAAAGAGCATTCAAACAACATAATATTCTTATCTTGCTTAGCTCTTAAAATTGTGCGTTCAAATAATTTAATAAAGCTTATTACTATCAATATTTGTAATTTAAAAAGTGAATAAAATACATTAATATGAAAATCGGTTATCATTGTTCATCATTATACAAATTAAAAAAATGCACTAGTTTTTGCTTTCAAAATAATAATAATAATAATAATAATAATAATAATAATAATAATAATAATAATAATAATAATAAAATAATAATAATAATAATAACAATAATTTAAGAAAAGGAAAAGAATTACTCAGATTTGCATTTACTTAGCAAAATACCTAAAACTACCACAGTTATTACTTCCGAAATGCGAAACGAGATGTGCAATTTACGCGATGTTTTCACTGAATTTTCATTACATAGTGCGGCTCACACATTTATTCCATACAAAGATTTCAATAATGAGCAAAACGTACTATTCTAGCTCTAAGTTAATCCTTTTAAAGGGAGCAACGTTTATTGGCGCTAAGAAAATAAAACTAAACACAATTAAAATCATGGTCCCTTTAGCAAGGGGACTCGCCACTGTTGGTAGCTATACTCTACAATGTTAAGCCAAACAACTATGCGGATTACCCTGAAATTTTCTACTCCACCATGATATGATTTTAGTTTTCATTCAAATATAAAATGCATTGTGTTTTCATGTGACTTCGTCTTAAAATCGGCCAATGAAACAAAACAGAATTTTTAATTTTGACCAATCACGGCCGGATTACGGAGTGAAATTATGTTTATTTACTCTAGATGATACCATATATTCATTGGCATCCGTAAGACACCTATTAGCCTATCTTCTCGCTTGCGTGGACCTGCCAACCGTTACCGTATAATTCATATTCCCACCGTTTTTAATTCATGCTTAATTTATTAATTAAACATTTATTTTCGTAAAAAATTGTTATTCATTTCCATTTATTTATATACCATTATATTAACTTTTAATCATTTACTTATAATGGTACATATAGTTTTTTCAATAGCATTTTTAGACATTGCTTAAATTGATTGGATAATTTGGACGGAAACATACTGAATTTTGGAGGATGCTCCACTCCTCTTTATAAGTTTTATTTAATTTAAATAGTTTACAATTAACAGCACTTATTCAATGCATACTAAGGGTATTCATTTTTATTTTTTCACAATTTTTTATTCATTTACTACAAGGAATCCACAACTATTTGGGGTTATATTCCGGTATGTTACAAGTAAGCAACTACGCGGAACAGTGTGAGATTTTCAAGTCCACTATGATCAGATTTTAGTTTTCCTTCAAGTACACTATACATTGTAAGAGTTTATGTTTAATTACTCTAGATGCTACCATTCATTCTCTCGCTTGTATAATTCATGTATTAACCGAACGTATCGCTTGTGCATGCCAGTCAACCGGTAACGTATATCTTGTAGCCTAAGCCATCCTTAATTTATGCTTAATTTATTTATTAATTAATCATTAGCTGTCGTAAATATTTATTATTAATTTCCATATATTTCCATTCTATTATATTCAATTTTATTCACTTATAATGTTACGTTTTTTATATTTCCATTTGTTGATGTTACCTGCATCAACTACTAGTTCAATTTTTATTAATTTAATGGTGTTTAAAAATTCGTGTAATAAAATAATATTTATTACATTAGCATGTTTATATTTAAATTCATTACAATTATTTATATTGCTATGTTAATATCGGTTGCTATAGCTATCAAATGTTTCCACCATAAGATCTTAATACTTATTTTACTTTTAACCAACGTAAAATTCATTTTAATTATTTCATTTACCATAATAGGCACTTTAATTTATATTCGCCATTTGTTATTGTTACTTATACATATATTTGAGTGTACGTTTGGTAATAGAGAGGTGCAGTCGATTATACAACAGCAATGGGAGACACACTGCAACAAGAAACAAATTACTATACTACATCGCATTCCGAGCAATTGGTACTCTCAAGTCGGCAACCGCTTGAATGGTTTCATTATTGTTTATAAAAATCGCAGAATGCAATTATTTTTTTATCATTAACATCTTTTTTGACTAGCATACCTTCTTAGTTTTTCTGTTTCTAGAATGTATTTTTAATTATAAAAGTAATTCAAAAGAGTGAAATTATATTTTTTATTGCAAGGTGAAATCCCTTTTTCCTAAGTTAAATATTACAAATGGTTTCTGTTTTAAAAGTTAATATTTTACTTCTCAACATGTACTTTTGATTTATAAAAGTACATCAAAAAGTGGAAAGAAATTAATTCAATATAACATCTTTTTGAACAATTTGTTTTTGCAAAGTTAAATATTGAAAATAGTTTTTGTTTTCAAAGTGAATATTTGCTTTTAAAAGTTAAAATTTTGTGTGTTGTATGAATTTTTATTTATAAAAGTAAATGAAAAATGGAAATATTTTTCTTTGATTGCAACACAACACCTTTGTTTGCACAATATAAATCCCCCCCCCTTTTTTGCAGAGTGAAATATAGTAAATAGTTTTTTGATTTCAAAGTGAACAATTTGTTTTTAAAGTCAATATTTTGTTTTTAATGTTAATTTATATTTATAAAAATAAAGAAAAAAGTGGTAATATTTTTATTACAACATAACATCTTTTTTCACAACTTAAATAAATTCTTTTCTTCAAACTTAAATATTGTGAATAGTTTTTCTTCCACAGTTAATAGTATGTTATTAATAGGAATTTTTGTTTATAAAAATAAATAAAAAGATGAAGTATTTTCATTGCAAATAACACCCATTTTGCAGAACATAACTTTTTGTAATGTTGAATATTGCAAGTGATCATTTTCACTTTTTGCCAAATATGTATATTTTACACTAAAATTTTCTTCCGGGCTGTTGTGTCGTGGTCTGCTGGAGAAGAGAATTCCAAACGTTTCGTCCGTAGCTATGCCTGACACCTTTGTTGACGTGGACGAAGTCTCCTGGGAGAAGGTATCGCTGCGTCTGAAATGTTGGTTGTCAGAGTCGCTATATTTATACTGTCCATGCTCTCTGCTGATTGGTCCGGGGCGGGCGGCTAGTGGGAGAAGCCTCTCCTGTACTACTGCTCTCTTGTGATAGGCTTGCTATGTTTTCATGTGTCGTATGCTGTACTTTGTTTTCAATTGCTGGATACCAGTTGCTGTTTAGTTTGGGAGCTTCTTTCCTGTTGAAATTGTTGGGATATTTGTACATTTTAATGGCTTCTCGTTGCAGTCTTGCATGACAGTGTGTAATAGAAGAAAGGATGCTAGTGTCCTGAAACTGGACGATATGTTCCCCCTCGGCTTCGATGGCATGTTCTCTTACCGCTGACTTATCTTTTGGACTAGTCGACAGCACCTTTTGTGTTCAGAGTCTGATGTTAACGCTGTGTTGTGTAGTACCGATGTAAACTGAACCACAAGAGCAGAGAATACGGTAAACACCGGCCGACGACAGAGGCTCCCGAGGATCTTTGACAGAGCGTATTAAATTGCTTAGCTGCTTAGTAGGCTTAAAGATCGTCCTGACCCTGTGACATTGCAGTATTTTTTAAATAAAGTAGGAAAACTTTGCCCTTTGCGCGAGATTGGTCTGATTTTTGGCTGGCAGGCTTTGGTTTGGCCGGGCGGCAAGCTCTTATTACTTCCTGAATTGAATAGACATTGAACTGTAATGCTACTTCTAGGTGCTACAGCTCTTGTAGCAGTAACCGAGGCTCGCAAAAGCTGAAAGCACGATTACAAGAGTTTTAACCATGGCACGTTTCTGCCTTGGATGATGGAGTTCTTGTTTACATGAGTGTGCTTGCGGTAGACGGTGTGTCCAAGTGTGCCGTTGGTTGTTCTGCTAACCAGAACATCCAGGAAGGCTAACTGTCCACCTTCTTTTTCTATTGTAGATTGGATGCGGGAATTGATGCTATTGAGGTGTAGAAGAAATTCTTGTACAGCTGCCTCCCTGTGAGACCAAATAATAAAAGTGTCACCCACGTCGCGGAGTCAGACTGTAGGTTTGAGTGGAGCTGTGTCCAGTGCTGCAGGCTCGAAGGATTCCATGAATTTGGCTACCACCAGACTCAACGGGCTGCCCATAGCAACGCCGTCTATTTGTTCGTAAGAACGAGTGGTCCCACTGGAAGTAAGTCGAGGTGAGCAAATGTTGGAAGAATGCTATTATGTCGTCAGAGAAAATATGTTTCAACTGTGTGAGAGTTTCCTGTACAGCAGCCATGAAAAACACAGCACAACGTCAATGCTAATAAGATCGTTAGGTCGCAAAGTGAGGGTTGGAAATGAGTTGAGTCTTTAAGGAATCAGTCTTACCGACGTGAGTCTGTAGGAAACCGGCTAGAAGCTTGGCTATGCTTTAGGTCGGGGATCCTATCCAGCTAACAAAGGGCCTCAAAGGCACTTCCTGCTTGTGTATCTTGGATAGGCCATACAGTCTGAGAGGCTGGGATTCTGATTTGGTGGTGCGACGTTTGTCTTCCGTTGAAAGGAAAGATTTGTTGATAAGAAAGTTGGTTTTTCGCAGAATACGGGCTGTAGGGGTCACGTTTAATTACGCGGGGTATGTGTCCGGTTTCAGAAAATCCAGGATTTTATGCTGGTAGTCCTGTTGGTTTACCATCACAGCTGCATTACCCTTGTCAGCTGGGCAGACAATGATGTCTTTGTTGGCATTTAGGCTCTTCAATGCTATCCTCTCTTGGTGAGATAAATTGCTGGGTGGAGTCTTTGCTCTTTGGACAATCTTGGCGGATTCACGGCGAATCTCTTCAGCTGTTGCCCTCGGGAGGCAACGTATCCCTATTTGGATGTTTGAAATGATGTCCTCAACCGGTAGAGTTGGTGTGATTACGGCATAATTGTATCCTTTTGCTAGGAGTGAAGTTTCCGCTGGTGTCAATTGGTGATTAGATAGGTTTAATACCGTGCAGTTAGTGTCCAACGACGAAGAAGATTTGTTGAAGGACGAAAGATTTCAAACATCTTATGACGGTTAGTGGTGTTGGTGTGGTTGTGCATCATGGAAATGCATGTGATTCAGTCTCTCTAGACAGGATCACATGATCACGGGATTACAATCTGAAAGAAGAGGCATCTGAGCAGTTTTATCGAACGTTTAACGCCCTGAATTAAATTGAGCGCTAATGAACAAAGATGTTCAAATGCGTCATAAATAAAACAATTCAACTGAGCTTAACTTAACTCCTTGAAGGTGGCTGCGTCCATATGCAACGTAAGGTGCAATAAGACCCTAACTCCGTCATGACTACATATACACTTACTGCCGAGGCGACTTTCGTGGAATACACCCCGACAACTTCGCCTACTATATTTTTAAGTAAAATCAATATTATTTTCATACCATATAGTCGCGTTTATTTTCGTATTAGCTTCTTCAGTTACGTCGCTACCCCAAGGCGATCTTCGCCTATCATCTTTCGTAAATAATTCATTGTATATAATCAAGTATATGTACTTGAGAAAAAAAGTAAAATATAATAATAATAATAATAATAATAATAATAATAATAATAATAATAATAATAATAATAATAATAATAATAATAAGCCACGAGGCGCACAGTTCGTGTTTTTCTGGGTCATTTGAGAAGTATTTTCACCGCAATAATTTGATTTCTAGACAGGGTATTAAAAAAATTGCCAGCTATAATTTTATAAGTTCGAGCAAAGCATCAATTTCGCACTGAAGGGGCTAAATACCTTTGTCATAGTTTGGTTTCCGGTTTTAGCCTTGCGATATCTATTTTGATTGTGGAATTTCATACTTTTCATATGCCATCTTTATACACATACATATGACCGGTGAAAGTCTGCCTAATATTTGAGATTCCCTGTGTACCCTTTTGAGCTCAGTGGAGCAGTGCGAAGGCTGAGCAACCAATCGACACGACCATTTACTTTACACAATATTCAGTCTTTTAGAAAAAGGAAGTTTAAGCACCTCTATGCAGAGACTTTCAACGAATCCTGAGAACAAAGTGTCAGGATAGAGATGGATACCCTGATGATGAACCGCGTTTCAGCCAAGCGAGACCTAAAACAAAGCTGAGGGATACACTAAACGCACATAGTACAATTTGAAATGGGCTCAAAATTGATAGAGGCACAGAAGTATAGTCTAATCAGCTTCTCCAGATATCGGTTAAAACTCAAAAGATACATAGGACGCTCGCGCTATACTTTCAGCTGCAATATATACGATTATAAATACATTTTTTTTCCATTTACAAAAAAAAACTAAGTTCAGAACTTAACATCGTCTACGATAGATGTAGAATAAATGACAAGAAGGCCAGAAAATCTTGCATTCGGCTTTCTTGGCATAACAGCAGTTGTTGACACTACAAGAATAAAAGAAACTAAGAGAGCCAAAGAAACAGTGTTCCAAGCGATATTAAGACTGAGAAAAAAGGAATATTGCAAAGTTGTCGAAGGACGACGAGGAAACGCTAGGCGATAGGTACTCCGTGATGGGATTGATGACAATGGAAAACAGTTGGCGATAAGTCATAGTTTCGAAGTTCCCTGTTTTCATAATAAAATCAAAAGATTAAACTTGCCGCAAGTGTACATTAAAGCAACATCACACTATCAAGATGAGTGATGCAGACGAAAAGCCCATTTGGCATGTGTAAGACTGAGGTTCGAGCCATTAGGCAGGTGCACATTAAAAACTCCTTCCATCACCTTGAAAAGGCAAGGGGTGAGACATAGGACGGTAGCTAGAAGCAATAGGACGATTCTTGCCAGTTTTAGGGATAAGAACTACAATAGATATGCACAAAACATGGAGAAATGTTCCGTCATTCTAGACATGATTGAACAGCAACAAAGGAAAAGTCTTGGTCGCTTCAAAAATCTGTTGCAACATGGCCATGTTAATTTCATCCGGCTGAGGAAAAACTGATAAAAAAACCTCAGTCAGGGAGGACGGTCCTGGCGGGATTCGAACTCCAGACCTCCCGATCACGAGTCCGCGCCTTAACGGCCTCGGCCACCCGTGGCGGTCATTTCGAGATGGCGGAAGTTAATTATGGAATCGAAAAAACGATTATCTTGCATTGAGGAATGATGGGCGGTAGTGGTCCAAAACGTTTACCACAATAGTGCTTCTCGCATACTCCCTTGCAGAATCCCAAATGGAACTGTGTATATTAAAATCTCGCAGCAGTAAACAGAATGTGCGACTAAAAAATATTTTTCAAGATCCGTGCTTGAGTAGCCAATGGAGGCCATTAGCAGTTACAGATAGAATGTATAGTAAGAAGAAAGGAGATTTAAATCCTGCAGGCTTTAATTATGATTGGAACTGCAGCTGAAAGTTGTACAGTCATATCGACCAAAGGAATTACACCTGCAGGAATGCAAGGTGAACGCGCAAACTAGAGTAGTACTGGAGCGCAAATTAATTATTATTACTAAGATTCGTCTCCTGCAGACATACTAATGGTGTTGGCAGACTTCATTAGCATCAGCTCAGTTCTGCGTGTGAGAAGTTCAGTTATTCCAACGAAAGTTATCTGTGGTAATTTCAATCACATAAGTAAATGAAGCAACGCGGCTATTACCTTTTGGTCGCCGTGTTCCGTTTAGCTCTTGTTTCTCATGGTGGGAATAGACGGTTTCTTCTGAGAATAAACACCTTAATTCATATCAAAATCGGCAGCAGATCTCATCACCTCAATGCGATTGTCTATTGCCAATGGCAGAAATAGCTCATAAAACGCTACTCCAGACGTTTTCATGGGAGGAGCACTTCCGAGGTGATGTTTTTGTTTTGACTCTGTTCCGAAGAAGAAAGAAGATTTAAAATCCTCATCCTGCACAGCTGCTCCTATATTCACAGGGTTTCATCTAGGAAATACAAGCTTAGAACGTGGATATCAGTGGTACATAGAGAAATCGGAGAGTGCAAAGTCGCCATTGCACTATTCCACTTTGTGCAGGCGCCGAAACCATACTACTTAGGTATTCGAACGTATAAGCTGTGGCTGTCAAGCTTGACAGTGCTTCCGAGCGGCCATGAAAGAAAGGTATTTCTCTTGAAGCTCCTGTATATTTATTTCTTCTTTATTACGACAGAATCATGAGCATTGATGGGTTGACTGTCGTGAGAATTCACGCATGCAGAGGGTGCAAAAGAACAGACATCTTAAAACCTCAGAGGACTTTTTTGGGTATGAAGCGCAACTACCCCGAGGAAATCTAGCAGTTTCCTCCAGTACAAGCTTGGCGTGTTTGATTCACTTTTGTTTCATTCGTCTTTCGTTTTAAATATTTGCAATTTCTTTGTTCTTAAGTCTGATGGGTTCCCCTACTTTTGAAGTGGTAAGATGTGGTTGGTTAACGACAAAATTCCCAGCAGTGAATTATCATATAGGACAGGAGCACATCCACTGGTACAGCCAGACCCGGAGAAAGATCATAACATGAGCTGTGAACTTCCTGAAGGGTATTGGGTATCTCTGTCTTACAACTGAAATGTGTGATCTTGAGGCGAGTCCTGTTCAAGCTAGGACAAACTACCTGAGAGGAATGATGCCTAGGAAGTGGCCTGGATTCGGAGAAAGTTGCAATGGTAGAGGATGAGTTCGCTATGGTGATTGCTAATTCTTACCAACAATCTAAAAGTAAAATAATGGACGTAAGAAAAGTGACCAAGATGTCGCCCCTCGTTACTTAATTATTGTCTCAACATAAGATCAGTCGTTTATTAATATAAACGTTTCCATTACACAGAAGGATTTAAATATAGAGGGCGGAAGAGCCCTCTCTCTGGGGAGCACATTGAGCAGGTAGTGACTGCTCTTTAGGAAACGCCAAGCACTTCATGCCCCAAAAAGCATATATTGTACTGTCCTGCGCCGGCCAAAATGTAAACTTGTTTCTTTGCCTATAAAAACTACATTTCCAATGTCTATCTTGTGGAATACGTACTCGAAGATCTGAATTGGAGATATTATTGCTGTCGGCTGGCTTTCAATTTGCCTATCTACAGGAGACATAGCTTCACAATCGGCACTCGTGTTCTACGCGACTCCCTTTGGTGTGTTTCGACCTTATATCAGAAGAGAGCACTCTCTCTTCCGATATAACCGAGTGATGAACTTGGTTCGAGATGACGTGTACAGCTCTGCAATGCCGTTGCAGTTCCCATTATGGGCTGTAGTAGTTAACGTTTCCTTCTCTGGTGTTCGGTTTATTGCTCTTAACGTTTTATTTCCCTTCATCCTGTACGGACCCATTAACTGTTCTTGCACAAGCTATTTTATAGCTTTCACAACCATGTCTGCTGTTTGGATATTTGAATGCACACATTCCCCTTTGGGGCTCTTTAAGGGAGTGCGCGAGGGACAGCAGGGTTGCAGACGTCTAGGATAGCGAACGCATATTCCTGTTGAATACCGGTGTGCCTACTTTTCTCTCTGAATGCATTAATAGCTTCTCCCATGTAGATATATCTATGTTATCCGCTTCTCTTTCTGCTCATCTAACCTGGAACATCCCTTCTAATACTTATTCCAATGAATATTTTCCTTGCGAGATAAATATCTTGTCTGGCCACGTACAATAATGGAGCGCCGTAGCGAGTTCTTGGTATAGAAGGCCTTTTTATGCCCTTTTAACAGTTCGTGCATGCCCAGGCGCTATTCTAATATTCCGTCGCCATCATTTTCTGGAGAAATAATTCGTTACAAGCAATTGCGCGCTTAGTGCCACATGGAAACTATTAAAAGGGAGTCTTGGAGAGCTTTCGCCTTTACTTTTAATCATTCAACGGCTTCATATTTTCTCTAGGCTGAGCTATGTCAAGTTGCCGGAAAGACCGGTTACTCGCTCATATCTGGCTATAAAGCACACAAGCGTGTAGCTATTTCTCCTCCTGACACCCTGGGGAACATGCAAATGGATCAACATGCTAACTAGGCTCCGGCATTTCGCAACCTTAAGTCGCAGATGGAGTCTATGGGAATTTCCTTTACTTCTGACAATTGTGACTGCTATGATGCCGCATTTTACCGCCCACATACATCAACTTGCTCTTTATTTTTCTCGTCATTTAACAAGGTGGTGTAAACTTTGCTATGTAGCAGCAGCTTTGGACCGGAACTCAAGCTTTCCTACTCCAGCTATCGCATCTGTAGTTACGGCAATTTTCCATACGTTTGGCGAGTGGCCACCGTATGACTGATTCCGATAAGGATTCATATCTTCCTTAGTGAGGCCACTTAATTTCCATCACAACTTGCATTTGCAAGGTAATGAACACATGGTTAACGGGTCGCTACTGTGTGGATCAAATTACAATACTTTCTGGTCAACGCCCAATTCGATTTCCATCGGTACCGCTCTTCCATTGATATTTGGTGCCTCTTTCGACGCATTTTAAGGACGTATATCTACGAAGGTGCCATACAGTGGTCCATTACTTTGATCTTTGAGACATCCTACAATACATGTAAAAGATTCATGAATGTTATACTAGCATTTAGCTTTCGGTTTTTATTCAGTTAATTTAAGACCAGGTAGGCGTCAGTTTTTTATCTTCTCGTTTTATCCGGGATAATAGAATACCTTTGGGCTTGGTGCTCAGTGTCACACTGTTTGTCGTCGCTATCAATTCTATCACTGAGTACCTGCCACCAGGGATTTCATCGTCGTTGTTCGTCGATTCTTTTACGATGTTTCTTTTTTCTCAGCACACTTGTTAGCTGGAAGGCAGCCTCCAATGTTGTTTTGACGTCTTTACGCTTGGACTATTAACTCTGACTTTCGTTTTCTCCTGAAAGGACAGACTGCGTGAATTTCTGGCCGCACAAGGAGCATGACTTACTTTCTCTCCATCTTAACCTGGATCCTCTATATTCAGCGAATGAAGTGAAGTTGCTTGGGTTGGTGTTTAAAAGGAAACTGCTGGTCAAAGAGGAAAGCGTTATTGAAAGATCAGTGTAAACGTGTTTGTATTTTACGTATATTAAATGACAATTCTTTGTAAATTGACCGGACGGTACTGTTGCTACTCTACCATTCTATAATCCGATCACAACTTGATTATGGTGCTTAGCGTGTGCTTCAGCACCACATCCAGTATTGCATCTCCTTAATCCGATTCACAATGGTTCATTTCCTACAGATCCGTTGAAACCTGTACTAGAAGAGTATAACTTGACAACATATATATGGAGCATTGCGTACAAGATCGTAACGGAAAAAATAAAAAAAACATTGGAAGTAATCTCCCCCTGGAGAAAGAAAACATTGGAAGTAATCTCCCCCTGGAAAAATAGATGGGCAAATGAGTAAATAAAGGAAAGATAGAATCGATTAATCCACTGTTAAGAGCCTTGTTGTCCTCTGCCAATTTGGAATTTGGAAAATGATAACGCGAGCATAAATACTTGGAGAAGAAATGATTCGGAACAATATGTCCGTTTGATAATTCAGAAGTCAGGACTGCGATCCAGGAACTCAAAATAATAAATCGACCCGATAAGATTCCAACTGAAGCATTAAAGCACGTGAAGATAAAGTTGCACCATATTTATTGCAAATAATTAAACAAACGCCTTTTGCAATGAAAGGTAAGAGAGTGGCCAGTGTAGTCATTCTTGAAAAAGATAAGACTCCCAAAATACCAAGGTCATAAAGACACGTTAAACGTACTTGGAAAATTCAGGAAAAACTACTTGGCTAAGGAATTCAAGGGTCTAGAATGATGATTGGAAGAATCGAGTGCCAGTATGGTTTCCGAAAATGAAAATCTACTGAGGAGCTATTATTTCGCTATTAAAGCAGCATATAACTGTACAAGCAAATATGTTATCGCTATACTTTTTGACATGGCTGGAGAATTGGACAACTTATGGTGGCCAGCATTATTCTAAAGATTGTGAGAATTAAATTATTCTAAATTTCTACACAATAATCTCTTAAGAGTGCTGCACAAACAGCAAAGTGTACGTTCATTGTTCAACTGAGAGTGTATGCAAAGAGGTATCAAAAATATGCCCACCAGCGTCTGTTCTGTGGCTGCAATTGTGCGATATATGACTTGAGGCTCTCCTAGAGGATATGTATGATATAGGCCACCGCGTTCAACGAAGTTATACCTTCGTGGACTATTTTCTGATATAAACTGAAGGTATAAATAGAAATAAATTAGAGTAACGGGCATCTGAAGTGACAACTAAAACGTATAGCTGGGGCCAAACAATTAAATTAGAAACAACAGCGTTGAAATTGGCATATATGGTGAATACAGGAATAGTAGAGATCTCATATTCAAAACGAATTCAACGGAAAATGAGAAGACAAAACTAATTTAAGTTCTTTGTCATTCAATTAGATCAAGAGTTAAATTTTAAAAATATTTCGAAAAGCAATGGAAATTCAGTTTACCAATAGACATAATTAGACCGTACATGGAGCTAGTGTTTTTGAAACCGGCTTAAAGTATTAATAACTTAAGAACATGAGTAGAAGTTCACAAAGAAAATATTTATTTTAATTCATCGGAGCAGTATTCACTAAACCAACAATGTCTTTATTAACAGAACTAACCATAAGACCCATGGACCTGTTCATAAGATTTAGAGGCGTAGCAAATTGAATAAAACAAGTGGAAATAAAAAAAAACGGAAGAAATTTTTGGTAAGCAATGTAAAACTAAGAGTGAAGAAAAAGAGAAAGTTGCTGAAAAAGAGGCAAAACGAGAACAAATTGGCAAAGGAAGAACTTGCCAATTCTTTCCAAATGTTAACGAAATATAAAAAACGAAATTTATTAAACCAATTTAAAGATATATTTAATTGATGGGGCATAGACTATATGGTACGCATGTGCAGAAAAGTGGAAGGTCGGATAATGGAAATTGTTAACATGTAATCAAGAAGATTCCCCAGAGCGTACGATGTTTAAATGCCCAAGAACTAGTAATGGGGAGGCAAATATTACAAATAAAACAACTAAGACAGATAATAAGACAAAAAGAGACTTACGAAACGATAAATGAAATTACCAACACATTGTCCATAATGCAGAAATATAATAGAAATAGACCAGAAAAAACAACAGCTGGAAACAATGCATTTACTTTGAATAAAAGGGTATCAGAAAATTCACAAGATTTCAATATATCGCATAAATGATTATGTAGACTCAGAGAAAATAAGAGGCAATTTCCACCAGGTAGAAATCGATTAGTTACAGATTAAAAGAACAACTGGAGTTCGGCATGTTCCACATTGATGTCGAGGGCTGTTATATCCGATATGCCCTGGATGTCGAGCTTCAGTAGGATATTAACAGAAAAATTCGATTGGAAATATTTAATAGTTCAAAAGAATGAAATGGTAACAAACAGCATAAGTATGCAATAAATAAGTAGATGAAATGTACAATATATTACTGGTATCTAGTAGCACTAGTAATATAATTAAACAATTAAGATGTGAATTTGGATTGGATAGAAATAATACAAATTGTACAAAAAAGACACTTAACATACAAAATAGCTAGTTGGAGCATAAATATATTAAAGTTATATGTAGTTTAGTAGATAGTTTAATTGTAGTAGATGTAGTTTTGAATTCTGTAACTTTAAAAATATTTATAAGTTTATAATACAATTGCAGAGAGGACAATTAAAGAGAAAATCTAAGAATATTATCTCCTGATATAAACACAAGTTATCAGGATATAAGTATTATTCATTTAAACTGTAAACCGTGTGTTGAAGGTGTGCCATGAGGAAATAGAACAAGAGCAAAAGAACACAAAATATAATGACCAATGGAACTACTGGTCTAGCTGAAAAAAATTCTTTGGCTTTAGTTTACAGGTATAAGAAGAATGGGTTTTACAATGAGAGATTTTGGGGATTTTTTTTTTAATTCTACACATCAGACTACGAACTCGATTACAGGCTGCATTTTGAAAGAGGCAGATAAGATTTTTAAAAATGCCCGCCAAAAATAATCGCTGAGGCCTGCGGTGGTGCGTCTGCAATAAAAGGTGTGCAATCCAAGGTGAAAAAGTACTATCCACTTAATAGTACATTGTTATGCACATTAACTAAACTTTATGATAGAAAAACAGCATTTCAGAATATGTCCGCAAAGTAATTTTCTGCAGTCTTTACGGCTTTGCAGCATTTTTCCTAGACCTCTCCAATATTTGACAGCATTAGAAGCAGTTTCTGGTAGTTCAACAAAAGATGCAATTTCAAATCTCGGATTATAATATGTGAGCATAAAGAATTGACTGTTTTTATGACCTGAAAGGTTTACTATTAGAGGCGATACTGGAAGAAGCTGGTGGTCTGCGTAACAAGTTACAAGACGAAGAATTTCTTTTCTGGCTTACATTACATACCATAAGTTGAAGTATTATAACCGACTACAATGTAGATAGACAGGTGATGTAAAAGCACAGAATGTGACCTATGTTAGAGGCAGATGATGTGGTGATGCAGATTGAAACGTCGAATGTGGAAAATGCCTATAGGCGTCATAGAAATGTTCACTTTGCTGCGGAAGTTAAGGAAGTGTGTAATCCAATAACATTTGAGGTGCGCGGTCACATTGGAGTCCACGGAATATCTGAACGCTGAGAAACTTTTCAATTGTATTCTAAAGCCTTCCCTGAACGAGAACTTAACAATGATATTTGAGGATCAGGACAAGAATAAAATAAGAACAAACTCGGCATTTTCTACGAGCGCTTGGATTTTCGGCAAATCGAAAGCGCGGTTTCTCTGTTGCAATTAATACTTTGATTTGTTTCATTTTCGGACGATCTTTAAGATCTCAGGTCATCAGCGTCCCATTCTATTCAGGGCGTGAAACGGCCTACAAATTTTGCTCAGAGGCCTCTTCTTTCAAGCTTGAGGTTCTTTTTCGTGCCGTAAATGTACGACACGGGACCGTCTTTACTTTGCTTCCGAAGTAAGCCATACTTAGGATTTTTACGCTTGAAAAAATCCATCGATCCCGACCGGGTTCGAACCCGCGATCTTGGGTTTAGAAGGCGAATATGGTTACCACTACATCACCAACACCGACACAATTGATACCGAAGAATAATTTACAGGAAACTTATACTGAAATATCATTTGTGAGAATTCTTGTCATAATTCCTATGTCCGCCGTAGAACGAAAGCGATGATTTTCTTGTTTGAATGACCGTAAGAAACACCATGTAGCAGGATCGCCCCTCCGCGCTGACTCTTCTCTTAATCGAGAAAAGGTTTGTCACAATTATGAAGGACCTCAAACACTACGGAAATCGAAATATTCAGTACAAATAGTGTCAGCGGATGGTCTTTTTTCTATAAAAATTATGTGCGCTCAATAAATTAATTTCTTTTCCTTTTTCTTGTTTTCTTCTTCTTTTTCTTCTTCTTCTGTGGGAATGTTATTTTCAGATACAAGTTACTATCGCTAAAGACTGAAATAGAAGCTCTTAAAAGCATATAAATACCCGTCAACATATTATACAGACTGAAATAATTAATTACTATGTATCAAGAAATGAAAAATCTGCTCCCGCATATGAATACACTTCTCAATAAAGCTCAGATGTAAATGATTTTTCTTGGGTATAGGGAAGTAATTTTCAACTCCAATATTAAATTATTAGCCTATGTTTTTAAAGTTACATTCGCAAATAAATTAATTTTCAAAACGAAACACTGAAAGTGCATGAACTAGTCTGCAATTAGGTAGTTCATGCAAATCTTGCTATATCTATAAACTCAAATGACATGACAATATCCCCTCGATTCTTTACGATATTGACTTCAAATTTCACAAGCTTCCACATTCTTAATTAACCTTAGAATATCTTTAAACCTTTAGTTGAAAACTCTGTATGGTAGCAATTTGCTACATGCACCATGGGTGCAAAACTTATTAAATTGCAATGACCATTGATTAAACCTATTTTTAAAATAACTGATATCCTTCCCTGATTTAGAGTTGCTAAACAAGCAAATTCATTTCCATTAAAAACAACCTGTCTTCCTTTCTGTCATAGAAAGCGTAGCATACATTACTGCTGACTCCTAATGTGTATTATTTGGTTGGGTGTACTTCTAGTTTAGACATCCAGCTGTAAATTTATACCAGAGTTACTTCAACTGTGCACCAATTCATCGTCGATGCACTTGCTCTGGTCAGAATGTTCCTACAGAATTTTCATAGATATTTCTGTTTACAAATCCCAGACGTACTTATTGGTTATGTGCAGTAGGGTCCATGATGCACCCAAGCTCCTCTCATCTCCATAATTGCCATGTTTAAGACACTTTTATTTCATACATTAATATAACATAAATAATTTTAATTTTATACATAATACTTTTTTCATTATAAAACTGACTTTTTTATTTCTTCGAAATTCACACATTAACAGCAGTTCACAATCAGAAATGATAAAAAAACAAGATATGTAATAACAATTTGAATCTTTTAGAATTTAAATGTCCATAGGTAATGGTGTCATTTAAACTTTTAAAGTGGGATAGCAGGAGAGAGGGGTAAAACCTAAAATTTAATCAAACTTCATCTAAACTTCCCCTTCAATGTATTGACATTTTGTTTAAATGAAATTTAAATTAACCTGGTAGAAATTAAGAATGGAAAGTTTTGAAATGAAAGTCCTCAATATTACAGAACAAGCTGCAACAGCTTTTTCTCCTAGAGTTAAAGCTGAGCTGTCCAGTGGGAACAAATGACATGCAGTACTAAGTGGTATAGATCAAGGTGGTTTCTTTTGAATTCTAATATTCTGATATAGTTTTAGGAATGAATGTAACTTAGTGTTTGGTGAAACAGTTAAATTAAAAGATGTGTGTGTAGCAATAGCCCAAATTTTCAAACTAGCAGTTGCTAACAACACATCTAATGCTGAACAATGCCATTAGCTGTTTTAAATTCTGTGCTTTAGCGTTTACTGCCATGGGTGAAGAAAAGGGTCCTGCTGTTCTACTTCAAATCAGATTAGCAATGAAATAATGAATATATACCTTGCTTTAACTTGTGTAGGACTCAACAGCACAATGTTTAACTCAGCTACAGCCATACAATGAGACGGGAATTCCCCAGTCTCGAACCCAGCAGGCAATTACCATTGCCGTTTTAATTAAGCGTATGTATGCATATTATGTATTGTTGCCTAGATTAAGTTTATACACTTATTTCATATATTTTCCTCAGTACCACGTCTCACAATGTATATTTAAAATGTAAGAAGGCTACTTTTAATAGAAGTACCAATGTGTTTACTGTGGAGGTTTATAGCCAGAACCGCAATAAAACTTTAAGGTTTCTTCTTGTGTTACGCAGGGCAATTGAACATGCCATTCCCTTTGTCATTACTTGTGTAAAGTCACCCTAAGACGCGGTACTTTAGTTGGGGCGAGAAGTGTTAACAATTCCTTAAAGGAGAGGACAATGTTTTAAAGGTTGCACTTAAAAGACAGCCGGGAAGGTGGATTATGTAGTTAGTGCACCCAGATCAGTGCTCTCTCCTCTCCTGTGAACTAACCGTTCTCTTTAAATAAACAAGGTCATAAAAATGCTTACAGGATACCAATTAGAAAACATCAAGAGATGACGACTAAAAATCCAGTCAATTTTGGAGGTTTGGACTAAAATTAGAACGTTAAAGGTAATCTTGATTTAATAACACTTAAACCTCAAAACAGACGCCGCTACTGAATGACTGGATAGGAACAAAACTTGATGAAATTCGAAACCTGGGGATACGACAAAAATATTCTGATAGTACATTCTGAAGCGTATAAGATTATAATGAGAGACGCGAGAGATACAGCTGGAAGTGCACTTGTGAAAAAGATTTGTGCCACACTAAAAAATGCGCGTGTAGAAACCTTTTTGCCGTAAAACAGTTGAGTGACACTCGACGAACACAGTGAGTGAAAACAGTTGGTTACAGTCAGCGCGAGGCAGTTCGTAGTAGTAAACAATTTGAATAACTAAACTGCGGAAGTTAGAGTACATAGTGTAATTCGCGTGTGACAAGGAGAGTAGAATCGCATGTATAAGTAGAGTGCATTGGCTGGAGGACAATCTGTTAGTATCAGGTAGTGAAAGTGAGCTAGCAGAAAAGTGACATCCGGGACGAACAATTTCGTTTATTAGGTACTGTCCAACTGTAGTCCTTTAAGCGGAAAAGGACGAAAATATTACATAAATTGGAGTGGTGAGAGGACGAAGTTCGTGTGAGCTTGGTACTGGCGCCTTAGAGATCTTCTTGCGACTTCCTCGATAAAATATTTACAATTGTGAACCCTGAGATACCAACAGCAACTGAATAAATCAAGGCCGTTATAGTCTTAACATGTGTATTCTGTCAACAGCTACCTTGCCATCTCCTTTTCCCTTAAAACAAGGCATTTGTTTTAAAATGCCAACATAAGCTGCGGGGAAAACCAGCATCAAGAAGCAGTGAATGGGCGGAGAAGATGGTTTACACATAACCCTATGAATTAAATCAAAAACTTGATTAATCCAACATATCGTCAAGACTTCCACACTCCCCTACTCATTATCATATCCGCTCAACAGTCTTTAAAAATACAGAATTAAAATACATAGTTTCAAAGAACTTGTTTGTTCCAAATAAATCATTATTTTTCCAGGAACTAAATTTGGTAAAAAGAAACTGAAGTTTCAGCAGTCTATTATAAGGCCAAAACTTTTGTACTTGGTCTAGTGGTTAGCGTTGTGCTGATCACATGCTCTCCTGCAATACTGCACTCTACCAGTGATATCACGTGATGGAGTTAGAAGACGCAGCGGTCATTGCGGTAAGCAGAAGGCCCACATGGGGCTATGGATAACCAGGCTTAGAAGACTAAGAAATATTGTGCGTCTTTTCCACAAAATTTGCAGAAAACATGATCGAAAAATAGGAAGTGCGTTTACTCTTTACTGAAGGAAAAGATGTAATAGAAAATTTTGTAGATCATAGAAAAACAAGTTTTCAGCTATTTTAGGATGAATAATAAGAAAAAAAGAAACGCAATGTGTTAAGGGATTTTCTATTATTATAAAATTATCCTAGGAACTTCAAAAAACTTGAGACTTCATACATCATAAGCTCAAAAATTCGTTGGTATTGTAAATTTTAGTGGTCTTATAGAAATGTTTAACAGTGATTCATAAACTTTCCCTAAAGCTTAGCTTGCTTGTTATGCCCACTGTGCATTTCATTGATTTCAATGTTTGAACTTTTTTCTCACTGCATTTTTAGAAGTGCCTTTCTTTGATAGTTGCATTGGAGTCATCAATGAGCTCATAAATATTTTTAGGAATAACGATCAAGCTGATGGCTAGCTAAAACTGAACATTGTAAAACTGATGCCAAAATCAAAGCAAATACATTTATTAGGTCTTTGTGAAACACGAAAGTTTGAATATCAGGATTCAATTAACACTATATTGAGCTATTTTCTGCCTAGTTGCTAGTCTTCAATGAATTACCTGCTATAAATAGCACCATTTCAAAAATGCATCCACTCTTTTTTGCTACCGTTGAGAGAAGCATTTTTGGTGCTTTTGATGATCTGTGATTTATTATTTATATCTAAGGCCAAAGCTGATGGCATAAGTAATTTTCAATGGCATGATAGATGTGCCATGAAAAACTCTGATGCAAACAGAGACATCCATCCTTATTCTCCTGAAGAATACTTTTGAAGAACAATCTTCATATTTTGCTCAGATACGAGGTGGTATCCACAATATTCGGGACTGATACTGCCATTTCGACAGTAGTTGTAGAGTTTTGTACCGCTAGGTGGCAACACTAGCACATCTGATGAGTGAGTGTTCAAAATTTCATGCAGCTGGGTAGATGTGTTGAGATTCTATAGTACTTTTCATGATACTGTGTGAGAGGTGTGTGGCGATTTTACGATGGATCCAAGATTAGAACAGAGAGTGTGCATAAAATTCTGTGCAAATCTCGGGAAAAATGCTACGGAGACCTTCGCAATGATTCAACAAGTATTTGCGGGACAAAGCACGAGCCGTACACGTGTGTTTGAGTGGCATGCTCAGTTCAGGGCCGACCGTATTGAAGACGGTGCTCACACCGGTAGGCCCGTCAACTGCAGAACGCCTGACATTGTTGCCAAAGTTCAACAGCTCGTTAGTGAGGATCGATGTCGATCTATTGAAGACCTTGCTCATGAAGTGGGAATTGGTTACGGGACATGCCAACGAATTTTAACTGATAAATTGGGCATGCATCCTGTCGCTGCCAAATTTGTGCCAAGGATCCAGACTGCTGATCAGAAGGCGCAGCGTGTTGAAGTTTGCGCGGAGCTTCGTCAGGCCGTTTCCTATGACCCAACCTTCTTGTCCAGGGTCATTACCGGCGACGAGAGCTTATGACCCTAAGACAAACAATAATCCTCCCAATGGAAGAGCCAGAAATCACCAAGACCAAAAAAAAAAAAAAAAAAAAAAAAAAAAAAAAAAGCGGGACAAGTGAAGAGCAAAGTCAAAAGAATGATCCTCATTTTCTTTGATTCCAAGGGGATTGTGCACAAAGAATTCGTTCCACCAAATCAAACAGTGAATTCCACATACTACTGTGACGTTTTGCGACGACCCGAACTTTGGCGGCAACGGAATTGGCTGTTGCATCACGATAATGTGCCCTGTTACAATTCCTTGTTCACCAGGAGCTTTTTGACGAAAAACAACATGGCGTTTGTCCCCCATCCACCGTACTCGCCTGGTTTGGCACCCTGCGACTTCGCTCTATTCCCCAAAACTAAATATCAAGTTGAAAGGACGTCGGTTCGACACAATTGAGAGGATTCAAGAAGAAACGCTGTCTGTGCTAAACACCCACGAAGAACATGACTTCCAAGATGGAAAATGGCAGAACCACTGGAACCGGTGTATACGTGTGGAAGGGAACTACTTCGAGAGTGACCTGGTCATTAGTCTCAAAGTTAAGTTTTTGACCAGATGGCAGCACCAGTCCTGAATATTCTGGATACCACCTGGTATGTTCCTTTCTGGTCTGATTGAATGTATTTCCAAAAATATGGATATTTTATCTGTAACTAAAGAACTGCTCTCAAAAAATGTGAATCCAGAACATGTATACCATACACACATACTGAAAATCTTGGAATCAGTTTTTGAAGCTGAGCAGTGGTTTGTTGCTAAAGGAAGACTTAAGTGATGATATTTGGTTGAATTTTTTATACTGGAACTTTTTTACACTAATTTTATATACATGTTAGTGAAGTTTCAGTATATAAAAAAACTCAATGAAATATAATTTATTTTGATGTCAAAGGAGGCAAATTACAGATTAAAACCAATCTGTATTATCACCACTTTGGATAAAAATGTTACAAAAACTATTATATGAACACATGCTACTCCTATATATGCTTGCAACATTACATGTTTTAACTGCAGAGATCATAATATCCTTCTCTTATTTCAGGGAATTATGACTTTTTCTTGAAACCAAATGGTAATGAGCATCTAACTGCACTGGTACTAATGTGTTTTATGTATCCTGCAACATTTACAGCTAAAGATGTTCTGGATGTGGTGGCAAGGAGTGGATAGTGAAAGCTACTGTTGTAGGTGTAAATATCTATTATATGGATAATGCAAATTGTATAAACTGACAATAATTACAATTTTTATATCTGAATTACCTTCCCTATTTTTAGAAGTGTTTATTGTGTTTAAAGGAAAAGTTATATTTATGAATATACACTAAAATTTTTAAAATTAAATATTGAATGCTAACTAAGCAAAATAGGAAAATTAATCATTGTATTAAATTCATTATATACATATTCTTATATATGGCACAGAAAGAATAAGTGTGTAGATATATAATCATGTTAACCATTTTATTTTAATTCACAAAAACGCAAAAATAAGTTAGACCCCCTGAAAATGAATTGTTCAATATCTATGGTCTGGTTTCATTCAATAATAGCAGCATGCTTTTGGAATCTGTTACATGAATAGCTTCAACTAGAAATGCTAATTGGAACTTGGACAGTGAAGCTAATCATATAATTAAGATCACTGTATGCCTTAGTCAAACTAAGTTTTATTGGCTCCACTTGTTTATATGTAATACATATTTCACAGACATATACCAAATAAGTTGTGTAGAATGCAAAAAAGTTCATATTGGAAAAACAAAGAGGAACATGGGTACATGGTTAAAAGAACATTTCAGGAAAATAAAATACAAACAAATGGGGAAATCAGCAATAGAATCTCATTTCTGGACAGAGAACCATGACATAGTGAATAAAGCAAAATTATTAAAATCGGTACAAGAACATACAAAATTAGCAACATGGGAGAAAATCTGCATTTACAAATACAGAGACAGATTAATGAGCTTCTACACTTCCAGAGTGAAAAACAAACTAAGTTCATAACACCTCCATCAGAGCTGAATACACATCCCCAAAGCATTACAAATTATCCAGTAGTAAAAGTGTAGCTGAGGATGTGAACAAGGGTTCCTGAAACATGACTACATATAAACAAGTGAAGCCAATAAAAGTGTGTAGCCTTGACTCATTCATACAATGATCTTAATTATATGAATTGCTTTGTTGAATGATAAGAATGTTTAAAAATCGAAATAAAAAAGATGTGCACTGCCTACTAACATTATTTGCTGTAAGGCTGAAATGCCTATACTTTGCTTTAACAACTCTAAAATATGTTCAGAAATACAATTTTGCTCCATTTTAAGTTAAGAGTAAACAACTAACAGTCTAATGTACAAATGTATTATGCAAGCTCTTGAGCATTACAGTTGATTCAGAATAATTGTGAACACAAAAACTCCAAAAATGTAATTTAATTTTAATCCTGTTGTGTAAACAGTCATTATTCAGCAGGATAAATTTAGACTTTTTTTTAATATTTAACATTATATTTTGTTTTGAATAGCTGATTCATAGATCTAGTCTGCACTAGATACAACTGCATTACATTTTTTTATCATTATACTGAAGTTTTGTGCAATATCTATGCAATAATATTTTGATACCAAATGTATAAAATTGTATATTCACTTGTCTTAACCTAACTCCTTCAACAAGCTATAATATGCTACCTATGCTACCTAAAATGCTCAATATCTAATATCAAAATTTTAAAACTCACCACCCTTAGTCAAAGCAGAACTTGAATCATCATGACTTGTCTTTCTTACTGAAGAGCATCCCAAGCACCAATGTAGTGTCATGAAGTGGGGCTTGATTATTGATTTTTTATCTCTGTATTGCAATATTTGATACTTTGGAAGATTTTCTATTTTGAAGTTCACATTATGCCCAAAAATATATTAGATATTATCAACTGCCTTTTCCTTTATATAATTTAAGATTGTAAGGCACAGCCAGAGATGTTTGCAGCAATCAGTACCCAAGTCAATGTTTGAATATGAAATTTATTTATAAAATTTTTAAAGATCTCTGGCAGTGTATACAGGTTTTAGAATTTCTAATTTGTTGTGCAAGATTTCTCATTAATTTTTGCAGGAAATTTTAGAAAAAAATCCAACATTGTGTAACATTTATTCAGTTTCACAGGTGCTTTTAGTCCACTTGTTGTAATAACACTAATATTATTACTTAATTTCACACTGTATAGTACAAGGCAAGTTGCAATTATTATATCATAAGACCTCACGGTGGTATTTCTTTGGACCATTCATGTAGTTTTTGAGCTCCTATCTCCTAAGGAATCAAATAACATCTTTAGTTCAGAGTAGATTGCAAATGCATTTATAATACTTCACATATAAAATGTATGAAGCAATTGCATGGTCATCATTGCTAACTGGACTGGCAAATGGATCTAAGATGGCCCACAGGCATTATGCCATGTAACTGAATAAACTGTAACCAGGAACATGCTTAACACATTTTATGATTTAAAAGCTGCTATACAAACTGCCGGGTATCAAAGGATTTATACACTGAAGCAATCTATTAGCAGATATTAATTGCAGGCCATCACTGATTTTTTTCCTTTAAAGCTTATAATATATTGAAAGTTTACTACCTTAGAGTATATGCGAGTATTTTTGGATTTATAAAATAAAGCTGATAAATAATTAGCATAACATATTTTTCAAACAGTTCCACAGGTATTGTGAAACAATTTTTGCTTCACAATTCATTTATATGTTAAGATATAAGCTACTGTAAAAGAACATTAGCAATAATGGTTATACCTTTTAAAATTTGTGCAAAGAGATTTGCATCATTTTCATCATAGAATGGAGGATAGCCACACAGGAGGATGTAAGAAATAACACCTATACTCCATACATCAACTGCTTTGCCATATGGTTTCTGAGCAAGAACCTCTGGAGCTAAAAAAAAAAAAAAAAACAGATATATATTAAGACAATGCTTTATACAAATCACACAAAAAATGTCAAAGTATTCCAATGATACAATATATTCTACATACTGCACTGCAGTATAACCAAGAAGTAATGAGAATATGATTCCATCACTCTATTTTCTAGCTTATGAAATCTATAAAGAATATAAGGGTACTGGACTTGAATTCTATCTTTCCTTGGCTATGTACCCATAAGGCATATTTCAGATTCAATCTAGTTCTGAAGATTACAGCAGAGTTGTGAAAGGAATAATAATAATAATAATAATAATAATAATATATTCATAAATTTAATATTTTAATAAATATATTATTACATTGAAGTACATATAACTAATGATTTATTAAGATATTACTATAACAAATACATTATAATTTATTATATATTACTATTAATTCTATTGTTATTAATTTATTATTATTAATTGTATTATTGTTATTATTATTATTGTTATTATTATTATTATTATTATTATTATGTAAACAACTTTCAAGATAGCAGTATCCCCATAATGTATAATCTTTTAAGTCATTCTGGAGATTGGTATGCAGCACATGTTAGGTATGTGTTATCCAGCAGAAGATGCATTCAAATCTGAAGACAGTGGACTTTCTGCCAAGTTTAGTGTGTAACAATGGTTTATGTATGGCATAGAGCATGCCAGTAAGGTACAATTCTTATCAGTATTTCCAGATTTTAAAGTAATAATCCCCAAAAAGTAGGAAGTTCTTGCTAGGTTTATATTGTCATTATTTGGGTTTTTTACCCTTCCTTCTGTGGTAGTATTTCAGGTTGGTACATGTATACATCTATTTGATGTAATTTTTTTTATTTTCCATTGTTGTTACTTTAACATTGCAATATATTCCTCATTTCATGCACATTATGGGCAGTGTTTCTCAAGAGCTTTAACTGTAGACTACGTGACAAGAGTATCTTGTACCATATAGATATGTTATGACTTGCCATATAGTTATTTTATCAAGTAACTCTGAATAAGGTATCTTAGTTTGGCTATTACAATGTACCCGAATGAAATCTGCAAACTGGAAGGCCCAGATTTAGAACATACACTACATTTAATGTACAATAATTAAGAAAACGAATATTTCACAAAAATAAAAGCTTTAGGAAGTTTAGATGAAGTGTATGGCTGTTGACAGGGTTTAGCAAAGGGGATGGGTCAAATGCACCCCCTTGGAAATGCGAAGCACTAACATAGGCCATCAACATCATCCCCACCATTGTAGACTTTGTCAACGTCGCCTTCATCATAGATGCATTTATTATTATTATTATTATTATTATTATTATTATTATTATTATTATAATATCAACATCATTACCACCATTGTCTTCATCATCAATGCAGGGTATTTTATTATTTGTAATTTCAAACTGTATATTTTTTGAATACAATAGCTCACTATTTCTTTTCTAAGGTCTGAGATTTCTAATTATAATTTTTCAAGATGAGCTTCACTACTAGTAATTATAGTTTGGTTATATTCTCTTTCTATTTGCAATATCCCAATAACTAATCTGTTAATATAAAAATGCATCAGCAATGAGTCACATAGTTTGTGACTTTATACACAATAATTCATTCAAAGTAACCAGCAAGTTAAATATGTTGAGTCGGTAATAATGAAGAATACCTATTATAGCAGAAACTTGTAATAGCGATTGTTTGGGTTTACATTTAACTTCAAGTTTTTCTACCCCTTTTAAGATCAACAATGGGCAGTTTAAGCGTCAGACAGTAAAATGTAATGAATGCATTTAAGTGTACACTAAAGTCTTCCTGAATTTCAAAGAAAAGTTTCTTTAAGTTTTTTCGCATTTTACAAGTTAGTGGTTCATGATATCTGTCATGAGCTTAGCCAAGTCCGAAATATACACTGTGCGTGCCAGTTTCATAACTTTTTATGTAAACAGTTTGAAATAAAAACCGTGAAATCAGAATCGCAATGTCCTCTGCATCCATACGCGGATGATGGGGCAGCAGAAAGTAATGGTTACTGTCAAAGGAAGTTCTGCAATAGAAATGATTTCTTGCCAACTCCTAAACAAGATAACATTGCAACAACAATAAAAAAGATCATCCCAAAATAAAAAACATATCAGTTTATGTTGTCTGAGAACTAAGGCAAATCTCCTTACTGATTCTCTTCAGTCTTAAAAACACATAGTCTTGTATGTAAGATCACGTAATGTGTCGCAATATCGACGATAATCGTTAAGGTGTTTCATTTATACATATGGTGACCATCGCCGTGGATATTAGGACACCTTTTAAAAGGAACAAGATATGCAAGGTACGCAAGAACGACGTTATTCTGGTTTCTAGCGTAACAGCCACCACGACTATGGATGATCAATTTTCTATTAACCCGGTACGAAGAGAGGAAGCAGCATGGTCATCAAAATAGATTAGATTAGATTAGATTGGACTAATTTATTCACCTTCAGTATTACAAAATACATGACTTTGTCACAGCCGCGGATTATAATAGAAGGCTTTAAGGCAGAGCTGTCCCAAAAATTTCTAAGGTGGAAATTAAAAATTAAAATAAAAGTTTTAATTAAACCGCGGTAATTACTTCTGTAAATCACATTCGAACAGGAAGAAGAAGAAAAAAAAACGTTTAATTTTTTCCATTCGCATGTAATATATATAGTCGGTGCTGGTGGTGTAGTAGTCACCATACTTGTCTCCTAAACCCAAGATCGCGAGTTCGATCCCGGCCAGGGTTTTTCGGGAATCCTTCGGAAGGGAATTAAATCCTGGGTTCCGTGTCGTACATTTACGACACGATAAAGAACCTCAAGACTGAAAGAAGAGGTCACTGAGCAAAATTTGTCCGCCATTTCACGCCCTGATTTGAATGGGACGCTGACGACCTGAGATGTTAAAAGAGCGTCCATAAATAAACCAAATAAGTTGGATGGCGGTAATTTGTTAGTCTTCAAAGATCTGGTGGTGGAAATTTGTTGATCGTTAAGGTGTGCATTATTATTTTAATGGATGTTGGAAAAATATTTCTCAGTTATGCTGTGTGCGTTCGACTTTTAATATGCAAAAATACTGTAATTATATAAAGGACGTTGATAAAATGCAAATAAAGATAATCAAATGTCAATACCGTTGATAAAATGTAAATAATATAGATAAAATACAAATGACATTATTATTAAAATGCAATTGACGTTGATAAAATGCAAAAATCATTGAAAAAATGCAAATGACATTAATAAAATACAAATATTATTGATAAAATGCAAATGGCATTGATAAATTGCAATTGACCAATAAAATACAGCATTGTTGTTGCGACGCAACAAAATAAAATACGTCTTCGCTGTGTACATGTAGCAATGCGTTAGGACAAAAATAGCATACCCTAAGCATACTGCAATGGGGGTGTTTCTACCTTTGGCTTCGCCGACTTACTGAGTGCGGGCTTTAAGTTGTGTTGGTATATGTTTTTCAGCTCAATCATGTTTTATCCTGTCCAGGAGTCATCTGTCTGAAAGCTTTACCTCTCCCCAGGGTCAGGTATTTGTTTACCTGTTGTTATTTCCTTCTGGTTCACCATGTTAAAAGCATTCCCATGTTTTGAGAATTGCACTCTTAAAAGTTTATATATGTACATTCTGTTGAGTGTTTAGGTCAAGTATTTCGTATCTGTTAGCGATTTCCTTTGGGGCAGTCTGTTACAGGATTTCCAACCTAGGGCCTATTAAATGTATTTTTTCATGTTTATAAAGACCGGTATAAATGAAATTTCTAATGGTCTTTCTTGGGTAAGGAGATGCGGAAAATTAATCTCATTGGTTGAAAATCAAGTGGGCTGGGCATATACAGTATAGGATCCTTCCTCATTGAATGAAATCCAAATGGATCGCACATGTGCAGTAGTGACTGAATCGTTGAAATTGTCATGATTTTGGTATAAAAATAAGCCAGAATTTATCAAGTGTGTGAATCAGAGCTTCTACTTTTTGAAATACATTTTTGTATCAACAACAAGAATTCTCTTTTCAGCGAACTAGAGCTATAATAGTCTCTTTTCAACACACGTATGATGAGATAAGTAGATATGGATATGAAATACTACATAAATAAGTGTAGTGAATATTTTTGTAAACGGTGTGAGTTATAGATATAGCGAAATCCGCAAGCGGAGATTTATTTGGAAACCATACATCGTATGGTGCACTAAAAAGTACATATGCTCCTGTGCGATTACAGTGCCATACTCTACGTGCTTGTAAACTATAATATATTAGGCCCGTACGCATATGTGCAAAAACATTTCAGGCCGACTTACGCGTGTCCTCGTTGTGCTACGTCCATATGTATTTTTAATTATTTGTGTGTATTTATATATTTCAAAATTTAAATATAGCCAGTTTCTTAAACATATCAAGATCTTTTTAGTAAATATTCCCATTTTACAGGAAGCACATTTTTTACCAACGATAAATCTGTCAAATCTATACTTGAAGATAGAGAATGTAGAACTATTATTATGGAATAAAATGTGCATGTTCTCCTTAAAAACTGGCTTAAATCGAAAATGTTTGTATAGTCAAACACCACGTTCTTTTAATCTACATAATGTCATGCCACGATCCTTACATATACATAACCATGTATGCAAGTGCAAATGCGTCATGTGTAATTTATTTTAGTATGTTTTAATGTTCTATACGTTGTGTGAATTTTTTTTTAGCATAAGTGTGGTTATATACGACTTTTCGTTACGATACAATCGCTAAAGTGTGTAATTTTGTAACATTTTTAGGAAAAATATAAAAGCTAATGTGCGCAGTGCTAAGTACTTGTAACCTACATAACATTACATCCCCAGTTTTGTATGTGTGGGGAACTGTAAAACAATCCTAAATATTTCTTGTTTTAGTATTTAAAAATTTAATTGTCAATGTTTTTGCTTTTAATGCATATTTTCCACAAAAGTCAGGTTTTTCACCAAAATGTAGGTACTGTCAGAATATGATTATATTCTACTTGCTTGCTTGCTTTTGATGTATATCAATTTTAGTCATATTTTTGAAAAATGTAATATTTTTACACGAAACAAAATGTAGGTACGTTATAAAATCGACGTGAAACTTTTTATGCCTACACGATTAGTTAAAATGTTGTCTCACACCTTTTATAATAAAATAAACTTATTTGAGATTTATTTCACGTTTTTCTTCATCCACATATCCCCAGCGTTTTCATTTGATGTTGCTAAAGTTTAGTATTGTTAATTAAGGGAAGAAATTTGTTTTTATCACGATAATTTACTAATTTTGTATAGCTCTACTACTTTGTATAGCCTCTGATAATACAGATCAACAATTACAATGTTTATGGCTTCAAAATATGTATTTTGTATTGATGTTAATGTGTTAAAACAAATATAAGATATTTAAACCGCTTAGCCTATTCTCATTTCCGATGCATAGCTCTACTACTTTGTATAGCCTCTGATAATACAGATCAACAATTACAATGTTTATGGCTTCAAAATATGTATTTTGTATTGATGTTAATGTGTTAAAACAAATATAAGACATTTAAACCGCTTAGCCTAGTTCTCATTTCCGATGCATAGCTCAAAGGTGTGTGTGTATGTGTGTTCCTAGTGGCCAAGTAAGGTAGTACTTAATTTAATATAAGGATTAATAAATCTGAGAGCGGGAATGAGCAGTCGCTGTAGTTTTTTCAATTATTTTTTCGTTCATTGTTTGTTTATAGCTTGTGGAAGGGAAGATTGTTTCTTTCTTTGTTTGTAGAATTATTTTGTGTCATACTTAACCTGAAAAACCAGGATGCCACGTAAATGCTTAAACAAATTGACAATTTCCATCAGGCATGTATGTATGACATATGTAATGTATGTATATATGTGTATGGTGATGTGATATTTGCTGCTCTGAAACGTCTAATTGCTCCACTCGTGAAGACAGCTTACCACCAATTTTTCGATATGAAAGTAGGAGATTAAGACAAAACATGGACACTTCACATTTGCTGCAATTCTTTTTCTGTGAATCTAATTGGACGGGTTTATATGTCCTTTGGCATCACTTATGATTTGCAATGAGCCGACAATTCATGTAGACAACTGTCATTTGTGCATGGTACTCCTACTAAGAAAGGTATATAAAAAGTTGAGCAACAAATACCCCATTTTCCCATCAGCTATTCGTCCAGTGCTACATGGTGACAACCTGTCTATAACAAACCCTCCAGAGGAGCACAATTTTGACTGAGATGAAGATAGTACGGAGACGACATTAGGCGCATAACCTGATGCTTCGATATCACATGATCCTGATTTCGCACCTGAGTTACTGGGTGAACCATACATATTTACCCAAGATGAATTAAGTGATTTAATTAGAAACCAGGACCTTGCAAGAGATAAAATCGAGCTTCTAGGTTCTAGCTTAAGACAGTGGAATCTTCTAGAACATAACGTTAAAATGCTGGTGTACAGCAGTCGGCAAAAAGCTTTGAATCCGTATTATAAAAACTTAATAACCTAATTGCCTGCTCTAATAAGAACAGTTTGATAACAATTTTCAATATGGAGTACAAACCACAAAACTAGAGGCTATTCACTCACTCATTAAAGTTTACTTTAAAATCAGTTTTGCTACACAAATACATTTCTCTTCCTTCAATGATGTCTATATGAAGAAAACGTACCAGTATAAAATTACCAAGGCAGATATGCGAAGACCAGAAGGTGATTGCAGTATTACTCATTATGCTTTTGAGATGCACTAATTACTGCCGTTTCCTGTGTGAGTGGTAGATTCGGGCTAGATTATCACACTACCACAGAAAAAAGACTGGTCACAAAGGGAAAAGAATGTCCAGCCCAGTTCTCTGGTTGATTTGGTTCTACCCCTTTATGTATCAAACACGGTCATATGAAGAACTTTGTAAAGGGAATGAACAAAGATGGAGTCTTTGAAGTATCTGAGAGACAAATTTCCACGGATGAGTGAGGCTATAGTTAAGAAAGGGATCCTCATTTTTTCCTCAAATTCGCGAACTTCTTGTGAAGGAAATCAATGGGGGAGTCCTCCAGGGCAATGAGCGACCAGCTTGAGAAGTATTTACAAGCATTGCGCATGGCTTCTTGAGTAACCGAAGAGGTGTAATTAATGTCCAGCTTGTGAACTACCTTGTAGACTAGTGTTATGGCTTAAGTTGTGACATGTAACACACTTTCCTCACTCGCATCTAGATATATTCCTAGAAAACTGCGGCACAGTGAGTGATGTGCGTGGTGAGTCATTCCTCTTAAGCCTTTTTCAGCGTTGGAACGAAAATATTCATGTCGGTTGAACTGTGCCATGCCTGCAAATTACTGATGAACATTGACAAGAGATGTCCCAGAGCAGGATTATAGGCGACAAGCAAAGAGAAGGTGCACTCATTTTTAGACCACTATTTCTGTATTTAAGGCAGTAATTTAAATTCCTGCATGTTTTCGTTATTTTGTTTGTTTCATTTTGTGTTCGTTACGATTGATTGGGTCAAAGAAATTTTATTTACTTACAGTATAATATAGTATTGTTAACTCGTTGATTTTTACTATGATTATATATATATAAAGTGGTGTATCTCCGAAACTAGCGGTAATAGAGATTTTATCATCATATTATATTATTAGATCTGGAATTAAAAAACTGGACTCATTTCATTAAGGAAAGAATATAATAATATAAAATAGTGTTGTAGGTTTTCGAATATGAAACTAACTAATACGTTTAAAGAAAACAAGAGCCTTGATTGTTGGATTATAAAGAAGATAGTCTCCATTTGAATGTGAAACATCTATCTCTCAAATTAAGTGTTTTTGTTTTGAAAAGACTAGCACTAACGTACCTTCTATCTACTTAGCACTTTGATGGTGGCACACATCTTAAATCAGGAGAAGCTTCTATATGTACGATGATGACATATGCCAAAAAAAATCCGGATTTCAGGTTGACAAACTCTGTGTAGCTTACAACATTGCCAGGTTGCTGGCCAATGGTAGACTTCTTTGTTGAACATTGCGGGCATCAATGATTAAGCGAAACTGGCTAGAGGGTATACAGATGTTTCTTGGGAATGATTAAGTCTACCATAGCTTTAAGTATGTTTTCATTAAGAAAGCAAATCACGAATTGATTATTTAAGTAGGTTTAGTCATTGACAGAAACTAGCTAAGAAGTCGGTCCAGCAGTGATAAAAGTATTTGATGCTATCATGAAACTGTAATCTTTATAAAATGTTTTTTTTTTACCTCAAGAACAACACTGCTAAGCAGAACTAGACATAACGTACGGTACAATGTTAACTTGGTGTGTTTTGCGATTCTTATGAGATTTGTAATATAAATGGTACCTCTACTTCAGTTTTGTATCTATTTTATATTCTTTACCTATAAGTTTTGTATTTTTATTTATTTACTTTCTTCTAAGATGTGTTTGAATTTTGAAAAATAGTACCTGCATTGAAACTTGTATGAAATATATTACATTCCCTTGTTATAAATTAAAGGTTGATTAGACATTCTTAAATTAAACATTAAAACTGATACAATGAAGATTGCAATTAATAAACTATATATGTGATACACATTAAAATTCGTGTAACAATCAATGTATACTTTGAGATAAAGTGGGTACTTTCAGGTATTTTACGTTATTTTTTAATAGACCAACTAATGATAAAAATGTATAACTAACTATACATAGATATTAGCACTTGAAATGAATATAATTAAATATAATAGAAAACAATGTAAATAAATAAACACAGTACTGTAACTATTATTTCAAGACATTGTGAAAATATTATGATACGCTGTAACTTATTTTTACCATTACACTCTTTTGACCACGGGAGGCGAACAGCTCCTCCTCTGGTCTATGACGCGAATTCCGATACAGCCTTGGCCTGCCGCAGCGCTTGCGGCATCATTGATAGAGGACGATATTGTGAGCAGCATCCCGGCAACCTGCCGATCGCCTATCACGCTTTCGAGTTGAATGACGCCACCTCCCTATCAGGCAGCTTCTCAATTTTTCCTCACGGGGCTACATGGACCCCGTTCCAAACCTCCTTAACTTAGAACATTCCTAAGCACATACGTCAAAATCGCTAACCACTAGACCAAGGAGGCGGTCATTGAACACCTCACTATCGTAGTATTTCCGTTCAGTGATGTCATGGCAAATACTTCCCAAGGATTGAAAATGTAAGAAGTTTTAAAATTTCGAGTTTTTAGTCATTATTATTGTTTGGAGTTTATTAAGTCGGAATGTCTTTAACCATAAAATAAAATTAGCAATGTTTGATTCAGTCTCACATGCTGTTACTGGCAGAAATGTTCACAAGTAATTTGTGCTTTCTAATTTGTAATTTGTAATTTGTAATTTGTAACAATACCACTGCATACATGGGTTGAACTGCAATAGTGGAAACACTGCTGTTGAAACGAAACGATACGGAATCAATGATCACGTTTACCATATATTTATCTGTCTTACACACCTCATAGTATATGAACTCTCTTCCGACTCGAAGCGCACGCGCTGTGGCGAGCGGAAGATATTCTTGCGTGAGCAACCTATCCAAATGGTTGTGTTGTGTTTTCATTGTTCGAAAAACAGGAACAGCGAAGTTGGTTGATGTGCTCGTGATCGTACAGCAAGACAGGCAATGTTATGTAGGTCTTGTCCAGCAGAAACGGCGTTACCTTACAAAACAGTGGCGAAATGGGTTAGTACTTTCAATGGTGGACTTAAAAGAGTAACAGACATGGTTCGGCCGGATCAAACAAACGTCAGTAAAGAGCAAGTGCAGACTGTTGTCGCGTTGTTAGACACAGTTCACGTCAGACTATACGTGAGTTAGGCCAAGAGATAGGATTATCGCATACGACTGTGCTGCAAATTTTAACTAAGAATCGCCTGAGAATGAGAGTTGTATCGCGATGGGTTCCGCACGATTTGACGGAAGCGCAGCCATGAATACGATATGACGCCGCCCAAACTAGCTTGGAGCGTTATAGTCGTGATATGGAGATGCCTTCTTATGCCGCAATATTGTTCTTTTTTTTTCTTTTTTTTTTTTTGATTGATTTATTTATGGACGCTCTTTAACATCTCGGGTCATCAGCGTCCCATTCTATTCAGAACGTGAAACGGCCGACAAATTTTGCTCAGAGGCCTCTCTTTCAGGCTTGAGGTTCTTTTTCGTGTCGTAAATACGACACGGGACCCACCGCTTTACTTCCCTTCCGAAGGAAGCCATACTTGATGAGACATGGGCTGAGGTTTGAAAATATCGCAACTGGAAAAGCGCGATGAAAAAAAGGCAAGTTTTTGCTGGGCAATTCACTTTTTTTACGTATCATGAGGAACCCTTTAAAGTCAGTTTCCTTATTAATGCTAAAAATAGATATTATGGCTATAAACAAAATTTTTGTGAATTTGAGCGAATGCGAAGAATGCGAAATCTACTTTTATTTAAATTTGAAAAAAAATCGTCAGACGAAAGCAGTCAAGTGGTAGTTTTCCATATACGCTGCAGTAACCCTACCAGAATGAGCACGGTACTGAATATGATATATCCACAAAGTTCCGTTTGGAAACCTTAAATGTTCAAATACTTCCAACGGTACTTTTTATTTCGTCATGTGGTAATCAAGCCATGGGCGGTTATATTGACGGGAATTGGGAAAGGCCTTCAGAGACAAGAGGAAATACTGTTTCAAATCGATTATACCACGTGTTCCAGTCAGCCATCTGCCGACTACACGCAAGGATCAAAATGAATGGCTAACTGACCGAATCCCTGGCGTTATCGATTTTCAATTTACTCCATAAAGGTTATATTTTAGGCGCCAAATCAGCTTTGTAACAAAGTCAGTTGGTGTTTTGTATGCACTGTATTAACTACAGTTGCCCTTAATATGCAAATGGCTTTATTATTTCGTGTAAATAAATTTAGTGCATTGAAATACCACCCCATAAATTAACACTGGAACAGATATTTGCAAGGTATATGATACTTATGGGAAAACAGAATATTGTGTAGCAAACTTGTAGAGAAATTTCGTGGTGATGTGGTTCCATACTGGAAGATATTGTAAGAAAACTTGTTCTTAGAAGATTTAGGGAAGCAGGATTGATATAACATAGAATTCCTAACCGAAAACATGTTATAATGTATCGTAAGAAAACCTGATGATACTGAAAATAAAACATAATAATGCCCTGAAAATAAATATCTATGTAAATGGCTTTTCTAAAAGCTCAGACTTGAGTGTTGCAGGACACAGCTACTCCGAAGTTAATACTTTTCTCATTTACATGACCGTACCACACAATAATTGAACCGAAAGTCAACATGAGGAAAGAAATTGGAAGAATTTTGAAAGCAAAACTTAATACAGATTTGGTCATAAAATTGTTTTAGGAACGCCAGAATTTCAACGGACACTACTGTGAAGTGAACATCTGCTATAACACAGGTCGGTGAACATTACATAAACATAAGATTTTGCGTATCCTTTTATTAATCACGACTGTACGAACACTTACATGGGGAGATTACAGATCGATAAGGCCGGGATCTGCTCAGTCGTCCAGCAACCGCGGCACAAGCACGTAACCGACAGATGGCAGACGATATACGAGAAAAGTAAAGCTCCCCCTATTCGTACATATAGGGCTTTAGAGTAAAGTACAAAAGCTTTCAGCTTAGTGTAACTTAATATCTGCTTTAAATTATAAGAATAGAAAGCCAGATATACGAAACACTAAGTAAACACCGGAGACCGACACTGAACATATTCAGCAGCACACAGTTTTTATCTTATGTAAATGATAAACATCTTTGTGAGCCAACACGGTGGTGAAGGGATAACATACTTTCCTCACACGTACGGGCTTGGGTTCCACCCCGGCAGGGTCAAGATGCAAGTTTTCATACAGGGTTCTTTCTCAGTCCTTAGGATGAATATTAAATAACTTGGCACTGTCACTAATTCATTAAGTCATTGTCATCATGACCATAAGGATTAAATGTTTAGGAACCAAACAATTCTTTAATTGGACTATATGCAGTAGCAAATCTCCAACGATAAGAATTATGTACAACTGTGCTCCAAACTGCAGTAGGACTTGAGCTTTTAATTTGCTAATTGGTCTGATTTTTGCAAATTACGTATGGCACATTATGCAGGGGAATCTAACTTTGTAAGATAACGATCCCGACTCGGATATCTGTGCAATTAATCTGCATACAAAAGCTAACCTTCATTGCAAAAGATGAGAACCAACAATAACACTGTAAATAAAAGAGCTAAGCTTACTAGCAAGAATTCGAGTATAGATATTATTCTATTAGTGAGAAGCTGTGAGTGCACATGTTGGTGGCACATTTTCTCAGGAGAAAGTCATTACTCTGAAATCACCTCAAGATAACAAACACTGCCTAGTAAATTCTCAGTCTCACCACCATCACTGCTACCAACGTTTCTCAACCAAGATGGGAAACAATAACAGCATTAATTTATTTCTTAAGATTGGAAGTGAGAAATCCAGTAGCTTTCTGCCTGTAAATCTTTCAGTCTTTTAAATGTCTGTACTGACTGTTAAATAGATTAGCTATAATTGTGGTGGTGTCGGTGATAGTGACAACGGCAGGAGCATAGAGAACATTGACTTTAAAGTAAGCTACCCGCAATCATACACGTACACTAAAGATATGAAATAACATCGAGAGTCAACCAACAATAGGTTTTAGTGTAAAGGTGAATTTTATCACACAAAATATTAAATTGGTCCCTAGCAATAACTCTCAAAGACTAGGAATACCTGATTGACATCTAAAATGTGAGGATAAAACCATTTAAGCTACAGTCACTATTCTATTCGCAGTGTTTGCAAGTAGTATGCAGTGGGAGGATGCATTTGTACACACTTTGTGCCAACCCGCTTCCTGTGTCCATTCTTTTATTGGCTTACTGACTTACAGTAACATTGAATATATTGCATCTATCAGGACGTCACAACCTTACCTGTTAACCGTACACTTAGGACGAACCTGGTGCAAGAGTAACACCTCCTTTCACCAACGACAGAGGAGAAAACCGAACGCCTCCTTGGTGAACGGCAGCGGAATGTTATCGCGCCTCGGTGTTAGTTTGATTTATTGATTTTGGTTTATTTACGGATGCTCTTTAACATCTCAGGTTATCAGCACACCATTCTATTCAGGGCGCTAAACGGCCGACAAATTTTGCTCAGAGGCCTCTTTCTTCAGACTTGAGGTTCTTTTTCGCACCGTAAATCTACGACATGGGACCCACCCCTTTACTTCCCTTTCGAAGGAAGCCATACCTAGGATTTTTACGCCCGAAAAAAGGCAAGTATGGTTACTACTACACCACCAGGACCGAATTGGGGTTAGTTTGCAGTTGATGATGATTATGGTTTAAAGGGCGCAAAACTGCTAAGGTCATTAGCGCCCAAAGTTTGGAATTGCGAATGTTATCGTGCCTGTTATGTTTTTTTCGCTTTCCTTGTGGCATGGAGTGGGAGTGGAGTGGTAGTGTGGAAGTTGTGTAAGGTAATTATTCTTTTGTTAGTAATAAGTGCGTCAAAACAGTTCGTAAGTCTGGAACGTGGTAGGAAATATGAGTACAATATATATCTGAGAAAGCACGTCTTTAAAGTACATCTGAAACAGTTGGATGTTTTCCCGCCTCTTATAAAAACACAGCAACCGTGCGCCTATCACTATGAAATGTGCAACAAGAATTAAAACTACGCATGCAACTTCAAAGCCATCAGCGAGAATGACATGATGCGGTATCAGCTAGAAAGCAAACAATGACGTGCAGCTTATGTAGTCATAAAACAATTGTTTTTTTTATTTGAGTATTTAAAATCAGCGAAATAAAAGTAAAATAGGAAGAATTGTGTTTCTCATTCTTTGATTATACTTAAAACTGGAAGCAGAAAATTCAGAAAACAACGGGGTCGAAGTTTGTAAAAACTGTTTCTGACAATATTGTAAGGCATTATTATATATGTCATCGGTCAGACAATTTCGTTTCTCAAAGTGAAGGTGTCAGGCATATAAAACTGCAAGGTAACAATAAAATTGGTGGCGTTATGTCCTGCAAAGATACGAGTCAGGCATTCCGAAGAAGAAAAATGGCTCAAATTTATCTTAACTCATGCTGGTAATCAACATAACTTAAATAAAGCACTTTGGACTATCAGAAAAAGAAAGGGACAGGATAGCTGTAGATATTGCGAACAAAGTTCCTGTTCCAGTCATACTGTACAAAATGACAGAATCGTTGCCAGATGCTAAATTTATCTATTAACTAAGCAGGAATTATATCATATTTAATAATGCTATAATTTGTGCTCCTCATACGCCAGGCATCAAAATGATGGGACTAGTGTTGAGAAATGGGTAAGGGATTAGTGTTGAGAAATGGGTAAATGAAGTGAACCCGAGTGACAGCTCGTATGTGTTATTTTATAAACTAGACAAGGCCAATGTACCTCACTCGAAATAACACACATTTATATTAATTATAAAAACAACTTATAGCAAACTACTATCAAAATATGGAAATGACTGTGTATGCATTGACGGAACCCATGGATTTAATAGCTTTGGTTTCATTTTTCCTTTTCCTTTGTTTATTTTATGAGCGCTCTTGAACATCTCAGGTCCTTAGCGTCCCATTCTATTCAGGGCGTGAAACTGCAAACAAATTTTGCTCAGGGGCCTCTTGTTTCTCGTATGAGGTTCTTTTTCGTGCTGTAAATGTACGAAACGGGACCCATGGCTTTACTTCCTTTCCGAAGAACGCCATACTTAGGATTTTTACGCCCGAAAATATCCACCAATCCTGGCCGGGATAGAACCCGCGATCTTAGATTTATGAGGCAAGTATGGTTACCAATACACCACCAGGACCGACACAGCTGTGGTTTCGAACTCATAACACATCTAGTAATAGATGACATGAGGCAAGGTTTTCCACGTGCCTTCCTTTTATCCAACAGGAGTGATTTCCACGTGTTGTCCATATTTTTCCGCCGCATAAAGTCTGAAGTTGGAAACATTTCCCATAAAGTTTTACGTCAGATTTAGCCGATTCCTGCTGTAATGCTTGGATTTCCATAATGGAAGCGGCAACAACAAGACTATTGTACAGAGTCTGGAAGAAAAATATAAAATAGTCAAATACCAAGAAAAGCAAGCAGGTGTTTAAAAAGCTGTAATAACATTACTGGGAGAGAGAGATGTCACCGCATTTGAATAATGCTTCCTACTGTGATAGGTAAATTGAAATGTGATCCTGACAACTCTGAGTGTGCTTCATACTTCCAGGAAAATTACGCGAGTAACGCAATTAGCTGCGCTTACTGTCGCAAGTTGTACGCTTGTATTAATACAAACATGCATATAGAGCGAATGCATCACACACTGAAATATATCAATTTGCATAGCATATGTATGAATTATATGCATAAGGCAATATTCGCTTTAATGTCGTTTGTTAAAGTCAAGATGTTCGACATGCTCATTGTGCTTACGAAAGGAAAGCTGACCTGCAAAAAGAAGGATATTCGTTGTAGGCACAAAGCAAGCTTGGGTGCAAACAAGGACCTCATTATTAAGGAAGACTGTGGGTGGAAGATGCTACCAACATCGAAAGTGGCAGAGGTATATTTTGTACAAGATAATGGCGTGCAGTGTAAATGCAAATTAATCTGCAATGAATGTAATATTATGTGTAAACACATACACAGCATAGGTCCGCTATGAACACCGTATTGGATATTTTGAAGATATTAATAATCTTACAATAGACAATGAAGATATATCCGTTCTCAATGAAAAGAAGGAAATACTAGCCCAAGTAAGCAAACAAGAAAGTTCCAACTGTCCTGTGCCCCTAACAGAACAAAAAGAAAAAAATTGTTTGCGAGTTTAAGGATGCCATTGTGGAAATTTCCACAACCGAATTTGAAGCTGTGAAGAAATACGCGGCATCCTTTAAGACATTGTTAACCGTACTTTGCACCTAAAGTAAACAAGTATCCTTGCCCAAAAGTAAATAGTAGTCCTAAAAGAGGAATTTTTTATCTGATCGCATTCTCCTTGCGAAACCACATACAACGGAAGCCAACACCATCGCGCTTTCTTTGGTGCAAGATGGAAAAGAACATCTCATCGTGATCCCCTTGCAAAACCTTTTACAATGGATATTAGCCCCACTCTAATTAAAAAAAGAACTCACTTATTCAGTTCACATTTGTTGCAAATCTTATTATGTTAAAGGCGCATGCCTTTACCCGTATACGAAACGAACGAATGGTGTTTAACGCCCGTTTTTGCTACAGAGGCACCACAGGCGATGGATACTGATGATACATGAGATGAAATGATATATTGGGAAAGGATTTTATGGAAGGAATCGTTCCAGGCCTAAGTTTAGGGTACCTCCCCGGCATTTGCCATTTATGAGGACGTAGGAAAACCTGGAAAAACCTCAGTCAGGAAGGATGGTCCTGGCGGTATTCGAATCCAGACCTCCCACTCACGAGTCCGAGACTTAACGACCTCGGCCACCCGTGGCGGTTTACCCGTATACGCCTTAGTTTCCTTTAAGTGTTACATTGGTACATTACAGTATCCCATTTGTTTTCGCTGTATACTGAATGTGATTAACAGCTAACATGCTTCCTACAAAAGTTACTTTTGGCTTACGATTGCTCGTTTCTGTGCTTACGAATAACTCGCTTATACAGTTCGGAATATATGCAAAACTTACTCTGTTAAAAGCGCATTTCCCGCATAATTATCATTTACTTTGCTACATTACATTTTCTCATTTGGTTTCGTGTGATTAACCACCAACATGAGCGCTTTCGTGTTATTTTTTCCATTTGCTTTCTAACATTGAGTGTTTTCGTGTGATTATACTAACACCCTTCCTACAAAGTTACTTGTGGCGTACGCAGTCACACGCCCTCCGCATGTAGTCATTCCATGTAACCGTCAGTTTTCTCAGTCGGTCCTGGTGGTGTAGTGGGGTCAGTTTTCTCTGCTGTACTCCGCTGCCGTTCGTGAAAGGAGGCGTGACTTTCACTAAGCTCGATGCTAAGTGCGGGTAAGTTTAAGCATATGCTTTTTGTTTCAGATGTAGTAGTACATTCATCATGGTTAGATCACTTTCGGATGTACTTCTAAATTTTAGGGTCGTTAACCTCTCCCAGGCTTCGCCCACTGACCAAGGCAGCAGAATCTGTAATGTATATTGTCACTTTTAATTAAATCTTTAGCTTTGACATTAGAATGTATAGAATATTGGGCTAGCACTTTGTAAATTTATTTCACTTTCATGGATGTACTTAAGCTTCCAGATTACTTCTTTGTTATGAAAATTACAGCAGTCTGTGCAAAGAACAAATTATTTTTTCTGTTGTTAAAAACACCATTGAGGATTGATTGTGAATGTTTTTTAATGATTTTATTGTAATAAATATAAATGTTAAAATTATATTTTCTCATATTTGGAAACTATCTTTCACGGTCATATCTTGATCGCTTTCTTCTTGGTGTTTCACAGTTGAATACTCGTGCAGTCATCAACGGAAGTGTGCCGTATGCGTAGCCCTAATTCATATAAGGAATCATGAAGTCACGGAGCAAGCATAAGAAAAGCTATTGCTTTTAATAAAATAGTATAATTCTAAATTAAACAAAATAATAACAATGAAGCTTCAGAAGCTAAATTAAATTGCCGCAAATTATAAAAGATATTTCTTCTGGAATGCACGCATCATCTCACAGACCAAATGGGGTGGTTCCGGATTGAAGTTCCTAGGCGCTGGCCATTTCGTGGTTTCTCCTGATCACTTAGGATAATGCTGGGATGCATATTTACTTTGCAATCTCCTATTCCATATCATATAAATTAATTGCGTTTATTCTTTTATAGGGTCTCGAAAGTGCCAGAGCGGGCTGGGCTGGCGCGGGGTGATGGTGGCTTGCGTATTGAAAAGGTTTCTGAGGGCCTTGAACTCCTTGAATGGGGGGGGCTCCTCCCATATCTAGAAACATGTTAAGAGACCCCTCTACGTTCGCGCAGTCACCGCCAGTGGATCCTGGCCCCCTCCCTTCCTCCTGGAGGTACTTCCACTCGGGATTTAGGCACAAACAGCCAACCGTGAGCATGGCCGAAGTACCGAAGTATCCTTCTGCGTTACCAACAACCCATATATCTTACAGAAATTTTACTAGCAATTCTGGCAGACGTAGTCACCAGATGCTGCTCCATATATCTAAATTGACTTAAGCATAAAGAAGTAAGGCATGTTTCCACAGTGAGCACAATCTGAAGTGCTGTCTCTTTAAAGACAATGGCTGCGGCTGAAAATGCAATGTTACATGAGGAATCCACACAAAATTATTTTCGTAAAGATTGACTATGACACCCCCATTATAAAGCAAAATCTTTACTTTTCGAGATGTGTTTCTTCATGGGAAGGAAAGATATATATATATACTTGCTTTGGCTGTAACATTTTTCTGCGCAAAACAAATGTATTCATCTGAAGAAAACACGTACGACAAAACGACCAGTAACACAGGCAAGCGTAATACTCATGTTCACTGCACCTAAAGAATACAGTTCTTATAGACTGCTGTTGTTCAATTGGTTTATTTACGGACGCTCTTTAACACCCCAGATCATCAGCGTCCCATTCAAATCAGTGCGTGAAACGGCCGACAAATTTTGCTCAGAGGTCTCTTCTTTCAGGCTTGAGGCTCTTTATCGTGCTGTAAATGTACGACACGGGACCCACGGCTTTAGCTCCCTTCCGAAGGAAGCCATACTTATGATTTTTACGCGCGAAAATATCCATCGGTCTTGGCCGGGTTTGAACCCGCGATCTTGGGTTTAGAAGGCAAGTATGTTATAGACTGCAGCATTATATGCGACAGAATGGCAGCTGTACAGAGCGGCAAAAAGCTACATTTGGGGAATATACAGGTGCTCTTGCTAGAAAACCCCAAATATAAATCATGTAAATTTTCTGTCATAAAACAGGAAGGTTTCATTATTAAAGCCCAAGACATGCCCTATTTATTTTCCATTATTGAAGCCGTCGCCAAAAAGTTAATTTCAGTTTATAATATTTGAAATGAGGTTCAGAAAATTCTGACAAAATAAGTAGTAGTCTTAGACTCTGAAATTGGGAAAAATACTAATAGATGATCCTTGGTAAGCTACATGTAGCCAAGGGTGAAATGCGTCATCTTTCTGACAAATGCAAGTAGATCTACGCTTAACTTTACAAGTAGAAAACGAAAATAATACCTGGGAGAATTTCGAGTTCTATGCTATTTATGCAATGCAAAACGAACTTTCCTCATAGGCATAAATCATGCATATTAATCAATCATGGAGTGCATTAACGCCCATAGATGCTTCCTTATTAAATAAATATTTTTTTTCCGCCAAAGAAAGAATATCCTGGCCTAGACGACGCAAACTTGACGTAAACCTGCTTCCGCGTTAGAAATTTGCGCAAGTGGGTTTATGAAAGGGGCAACCTCATTTTCAACGCTCCAGCGGTATATGTGGCCTAGGCCATTCTGTACGTAGAATTTTAATAAGCAATGGTGCTGTGGGCTTGGAATGGTCACCAAAGAAAATCGACGAAGATATTTTGCATAATGATAAAAGATTTGTGAGATAAATTTATAATAATATAGTACTTGGCTATGAGATACTTCATTTTTCTTTAAGAATAGACTTGATAAAATGAAAATCATCCCTTTCCTTTCCAAAAATCTGTTCTTTAAGCAATTTACGAATAACTAACGTCATTAATCAAGAATATTCTGCTGATTCAGGTCATAGCAAATAAGTAGTCACCTACAAATGTTTTAAGCTTCTTCCTGGTCAAAACTAAAGGACAGCGTGCCCTTTCCTCAGAAAAATGCTATGTGAGTAGCTTATAACCCTAAGTCAACGAATAATGATTGCCAAAATTCTATTGGACACACGTAAAGAGCATCTTAATTCGATTGTCATTCCAACCGTTCACTTATGAGTTCAATAATCTTACATCTCAACGTAGTACAACATAAAGGACGATAAACGAAAGTTAATGATCCTTCCCAAGATTCAAGTCATGCATTCAAAAACATACCATTTTACGTACTTCATTTTTAATAGTTTTCAACATACGTTTCACTATTTAGGCACCACAGGCGGTGGACATTGAAGATACATGAAATGATAAACTGGGAAAGGATTCCAAATGGGAATGAAGATTGAAGGTGGAAATATTTACTTTCTTTAGATCCAGATCTTAGTTATGAAAATAATTGGATCTGTAGTCATGTTTTGCAAGGACGTAAAGACTGCTCACGATTATATTTATGAATAAACCAATGTCTGAACATAAAAATTACAACAGTAAAGCATAAAAAATCTAAGCAACAAATTGCGACATAGTACGCTAAAATGTATGTAGAGAGTGACCAGGCTGACTGGCCGTGGATGGGTTGGTGTTTCGTGGCCAACCAAGTAGAATAGTATCCTGCCTGAGCAATAGCCCTGCTCAGAATATTCGCAGTATTTGGAGGGTGGGGAATATACGGTTATGGCGTTTTAAACCAAACAATGAAAAGATTTTTTTTTTATCCGTTTTATATAAGGACACTCTTTAACATCTCAGGTCATCAGCGTCCCATTCAATTCCAGGCGTGAAACGGCGGATAAATTTTGCTCAGGTACCTCTTGTTTAAGGCTTGAGGTTCTTTTACATGCCGTAAATGTACGACACGGAACCCACGGCTTTACTTCCCTTCCGAAGGAAGTCATACCTAGGATTTTTACGCCCTAAAAAATCTATCGTTCCTGGCAGAGTTTGAACTCGCGACCTTGGGTTTAGAAGGCAAGTGTGCTTACCACTACACCACCAGGACCGACACATTGTAAAGAGAATACCCTTGCTAGCCAAAAGGCACAACTTGTCCAAAGAAAGGATGAATACGTAGGCAATTAGAATAACATGGCAAGATTATGAAATCCATTTGTGTTACTGTTTTCATCAATTGCGCATACTTATTTCAAATTATCTATTTTATCCAGGGATTTGGTGAAGTTGGAAGGGTCTGAGAGCACATGATGATAATTATGGCTTCAGAGCGAACAGCTATGGTCATTACCGCCCAAACACACTAAACACTGCGCCAGGGTTAAAAAAGTAATAAGTAGTCAGCACAAAATCAGTGCTTAACATAAGTAACAGTAGCACTTAGTGCAACTAAATAAAACCCCATAACAAATAACAAGGGTTATATATTCATCAGACAAATAAGACTGGCACTAAATCACAGCTACAAGATCTGAGAACTCAACAGTCTTATAATGGTTTAAAATAGGAACAATAAAAAATCCCCAAAACAAATAAGGGTAAAATGGTCAACCAACAAAAGACTGGTCCTAAAACACTACCGTCTTATAGTAGTCTAAAGTGATGATAAAACCCCAAAACAAAAAACAAGGGCAATATGCAACACAACAAATGAAGACTGGCAGTAAAACGCTTCTGCGAGAGCTGAAAAAACCACAGTCTTAAAATAGTCTAAAATTGCCGTCATGAGCAAAATGAAAGAACCTCGCACCTTGCTCCAAAAACCACAAACACGGATAAAACTGAGCACTCGTTCCACAGCAACCACATCATCAGCAAGTCCTCAAAAGTGGAAGGCAAACCTATGGAAAACCTAAAAGCTGCCAGATGATGGCATTCAATTAAAATGTGACGCACTGTAAAGGGGTGGTCACAGTGAGGGCAAGCTGGAGCTGGTTGACCATTAAAAAGGTGACAAGTGACTAAAACGGCAATGCCCAATTCTCAGAAGGGCTAAAATTACTTCTTCGCGCCGAACTGCGCGAGAAGAAGTCGACCAGTTAAAAGCGGCGGATTTACATTCGCGAAGGTTATTGCTGGGTATTAAATCCCACTCATCGCGCCAGCGCGAGAGAATGCCTCACCGTAAGGAATGTTTAAAATTCCCGAAATAAAAACTTTGGTCGTACTCAGCAGGGTCTAATAGGGCGGATTTAGCTGCGACATCTGCGGCCTCATTACCTGCGAGTCCCACATGTCCAAGTACCCATAGTAGTGTCACCCTGACGCCAGCGTCAAAAAGCGTTAACACTACATGGTGGATCTACAGTACAAGAGGGTGGTGGCTGTACAGATCAAAATGGCACTCAAAGAGTCGGAACAAATGACACTGTTCCACAGCCCCATGTCGGAAATAAATAAAATCGCCCGATAATAGCATAAAGCTCCGCCATAAAAATAGATGTTGCAACGTTAAGACCAAACGTAAAACTAGCTCCATTAAAACAAAGGCACATCCTACTCCCGTGTCAGATTTTGAGCCGTCGGTATATATAAAATTCAAGCCATTAAAAGAAGAGACAATCTAGCTAAAACGACGTATTACAGGTGCTGCAGTCGAAGACTTTGGACAGGACGTAAGCCCAAGATGAACGGGGGCCTCTGCTAACAGCCAAGGGGAGAAGTAGTTTCCTCGGCTAGGAAAAAAGCAGGTAAATTCGCGTCCAAGATCTTTAACAGCTTCCGAAAACGAAAACCAGGAAGCTCAGGAGTAAAAGACCGTGCAGCGTAAAAATCATCGAACGACATATTAAAAACGGCCCATTCTGGGATGACGAGTTTGCGCAGCTAGTCGGCAACCGTAAGCAGTAAGTAAAAAATCCCTACGACAAAACGGAGGTTCTCCAGACTCCGCACATATACTTGACACAACACTGGTTGGGAATGCTGCAATAGCGACTTATTCAACTAATTCATCAATAAGTCAACACCTAAAACAGACTCCGCACATATACTTGACACAACACTGGTTGGGAATGCTCAATGGCGACTTATTCAACTAATTCATCAATAGGACAAGACCTAAAGCAGCAAATACCAACGATAATAAAATCAGGAGCACCTAACCCCTCATCAGAACAAGGAAGAAAACAGAGTTACAAACTCGCTACCAGTAGTAACAAATTCTACTCAGGAAAGCAACATACTGAACAAAACTCAGAAAATACCACAAGCAGACAATCAACTGTTCAAGTAGACCCCGAATTAGAAGCAAGTACGCAGAACAGAAATCCGGCAAGAACGGACACTAGAACCATTGAAAGGCGAGACCCCGAGGAAGAAGGCATCTGGATAGAAGTGGTGAGGAAAAGAAGACCTAAGGAAACCACACGCAACACAAGGATTAAAGAACAAATTTCACAGAAGGTGACGAGATAGTTTGACAAAACTTTGGACGACCACACCAATCTACCGAGAAGGGGGACCTAATCGTTGAAGAAAACGGCACGAGGGAGAAACCTTTCCGTAGCGCAAGCCACTGTCACATCTTTCCCCAACTCTCCTGGCACATTCAACCCTGTGATAGAACGAACGGAATGAAATGGAGGAGCGGAATATTCTTGAAAAGTAAACATTTATCCTAGCATTCGCCTAAGAGATCCGGGGAAACCACGAACAAATTCCAGATCAGGATGGGCGACTCCAAATGATTTGAACTTGGGACCTCTCAAATGCGATTTATAGCTTCACCGTCTGAGGCAAAGTATATTTTACAAATGCAAGGATGAAACACCGCAAAGAAACCATTCATATAGTACTCCATTAATTTCGAGCATCGTACATTAGACAGCGCTCTCTAAAACCGCCAGGATGGCTGGCATTCTTAAGAAAATCCACACTGCTCTTAACTGGCAACATTCTATTAAAATATGACTGTCGGTCAGTGCTATAATAAGGGACATTGGATCAGGAAAAGCTTTTGAAAAGGCAAAGGTGTGTAAAATTTAATTATCTAAACATTTAAACAGTTCTTCTCGGCGTGGTGCACTAGATTGGATTGCGGCGAAGTTTGTCTCTCAAACGTATTTCTTTCGAATACGATTCACTCCTCCTACGAGCATGAAAGGACATCTATACGCGACATAAGGCAAAATCAGTGGATTTTGATTATTGAATAATCTTTGCTTATGTTCCTATGGCATTTACAGTGGTGAACATTGATTATATATGAAATGAGAAATCTTGAAACAAATCGTTGCAAGTTAAGTTTTAAAGTATCTTCTCGACAATTGCAGTTGATAAGAACTGAGGAACACCTGGGAAAACCTCAGTAAGAAAAAGACGCTCCTGCGGGATTCAAATTTCAGGCCTTCCGTGTACAAGTCCGTGTGTTAGCGATCTCAGCCACCTTGTGGGTGAACAATTATTATAAATGAATTGAGGCTTAAAAGTTAAAATCTAAGCAGCAGCATCTACAGTTTCGATGTCCAGTAAGCCAAAAGTCCAAGAACGCAGGTGAACATTACGATTACGCATGCAACATCAAACATATGGGGCTCAATCCGACTTTTCTTTATAAGAATGTAAAGGGTAATCGAGAAGTCGTTCCGCAACATTTGGGTACCAAAGATTTTAATAGGAAGGTGCACTAGGGTGGCAGCAATGGCCGCGCACCGAATGTAGTTATTGTGTTCATTTAACCACCAAGTCAAACACACACTCCTAAGCCCAAACCTTGCAACGGTGGGCGGATTGCCTGCTAAAAACCGGTTTCGAAGGAGGAATGTCAGAAATGAACGATTTCCAACTTTCTACTGTGCGGTGCCCATCATCCTAGTGTGGAGGAACTTGTAGATGACCCGTTAAAGGTTTATAGAACAATGGTTCCCAAACATAATACCTGTCAGATATTCCCCTCGATCCGTTGTTTATCCCAATTAGCAGCCTAGGTAAGATAGGTATTGAAAGGGACCTGCATTATCCTAATATTGGAACAGTGACGGTTGGTGTAGTTTTACAATATCGTCTTCAGCATTATATATATATATATATATATATCTATATATATATATATATATATATATATATATCTATATATATATATATATATATATATCTTAGTGTTAATTCTTTTTCTACTTCTCTACTTATTATAATTTTAGTTATATTGTTGATAGTGTAACTATTTTCATTTACATATATTGAAATTTGAAGAGCAATTTGAATGATACCACCATAATGAATGTGGTAGACATGTTCTGTCAGGTATGTTAGTAGAGGTAAGTTAGCTGGCAGGGTGTGTATTTGACTATGGTTATTTAATCTTAAATGTTTTTATATTCATCGGAATGTTTCTTTCCAGGTGAGGGTAAATGACAACTAAAAAGCTGAAAGCAAAACATTCTTATGCTTTTAATAATGCGAATGTTGTATCGCTTTTTATAGAATTGTGAAATTTATTATTAATAAATGAAGCAATTTAGTAAATGCGAATTTATCACAGATCGCTTATTAATAGCGGCAAAGGAAATATGCTTGAATTTTATAGACATTTTTAAATCTGCAATTCTTTTGCGTAATACTGTAACGAGCGCATTGAAGACACAGGATGCGATTTGGAAAAACATATAAGGAAATAAAAAGAACGATATATATATATATATATATATATATATATATATATATATATATATTCCTCAGAGATGTTGATAGTAAATTAAATATTATTAAAGGACTTCTATATACCTATATGTTGCATCTCTTAAAACTGAAGCTTCTGGAGAAGGCATTTTCAAAGTTGTTCATAATGTTGCAAAAGAAATTTGATCTACCATGGGATGAACTAGTGAGTATTGCGAACAAAGGAGAGTCCTCTGTGACAGAGCGAGCAAATGTCTTCATTGGCAGACCAAGGAAGATTATGAATATGTGTTATATTTGAGTTTGTACCCATACACTGTATAATTTACAATTTAGAATTTATGTGCAGTATCAGTTACTTTAAATATGTCAGTTTTGAATTGTGTAAATTTAATTAGGTCAAGCACACTTCTACACTGACAGTTCTTCGGTCCCCGTGGTCTACAAGGTAACCATATTTGCCCCGTAGACCCAAGATAGCGGTTTTAATCCCGGCCAGGGTCGATGGATTTTTTCACGCATAAAAATCCTAAGTATGGGTTCCTTCGGAAGGGAAGTAAAGCCGTAGGTCCCGTTTTGTGAATTTACGGCACATAAAGAACCTCAATCCTGAAAGAAGAGGTCTCTGAGCAAAACTTATCGGCCATTTTACGCCCTGAAATGAATTTGAAAATGATGACCTGAGATGTTAAAAAGCATCCGTAAATAAATTAAGTATAAAGAATAAAATAACACTGACAGTTAAAGGAGCTGTTAGACGAACTTGGGTCGGAATATTCAAATGTGCTCTATTATTTGTCATTTCAGATGGCTCAGCAGCAGTGCGATTTTGAGACTAGGGAGCTGGCACTGCTTGCTCCACTCAACTGAAGGAGATATGAGCAGCAGACAGGTTTCAAGCATATAGTGCTGGTTTTTGCAGTAACAGCAAGCAAATATTGCTAGTATACATTTTCGCTTGTTCACATTATTGATATTACTTTTATTTGGAGTATTGCCCATCAAATGCGAAACGAACGGATACAGATTATGCATTATAACAAGGATGAAAGAGAAAATACAGCATTGTTGCATATTTTCAGAATAAATATGGGTTCATTGTGTTACCAACCCAGGTACTGTCGCACTTGTTTCATTAATTTCCTGAAAATATATTCAATGTACTTTTCTTCATATTTTTCGATCTTTCTCTGTGAGATTTACATCATAATGCACATTCTATTAAAAGGAAATAAATTTTAGCGTTTATAACTCTGTAAGCACACAAATGTTGCGTGCACAGCATTAAATCATCGGTGTACATCTAATTCAGGGTAACTACGGGTTCTATTAGATTACATTATATAAACATATAGTAATACTGTTTGCATACTGACATGTCACAAAACACAGAGGTTTTAATCGGTGGGCTTGCTTCTACGTCTTCATTAATAATAAAAGTGGATCCGAACTTGCTCAAATATGTGCATGTGGTTTGCGCAACTTGGGAATCTCTCCTGTGGAAAACAAACGTAAAACTTAGTCAAATTTTTGCTTTGAAACATACGTTTCATTTCAGTATCACACTATAACTCAATCAGCTCTAGCAACAGTTCTAGTGTAATAGATTTTACATCTACTGAAAAGGCTGTAGCAAATACCTGCAAACCCTTTTCTCAAATTCTTAAATTTTTATTAAAACTTTTATATATTCTTCTAACGTTGAATTGAATCGTTTGAAACAGGACACATCTCAGCAGTCAATATGGAAAAAATGTTTTATGAAATGATTTTCTGACAGAAGAATTTCCTATTTATAAGCTTTAATACGGTCAAAGAGGTGAACAATTATAAGAAATGTGCTTTGTAAGGATGAATTACGCTTGTTAAGGTGGCCATAGAGATTCATTATAACTTGTATTGGACGCACTGCCTCAGCTGCCAGAAGTAAATACTCTTTCAAAAACTACCTTCACGAAAGGGTCGCATAGTATACTCCACCTGCAAATTACTCTTGAACAGTAGGTTTGCTGATATGCATACCATATTGTTAAAATAACTTCATAAATAAACAAATTTTATGATGGGCATTATCCGACTTTACAGTAGCAAAAGGGTTGAATATGGTAATATGTATTGTACATACCTACTCAAATCTAAAACTTTTTCTAGATCTTCTACACCAAAGCTACTCTTTCCTGGCCTACGTCTTTATCATAATTGTTAGCATGACAAGAACAGCGTGGCACTGCTGTTTACATTTTTGAAATATGATATAATATTTTATTGAAAATAAAATCATCATGAAGGGCTCAAATTTGCTGGCCTCCATAGCCCAACTTTGCCGAACCATCTTCCATTGTGAATGAAAACGTGTGTATACTGGACTTGAACATGGCGTGATTGAGAATAGCCTGGATCACAATGAGTTGGGATGCTTGTCACAAACTTCTCCTCGCTTAGTCCCTCCCGCCCATCCAAAATGCAGCACAGGCTGTCTCAGAAGGCATTATGTTCTCAGTTGCTGATACCTGACACAGTAAAAAGGCCCTGCAATCCACATAACGGACAGGGACATACCACGCGGTCTCTCGGCGGCAATTCATGCACGCTCTTAATTATCACTAAATTTATAATTATTAGTATTGACTTGAAACATTTCCATTATTGAAGCACCGCCAGGGGTGGCCGAGGTCGTTGAGGCGCGGACTCGTGAGCAGGAGGTCTGGGGTTCAAATCCCACAAGGGACGTCCTCCCTGACAGTTTTTTCCAGGTTTTCCTCAGTCCTCATAAATGGCAAATGCTGGGGAGGTACCCTAAACTTAGGCCTGGAACGTTTCCTTCCTTAAAAAAAATCCTTTCCTAATATACCATTTCGCTTCTATCAGTGTCCACTGCCTGTGGTACCTAAGTAGTAAAAACGGGCGTTAAATTCTACTAAAAATTATTGAATCTAATAAGTAAAATAAATAACACTATTACTGAGCACTCACGCCTTTTATTTATTTTCAATCTGTTCATTATAGAATATATAAATTGTCTTAAGAATTAGCATCAATTAAATTAATTTGAAAGCCATTTTAGGCTAAATCTGAAATAAAATACTGATATAAAGCTCTGGCATAAAAAGATGTATTTTGTTTTGGTTTTATCATTAGAAAATAATATACATACTCCATCATTCCTTTAGCTACCAGTATGGATAAAAATGCGTTGGCACAGGACATATAGCAATCTAAGAACTGCTACCGGAAATAAGAGGGAGCGGAAGTTAATTTCTAAAGAGCAGTCTTCCAAGCTGCAATAGGACTCTTTTCATGTACAAAAAGAGAAAATAATCTCCCTGTTGGTAAACTCGACATTTAGTTTTCGAGACAACACTTGAAACCGATACTCCAGAGCTTTCAAAGGAAGAACGCAAAGAGATGATTAAAACAGCAAAAAAGTCCCTAACAAACTTGGCAATGCACTTGGCAGGATTCATCGCATCGGTTCGAGAGACAGACGGCTCTGCAGGAACTAGACGACGAGATGCTGTTTACAGGAATGAAGAGTAACGCAAAAAGTACAAAATGCACCTCCCCTAATGCAACTTCGACCGGATCGAAGATCAATATAAACGCAAAAGGAACATGTGGGCTATTCCGTTGGAGGTGCATTAAAATATTTAGAGAATGATCTTCCATTACCTTTATTTGCGCGATGGCCAACAAGTTCTGCTGAAATGTCAAGTTTACGAATTTTGTTTTTTCAGCGAAAGATAGAAAAGTATTGGACCAAAATAGAGTGAGGGCATTGGGAAGCCTTTTCGCCGCCAGAAAATAACCCTACGCACCTCCCAGAAGCTGGACTCAACGCTCTAAATATAATAACAGGTACGGCAATGCCAAACGTGACATTCTAAAATACATTTTCGCTGAGAATTAAAATAAAAAGTAAGTAAACTTTAAAAACTTGCGGGCTAATGTGTCATTTGCTTCAATACCAGAGACTATGCTGAAAACAACGGCCAGCATCAGCAGTCGAATGATAAGTTATTAATCGTGTAATGGTCGTAGATGAAATGGAGTAGACTCATGTTTAGGATTTAACTGGGGAAGTAATGAAGACTGTTTATTGTTAGATACTGCTTTACTAGTGTTGCTTCAGCGGAATCTCTTATTTCTGTTTACGTTCTGGCATATTGCTCAGGGTCAATTCATAATTATTTTACAAATCTAAATCCATTACATTTTATTAAAAATAGAGAGCAAAGGATTTAAGAACTGCATAAAATGATGAACGTATATAATAGCTTTTCCTTAAACAATTCCAAAGAGTAGGACATACATTTCGGGAATAAACAGGACGCTCTAAAATGTTTGCTATCTACTTCTCTAAATGAAGTTCCTGAATTCAAAATTAAAAGAACCGCATCTAAATAATTAAAATTATCCACTCTTCAAAGGCAAAGAGCTCAACAGGATATGATGAAATTAGTACTAAAGTTTTAAAAGCATATTTCATATTTATGAGTGCACTACTATGTAATATATGTAATTATTGAGTCCCTCAGGCTGGAATTATCCCTGAAAGGCATAAATATGCTCTTATTAAAACTTCAATTAAGAAAGGGGATAAATGTTATGCTTCCAATTACACATTCATATCGCTCTTAAGCAATTTGCCCAAAATAATTTTAAATGACAAGCTTCTATAATCACCTTGAAAGTAATAATATTCTGGTAAAGACTAACTTGGTTTCATAAAATGGAGTTCAACAGAAAATGCGGCTTTTAAAAGTAGAAATGAAGTTCAGATAGCACCGAATAATAAAATCCATATCGTTGGAAAAGAAATATGAAGTTTTTATATAATAAAAAATAAGAATCCTAAATGATGCACAACATGTCTGAATAGTAGAAAACAAGAGTCCAGATAAATTAATCATATAAAAATAATTGTTATATTTCAAATTGGAAGATTATTAAACACGGAATCAAATTAGAATCAATTCCGAGTTCTTTGTTACTTTCAATTTATATTAATTATCTGCCATGAGCAACAAAAATATAGCTGCAACTTTTATCTTTGCCAATGGCACCAGCGTAATATAATCCTGCGAAAATGTCATCTAATACAAAAATTAAACCACAAGCTCAAATGCAGGTTTGACTGGTTTAAAGTCCACAAATTATAATTAAATATTTATAGCATATAACTGGCATGTTCTTAATTCCCAAGTAGAAAGCAATAACCAATATAAGAACAGCTGACAAATGTCAAGTTTCTAGTTATCGAAGTTGAAAACACACATAAATTTGAAATACATGCAGAATATATAATTCCAAAACTAATGTATTATCTAATCTGACTTTAGCTGCACATCTACACTAAAGCTTGTTTGCGAGTTTTGTACTACAAAAAAGGCCAAATCCAACACCTGAACTAAATTTACGAGAATGATTAATGAATATTTTTACATTTCTTTGTGAATAATTACTTTCTATTATTAGTTTTCATGACAAAAACCGAACCTTACACCCGAAATCAGTATGGTCAGCAGATCACAAATGCTCTAGAAATATAATATATTAAGAATGCCATTCGACAAGCAAGTCTCGAAGTCTTCATCTAGGAAAAAGAAATGTGCTACGGATGGGCAATCTCTCGGGGAATTGACCATGTTCGAGGGCGACATCAGATAATGGATAGATAAGTGATGCCTACGGAAACTTTATTACACGTTCATCAATCTTTTCTGACCTTCTAGTCACAAAGCCAGTCGCTATTAATCATATGCTCCATCACTTTATAAAAAGCAGCTAGTAAATAAAATCGGTCCTTAGGTAGAAGATGATCCTTACCACATTCGGAATTGGTACAATGTTGATCTCGCGACGAATCTGTAGAAATCAGCTTCAATCAAAATACCATTGCAAATCAGGAGGAAAAGGGCTTATTGGCGTGGGTGAATTATAATAAAGATTAATTAATATATGAACACCATCGGATCCGGAGTGCATTGCGCGATGAACCAAACATCTCTGCTCAGGCTCGACTCGCTCGCTCATTTATTCACAATACTAAGAGCTGCCCTGTCCTCGAGAACGAAGTGAATACGTCCCCCCCCCCCCACACACACAAACTTTAGTTGTTTTCATTTCTCTAAGAGGTAATTTATTGGCTTTGAGCCTATTATGTTTATTTAAAAAATAATTAATTCTAATACCTACATATTTTGTACTTTGGTCAGAGCCTTTGGAGAGTGTGGAAGGGGGTCGCAAGAACGTTGCTTGACTGTTGCATGTGTAGAAAGCAAAACAACCCAGCCAGGTTGCACGGTTTAGCCTTCATTCAGATATTAGTAGTGGCGCACATCACAGATATTGCACAACGCTCTTAAACTTCTATAAATATGTGGCGGCCAAAGGAAACAGACGATGAGCTGCTACTTATAAGGCAAGTTCCTCTCCTGTAGGACGTGGAAAAGCAATGCATATGCCGATAGCACATATTGTTCAAACTTATATAATTATTTCGAGACGACAAATGTGAATCGCGGGTATGACATACATGGCTGTAACTGAAGCTGGTTATTCAACATTATACAACCCAACCCAAACAAAGACGAAATACAATGAAAACAAAACAGTACGTGAACTTCATAAGATTGATGTCTTTACTATGAATTTTATAACAAGAGTTGTATATGCATTTTATACAAATTAGACAGCTCCAATAGTGAGCAGAATGTTTAATACAGTTCGAGAGAAAAGAGAAACATCCATTACGAGCTCTCTATATCAGAAGATGACGTTGTTAAAGCATCTTACATCTATGAATTTTAGGTTTAAGGAACGAAGTCGCCAAACACCAGTAATGAAATCAAAGTGAATACAGATATGGTGAGCGCATTTAGGCAGTTAGGCTTCTAATAAATCTATCTCTACGAGACCTGATACGATATCCTTCCGGAGATGGGCGGATGGAACGGGATATTGTGATGCTCAATTTTCAACCGGTAAAGGACAAAGAATAGCGATTCTTCACATAGGAGGACGAAACGGTTCTGTTTCGAGGGCTATTTGTGACTCTCACAAACTTGTTGGATGCTTAAGTTGACCATCAGGGAACAATGAATGCCAAATTGTTCGAAGAATGGTTTAAAAATACAGTAGGCTGCTAGAAGAACCCTCGGTAATGTCATGGATAATGCAAAATATTCACGCGTTATCAGGCCCATAACTAAAAACGGGAAGATGTAATAACATTCATACCCGGTCCAACAACAACGCTACTGCAATTGCGTAAAGTAATCAGGCCTGCCTATGAGGAAGTGAAGCTGTATGTAGTTTGATGCTATAGCAGTGAAATATGGGCATGTCATCCTCACACTATCCACATATCACACTTGTCTCAAACCTACTGAATTTTTTGTCACAACTAAAATGAAAAGTTTCGTCGGAAGGAAAGGTGAAGAAAGTTCGAACACTGATCGAACAGGTTGTAGCGGAAATTAGTGAAAATCACTGGCTAAATGCATCAGACATATTGAAAAGAAGGAAGAATACCGCAACTTACATAGCGCCCTAGACAGCATACCGTTCGTTTTAAATTTGAATGATGAGACATCCTCTTCTTCGTCGGTTTCGGAGGAGGAAGAAAAAGAAACGAAAAGATGCTGAGAGTTGAGAAAATATTATAGTCAATGTAAATCATTTTTTCTCTTCTTGTTTTTTCTTCCCTCGTTCTTTTAGTTTATTTGCCCTTAAGAGTAGGTACTTTACCAACTATGTTGATATATTTGTATAATAAATAAAAGAATAAAAGTTATTTAGTCCTCTTCCATGACCATGGACTCTGGGTTATTTGTCTATTCAATTCATTTGTAGTCTTCAAAGTGAGAGTTAGCTGGTGAAGGGACTTCAATTAAACAAATAAATTAATAAATAATAACAATGAACAAAAAAGCTACAAAAGTATGGGAGGGAGGCAAATGTAGAATAGCGCATTTTGCTTTCGCAGTGGGCCGCCACGCATAACAGGCCTGGGGCACGAGCAACCTGTTTTCTATCTGCCCCTTCCACTGTTTCAAAAGACTGATCAAAGTATAAAATATTTCCTGCTTATATTTGCAGCATTATTCATTTATTTACCTCTTAATAAAGATACGTAAATATTTCAGATATAAAATTTACCAAGCAACCAATCGTATTACCCATTTACTTACTTTAAATTTTTGTACATGTTCTTTATGACTATTTTTTGCTATGTAATACTGCTCCACACCACCATAAAGCTAATTGCGCCTTCCTAAAAACGTATTATATTCTTACCCACCACGTGGTACGCAAAGGGGCTTGTACGATCAGTATTTTTTAGGCCAAACTCAATAAAAGGAATTATATGAAAACCATAAAAAATTACACACATTCATGAAGAAGAGGGTTTCAAATAATTAATTTTTAGAACCCACATAATGATGTTTGCTTACTCATTGGCTGACTCCTTTGCTGGCTGACCCATCGAGCGATGAAGCAAGCGAGGGACCCTTCTCTCACCGAAACTCTGCCGAGAAGACCCACGTGTGGCATCCCTCAAAGTTCATTTCCTTACATGACTGCTTTGCGCATGCGCTTTGCAAACCCCTTGCTCAAACACACATAACGAACGAAGAGAAATTGACCAATAGCGATGAGTAACTAAACTGTATATTACAATAATATGTGACAAAACAAAATGTCAATATTATTCAAGCAGAATTAAATATTTCTCGCTTAAACAGAATAAGCTGCAAATAAAAGCTTTTCAGTAATTAACGAAATAAAGATAACTGTTTTAAATGAACTCGCGAAACTGAAAATGTTTTAATATAGCATAAACGCTAAGGACACACAAATATACGCAGTAAAATGCGCATTGTTGTAGTTGTGGTCTAAAGACTTCAAATCCGATTTTTTTATTATTATTGACTCCAAAATGCTTTCATGGGCAAGTTCCTTTACATAGTCCTCCTGAAGTCCCTCGGCATGCGCCCACAGATTTTCAAGAAGTCACATCCAAGCAGGGACGCCCTCCTCGAACAAACGTTCAATGTCGGCCATTTTAAACGTGCTATTGTATTCAGCGACATATCCCTTCACTGGAGCCCACTTAAGTTAAATGGCGTTGTATTGAGAGTGATAAGGACTCTGTGACCGTCACTTCTCGCAATAGCATCCAGTTTATATTGCTTTATCTCAGGCTTGTGCATATTCACCAACCACAACCGCGTCTGCAGTTCGGAATGCCACACATTGCTGCTAACGAGTCAGACAACAATGTCACTCCTTTTTCATTTGGAAGATGGAGGTTTGTCCTCAACAACGGAGCCATAAGAGGCATTATAATGACAGACTGTGATGCAAGGTAGGGAAGAAACTGCGACGTAAACCAAGTTTTGAAACGTTCACAATTCATTTCTCCATCATCATGGTAATCTCTTGATTTTGATCTAAAGCTGAGCTTGCTCTTGGGAATAAATCCTGCTGCAGCTGATACTGCATGACATCATATTAATCGGTCGTCTTTACTTAAAATCTCCGAACCCATCACTGCCCAGTCAACATCGTTTGCGGTTATGATTTACCCAAGTTTCGTCAAAGGTAATAAACGGTTGTACAATAATTATGGACAATTTTCATAAAAGTTTTTCCCTTTTTAAATCTTACAAGATTTAGAAAAGTTAGCTGTGCTAAATCAACACATGGCGTGTTTATTTTGTCTATGATGTTTCTATATCGTATTTATTATCTTTAAGAAAGGAGGAAGTGCTATATTTTGTATAGATATTAGAAACACGTTTAATTAACATCAATAATTTCAATAATTCTACCTTAGTGCAGCAGGAACATAGTTGCTATGTAATTATTGTATATTCAACCAGAAGGTCTGTGTTCGGTTGTTGAATTCTCTCAATACCTATGTATGATCATCATTGTTGTATAGCAAGTGACAACCAACATCTTTCAGAATGAGTTGAAAACTGATCTGTAATTTAAAATAATGGCTTCTAAGGCAAAATGTGTTGGTTGGTCACTAAGTAAAAGGAGTAAGGCAGTAACACTTCGTGAAAAAGGCTATTTCTATGAACAAATAACGAAAAGGTTGGGTGGTGGCACTACAAAGTCAGGCATTAGGAAAGTTTGCAAGTCTTATAAAGTAACTGGGGGCACAAAAACATCTCCAATAAGTGGCAGAAAACCAAAACTAGATGCTAAAGACCGGCAGAATTTCCGTATTTCTCTACAAGATGGCCCACATACGGCAAAATATATAAATGCCAGCTTGAACATTTCTGGGTTACATGTCTCTGATCGAACAATCAGACAAAAACTTAGCGAAAATGGTCTACAAGCAAGGACCCTAAGAACCAAAAGCAGAGGCAAAAGCGTATGGAGTAGGATTTAGTTGACAGGGATTGGGCGCAAGAAGACTAGGGTAAAGTCATTTGAGCGATGAAACGAAGATAAACACCTTTGGAAGTGATGGCATCAAGTTTGTGCATCGCCGAACAGGTGAGGACATGCATATTATTTGAGTGTACCACCTTCACTATGAAGCATCCTGTCAGCGTCATGGTATGGGGAAGCATGGCAAAATATGTTGTCGGGCGCCTTGCAGTTTTAGAGGGCAACATTAATACCAAAAATACCAAGCAGAGGTCTTAGACTTAAAACTGCTGCCTACTATCCGTGGTATGTTTGGGGGTGATAGTCAGCGGTGCATCTTCCAGCAGGATGGCGCAAAGTGTCATACTACTTGAATCAATCAGAAATGGTTCAGGAGCTACCAAGTTACTGTCCTCCGGACCAGGGAACAGTCCCAATTTAAAACTTGTGGTCAAGGCTGAAAGTTTTGGTGTCACGTCCGAATCCCAGCAACAAGAGGGAGATGCTAGAGTCCATCATCCAATTGTGGATTAGGGTGATAACACCAGAAGATTTCCAATATTTGATGAACTCAATGCCACGAAGAATTGAGGCAGTAATTAAACTAAAAGGATATCCAACAAAATATTAACACAGAGCAGTTACAATAATCTATATGAATATGTCCAAAATGTACCATTTTCAGCTGTTGTTTTGATAAGAATTGTAATTTACTCATTTTGGAAACATTGAACACGAAGACACGTTTATCTAGTTTTCCTGAAAATTTGACTTCCATAAAAGCAATATTTTCAATTAAACTCAAAAGTTTGAGTAATATTTTTTAACAAAACTCTCTAAAGTTTCCAGAATCAGTGCCACTACAGTATAAACCGATGCTCTTATCTCATGCATAGTTATGAGGAAAGTGTTCTATCTGCAGCAGTATCATTCTTTTCCATTAAAAACAATCTCTCATCAATGCTATTGCGTTATTTAAAATACAGAAAACTCAAAATTCTCAGCACAGTGGTTTCGCTGTCCTCAAACCCTGCAGTTTTATTCATTTCTGAAATGAACTTTTTTTGCTGAAGGAAACTCTCCTCTGTGGTAAAACTTCAGCACTTTACGACAAAGTATGCTGAGATTGAATTCGTCTATTAGCTTTTCCATTTTCCTCTTTTTATCTGGAGAGTGAGACACGGATTGCCACAGGTGTGTTCTGAGAGTTTTGCTGCGCGTACAATGCGTTGCACTGTTTTCAGATTAACGCTGCTGAAGATCGCTCATCGCATTTGGAAATGTTGCAAAATGGCCGTCAGCAGACACCTGCTTCTTGAAATAAGAACGTACAATTGTAAATTAGGTCCTTTGCTTGCTTGCGGAGCCCTGGTTGCTTCCTCTTCTGCCCTTCCATTACCTATATTTTACAGTTTTGCTAACAAGCTTTTCAAAAAAAAAAAAAAAAAAAAATAGAAACACGCAAAACCTTTTGAAATGCCACAGAAACGCCGGTCACTCAAGAATATCTTTACCGTGCAAGAGCACCTGGCTCACTGATCGTTATTGGTCAACAAGACTGAATTGCTGCTACAGCGCATCCTGCAAGAACCGCCAAGTTGCATGCTCACAGTACAGGGCTGGTTACACATAACTCATTCTTTAAGCGCGAGGAAATCTAGAGCTCCAGTCTCGAGCGACAGCGGGGAGAGCCGAACTCCTCAGTGCGGAACGGCATTTGAAGAAGCGGGATTAGAGTCGCAACCAATCTCTCTCTCTCTCTCTCTCTCTCTCTCTCTCTCTCTCTCTCTCAGGTATATATATATATATATGTATATATACATACAATATATATTGTTAAACCTAACGTAACCTATGCGTTGTCCTCCTAACTTTCTGGCTGTAACATGTTCCTTATTACAAAACTGAGTGTTTCACTTTTTCGCAAGTGTTGTCTTATTGGAATTCACAATTAATTCACACACACACACACATACACTAGCCTTAACCTAACCTCGGGAAAATCCTAGAAACACGTGGATCCAGAGATTCATCTCGTTTTCTAAATATAAATTGATAGGAGATTTTGCGTTACTAAGTAACCTGGTAAATCATTGCAATGTAAAAGTAAATATGAATTTATAGTTGATTGTGTGCGTGGTATTATGTTAGGGAGTAAATCATTGTAATGGTGGCAAATCTCCTTTAACTCCAACAGGAGGGGGGGGGGGACTTCAGGACGTGAAGATTCGAATCCACTACTTTCACATCTATAGTAGACGCTCTAACCTTCTGAGCTATCACCTGTTACACTCAAATGTCTTATTATCTACCTATATCTGTGGGAGTACCACTACCTTCGGCTTTCTCCGCTGCCGCTTAGGACTGGCTCGGAACTGGAACTCCAGATTTTCTCACGCTTTAAGAATAAGTCACAGACTCTTGCCTGCGTGATGAAATGACGTGCGTGGGAAAGTGTGTGTTTGTAAAGAAACTACAATGTATAGGAAAGCGTGTATCAGTCACATTGGCAATTCTTACCATTCATTTGAGTCCGTGAAAATGGATATTCGTCTGTGGTCCAAGGAATTATTTACAGTTTCACAAATTTATACAAGTTCTTCCGTGATTGTAGAAAGTGAAAAGTGACGAACAAGTCTAATAATAATAATAATAATAATAATAATAATAATAATAATAATAATAATAATAATAATAATAATAATAAAAAATCAACAGAACCTACGGGATGAAGTGCACAAAAAGTTATTGCTTTTTGTAAAACGCGCAGTTTTCTAGACGCAAATAGAGGTTTCGCTGTGAAAAAGATTCAGTACCTTAAAGGTTCTTTTAGAAAAGATCTTAAAAACGCGCAGGACTGTTACGGAAGTGGGGTTAGAACAGAAGAGATGTGCTAGAGATTAAATTTATTGAGAATTTACCGCGAGTAATATTAAATCAATGAGTCACTCTTGCTGAGGGAGTTTCTATCAGTAAAATCCGTTTATTTAGTTGACCTAGTAATGAAAGGTCTCTGTGGAGGGCGAGAGTGCGCCTCGGAGAGTGAAAGAGAGAGAGAGAGAGCGCGCGCGCGATGGAGAACCGCATGTTATGTCAGTTTATTTACAAAGTGCGGTCGAGATAATTCTTTAGCCACTCTATTTTGGAGAGTATCGAGATTTCAGCATCGATGATTTTCAAGGGAAGGAGTGCTGATTAGCAAATACATAATCCTTTCAAACTGACTCGAGGTAAAGAACGAGTAAATTTTATCACCCAGTAAACTCCACCGCTTCGGTACCAATATTACTGTTTGCGAAGGGCCAAGAGCTTCCTAAGGACAGCATATCAGCTAAAATTGATGATTGCAAAACGTAGGTGAAAACAATGGCATGGAGAAGGAAAGAGGTGCAACGCAGGAATCGTTTGCTCGAACACAGAAAATAAAGGAAAAAGATGTAGCTTTTATTCAGTTAATTCAGAACAGGATTATATTCTATAATTTATCAAATAATCATAATTTATTGTCTCGCATTAGTTATATTCCAATGCTATACCCCTTTGGTTATCGTGAAACGATGTCATTCTACTTTATCTTATAATACGAAATAGTGTTTAAATTTTTCCCTATTCCGCTTTGCTTCAAATGTAACAACAGTATTTCTATATTGCTGTAAATTTACCAACTGTACTGAATTTGTACGCCAATCACGTAATGGGACTGTTCTTGAAACCGCATTTTCTCTGTCAACTGCAGAAAGAGACAAATATGAATTGTTGGACAAACGTGAATAATTATGCAACACGTAACACATACTTTCAGGTTTTATATAAGGAACTGTGTGTAGTATTCTGAACCTGGAAGTTATTATACCAAAAGCATTTTCGAACACATTCCGAGCACGTGATAATTTATAGTTAAAAGACTTTGTTACATCTGTCCAGTTCTCATTGTGCTTGTGGCCTAAGAAATGCCCATTCGAACTGAAGGCTTCATCACAAAGATGTACAAACGTAAAGGTTTTGATAATTTTGTTTTATTCAGGAAAATGTTAAATCATTAAGTTTACACCCAAATTTCCTGCGAAAGTCAATATATTCTAGTACACCTCCATCTGATAGTCATTAGTCCTCTCCCACATTGACAAACAGGATCTCATAATTAGAGCCCACAACAGCCATTAAAGCAATGCTGTAAATGTTCTTGCAGTTGTAATAAATAGCTCCAGAATATGGTGGTGGTACAATACGAGTATACCTCTCATCTATAGAATATCTACAATGATGAGTTACCATTTATTTTGATAATGTATTGAGATTTTTCTCCATTCTGCATGAAACCGGGATAAAAGAAGAATTTTAAAGTTTTGACATTCTGATATCAAAATAAAAACTCATCCGTATCCTTTAATTATTGGAGTAGAAAACTTAAAGAGTAATAGACAAAATGTCTCTATTTTGTTGCAAGTTATAACTACTACTAAACCTATAGCACATACAAGAAAAAGAACAATAGACCTTTAGGCCCAGATTTTGGAGTTATGACCAAAAGCATTAAAGGCAATTTACAGCCAAACCACTGAATTCAACGAAATTGCCATAAATGAAAATGAAATGCATTTTGTATCTCATTACATAATTATAATGAATCAAATGTAGAAGGATGAACAATGCATACATAGAACATGTCCGAAGTCATCAGGGTAAATTTCACGCAATTCTAGAATCAAATGCAGATGACCAAAGCGTCGTATACCAAGTGGGGCGACTCAGATGGAAACGTTTTGGGTTGCATTCGGAAGTCCCGCATTCAATTCACGTTCGGCCCCTATTCTCACCTTGTTTTTTTTTTTTTTCGTGGTTTTCTCTGGTCACTTAGGCGAATGCTGGGATCGACATTTACTTTCCACGAACTTTCCGCTCTCCTATTTTCTTTCATCTCTTTCCATAGCATTTGTTACAAGAGCGGAAGCGTCATCTGAGATAGACTGGTGCCTTGTAGAGTGGCGGTGACTTGCTCTCAGGAAAAGTTCCTGTCCAAGGGTTTGGTGGCTCTGCATGGGGCCTCCTCGGGGAATCTTGGTGATGGACCTGGGAGGTTCTTGCGGGAACCGCCAGCGTCTGGGACTTATAATATGAGGAAACGTTAGGAACTCTCTTATGCTCGTGCAATGACTCCTCCGATTTCTGATCGCCCTTCCTCTCATTCCTTTCTCCCTGATGTGTTCCCTCGGGGGCATATGTGCAATGGACCCATCTGGCGTTTTAGGTGCGCAAATTCTACTTTGTAAACCATCCTATCCTATCCTATCCTATCCTATCCTATCCTATCCTGTCCTGTCCTGTCCTGTCCTGTCCTGTCCTATCCTGTCCTGTCCTGTCCTTTCCTGTCCTATCCTATCCTATCCTATCCTATCCTATCCTATCCTATCCTATCCTATCCTATCCTATACTGCATTCTTTAACTCGGAATTTTCTTTTTGGCCCTTTTATCTGGAGCAATCCAATGAACTATGAAACAACGAGTTTTCCCGCTGATTGTGTGCACGTGAGTTTTCCACCGTTGACAGGAACTACGTCACACTAGGCTCTGGCTGTCAGTATGGATCTAAAAGTTGTTGAATCCAGTTAAGTTGTTACAATAATGTTCACTATAAGAAACCTAATAGAGTAGGGTTCTCACCGAAATAAATAAAATTAGATGACTGTGTTCGTTTGAAGAATTCCCCCAAATGTCATAGACATCTGACATATTTTTCACAAGAAACAGGCATTTTTATGTAAGAGCTACTACGTTGTCAAAGTTAAAACCATATAAAATAACTGTGGCATATGTGAATGTAATTTTGTCCCCCTGTTAGAGAATTAGCGACAGGGGGGGGGCGTGATTTTGCCTTTTTCAACAAGATTCTGCCACAATTCATTCAGGGAATATTTCGATTGGGGAAATTTATAGAGCATTTCAAAATGACAAGAGTTTTCAGGAAGAATTTGTGGACCCTTGGGTCTTCCAATCTAACCCTCCGATTTTTAATTCTGGGGAAAATTAAAAAAATACTGTGGACAAGACAAACTCACATACCTTGGAAGATTTTAAACGCAATATCCGCCAGCAAATAGTCAGCATTACTCCACGTAAACTACAGCGAGTGATGGATAGTTTTTTTAAAAGAGGTGCCAAAAGTGTATAAACAACAACGGTGGCCAGTTCCAATACCTCCTTTCATAGAGCTGGTACCGTCACAGGTGGCCGAGGTCGTTAATGCACGTACTTGTGAGCGGGAGGTCTGGGGTTCAAAACCGCCAGGATCGTACTCTCTGAATGAGGTTTTTTCCAGGTTTTACTCAGTTTTCATAAATGGCAAATGCCGGGGAGGTACCCTAAACTTAGGCCTGATACGCCTCCTCCCTAAAAAAGTCCTTTCCCAATATATCATTTTATTTCATGTATCATCAGTGTTCGCCGGCTGTGATGCCTCAGTAGTAAAATCAGACGTTAAACACTATTAAAAATACATATAGTTAGTAAGTAAAACCTTTTTAAAAAGTTAATAAAACTATAATGGTTGTGCAGCGCCACTCTACGATACCTATAAAAGGGTCGTTCTTCTCTATAGATAAAACGCCGCAATTGATTTTATAATTCATTGAGTGACTGTATACCATGGGTTATTAATAAATTAAACAACTAATGATTTGTTTCTCCTTTGCATATCCTGGGGTTAATTGAAATGGCGTATGGAAGGAATGTAACTTCATTAAGTCAGGGTACCCAAGATCGCGGGTTCGAACCCGGCCAGGACCGATGGATATTTTCGGGGCGTAAAAATCTTTCGGAAGGGAAGTAAAGCCGTGGGTCCCGTGTCGTACATTTACGGCACGATAAAGAACCTCAAGTCTGAAAGAGAGGCCTCTGAGCAAAATTAGTCGGCCGTTTCACGTCCTGAGTTGAATGGAACGCTGATGACCTGAGAAGTTAAAGAGCGTGCATAAATAATCAGTCAAAAAAAAAATTAAATCAGGGTAAGCAAGTGGGAAAATTTAAAAGTTTATTAATAGTAGTAACTATATATGAACTGAGATCACGGAAAGAAAATTTGGTTAATTGGGTTTTAATATGTTTACTTGTTTGTTTGTGCATAAGATTTAAAGAAATAAGCATCACGCAAGGATAGAAATTCAGCGGAATGGGTTTAATTGGAAAAGGAGGAAGGTTCATTATTGCATGAAATGTAATTTAATATTGTATATAGTTTGTGTTCTTTGTTTGGATTGGAGCCTGATCCCCTCGATATTTTAGAAGGTAGCTGCTGATGAACCGGGGACTGGGGGGCTGAGCCAATCAAATTGGAATAAATTGGAGTTAGTGCCTTCTGGAATTGCCAAATTGATTAGTTAAATTTAAAATTAATATTTTTTCTCTTTATATTTTTTATTATGTTTATTTTGTTTAAAGTCTTGTATATTGATGTATGAGAAGTAAAATTCATTCATTCTTTGTATATCCATACTTCATCCACTAATGAACAAAAGGCGCTTTCTAAAACCGTGCTAAAACTACACACACTCCAAGCTACAATATTGAACGCGGTAATGCATGCGTGATTGGTCTTCACAAACGTGTTCTTTCACACACAGTCATTTATAAACATACGAACTTTCATGCCAAAACAATTGTAACAAAATCCGATCTTCATCTCGTGATATTGAGAACGCTTATCAGTAAAGATCGAGCATATAAACCGCTATTAACACACTTATCGAAACAGATATTTTACATGCACACAGCACTGAGGATAATGATTATATAATAAAAACCAATTGTTATTACTGCCTTCTTTTACAAAGGATTCCAGTTAATTTTATTTATTTGGTTCATTTATGATCGCTCTTTTAACATCTCAGTTCATCAGCGTCCGATTCAATTCAGGGCGTGAAACGACCGACAAATTTTGCTCAGAGGGCTCTTCTTTCAGGCTTGAGGTTCTTTATCGTGCCGTAAATGTACGACACGGGACCCACGGCTTTACTTCCCTCCCGAAGGAAGCCATACTTAGGATTTTTATGCCCGAAAAAAATCCATCGGTCCTGGCCGGGATCGAACCCACTATAATAAAAGAGAAATAAACGCTAAATTCCTATACAATTTAGTAAATAAATCTTTCCCGGGAGAGCCACATGCAACACTACAAAGACACATTGCAATTTTTTCACTTTTTCTCAAGTTTTACCGGGAAATACCCACCCATCAGTCGTTAAGAATACGCCTCTCCTTTCAGGTGGGCTGTATGTAGGAAATGTTCCCTTTAAAATGTAAGCCTTAAATGCACAATTTTGGATGGCATTGTACTGTCCCCTTCAGGCCAACTATTGCTTCCTAAATTACACGAGAAACTGAATTATTTCTTTCAATAGTAATTCGCGAATATTTAATGTTTGAAATACGCCCCTTTTTGCTGCGAAATGTTTGGTTCTTCTAACTTTCCATTCTCAGCTATATTACATTTTCAACACTGTGTTGTGAAGAATGGAATGCTCTAATATGCGAACAATTTTCATCATATACATAACCAAATATCTCGTGAGTTATGCTTTCCTTATTTAGGGACATTTCATATGCTGTTCAAGAGAATGAGTGAGTAGTGTTTAACGCCCGTTTTTACTACTAAGGCACCACAGGCGGTGAACATTGATGATACATGAAATGAAATTATATATTGGGAAAGGTATTATTTTTAAGGAAGGAAGCGTTCCAAGCCTGAGTTTAGGGTATCTTCCCGGCATTTGCCATTTATGAGGACTGAGGAAAACCTGGAAAAACCTCAATCAGGGAGGACGGTCCTGGTGGGATCCGAACCCCAGACCTCCCGCTCACGAGTCCGCGCCTTAACGACCTCGGCCATCCGTGGCGGTCTGCTGTTCAAGAGAGTTTAGTGACATACTATTAGAGCTCTAGTAGCACTGGCAATCAATGAAACAGTCTCTCTCCACATGCATGAACCTATTAAAATAAGGTTGTATAATTCCATAATCAGAGAAGAAATAAGCACTAAATTGCTAGCCTTTTTGGTGAATAAATCTTACATGGGAGTCACATACTACTTAATACAAAATCACATAGTGGTCTACGCTAAATATTTTAGAGTTCTAAACAATTTTTTTTTTTGAATGATTTATTTATGGACGCTCTTTAACAGCTCAGGTCATCAGCGTCCCATTCAACTCAGGGCGTGAAACGGCCGACAAATTTTGCTCAGAGGCCTCTCTTTCTGGCTTGAGGTTCTTTTTCGTGCCGTAAATGTACGACACGGGACCCACGGCTTTATTTCCCTTCCGAAAGAAGCCATACTTAGGATTTTTACGCCCCGAAAAACATCCATCGGTCCTGGCTGGGTTCGAACCCGCGATCTTGGTTTTAGGAGGCAAGTATGGTAACCACTACACCACCAGGACCGACAATAAACAAAGTGATGTTTATGGAAGTATTAATGTATTAGGAATTAATGATTGTCTACTTTGGCTACGTCCATTTAATTATTTCTTAATGTATAAAAATATAGGGAATATCATTTAAATCTTCTCTTGTCTTGAACTACAAGATAGAGTAATACAAGGGGAGGACAAGCAAGTTTCAGAGAATCTAAAGGACTAGCATTATTATGCACATTTATTTCAGAAACATGTTATTTTCACATATGAACTACTTTAAAAGAAATGCAGAATATCGTGAATACAGTACACGCTCACTAAAAGGCACTCGTGGAAATTTCTTTGGCTCGCCAGTATCAACAGCATAGCACATAGAGGCATTGATTATATTTATAACAATTCGAAATTATATGAAAAATACAAACAATAAAAGCTGTAAAACAATCGTGAAATATTTCTTATACATATACATGCCTTTCAACATTAACGATTACCTTAGTTTAAGTATCACATAAATAACATGACAATTACACTAAATGTAAATTATATCCGAGTTTTTATCGTTTATACTATCCATTTCCATTATGTGCTCCTTGGACATATTGGCATACTGGCAGTAGTAAGTGTAATTTGATGGCCTGTTGTACGACCAACGCATTGTGCCCAACTGCAGCATACATTGAGAATATTGGGTTACTCCACATTATTCGATTATACCTACTATATTTCTGTATTTCAATACATTATTAAACTTGCTATATAAGTATTGGTATCTAGACAAGGCTAGGAATCATTGTCATTCCAATGACTAATGAAATATTAATTAATCTAATCAAATTTAAACTGACGATAATCCGTGCGAACATTAGTGGTTGCCTCGTTGCATTTCTCACTGCGCTGCACACTTTAGGGATCACTCTAATTTGCAGATGGTCATTAAATGCTATGGATTTTATATTTACCGTGGTGCGGTTTGGCATTATGTTTGATACCGAAATGTTTCCATACTGTCCACAAGAGTAGATGTTTTTATGCCACGTTACGAACACGGATTTGATATATTGATAATTATCACATTCGCACCAGTAATAATTGAAGTTAGGAGGCAGTATTTCATTATTTGCTTGTAAATGTGGCTATGAGAAAGTATTTGACACGGGAAATATTGAAATCAAATAGCGAATTCACTGACTTGATCGTTTCAGCAGGGAACCTGAGGATGTAATTATGCAGGCTACAGACTAAGATACAATTGCAGAAAGTAGCTAGTCGGAGAAAAAGCAAAGTAATGCCTATTTTACTTTTTTCAACAACTATAGTTAATGGTTTTCCTTTTTGCGAATACTGTTTTGAGCTGTAACAACATGTGAGAAAATTAAATTTCTCTTTACTTATTTCACATATATACTTATGTTTTTAAAAGTTCGTCCTTTAAGAGATGTCCTCGTCTGGAGGTAAAAATCGACCAACCCAGTGGAAATATAACAGCACCATTAGACATGGCCAATAAGAGAAAACGTCCTGCCGCCAACATCATGAACACTTCAGCAGAATTTCGCAATTTGAAAGTTTTTGTGAAGGAAGAAATTTTAGGTACTATTGGAGTTCCTCTAAACTGTGGGGTAACTGGAAAAAATGAAGATAGTGTTCGTGAACTATACAGTAAACAAAACCTTTCATTATATTGAGCTGCATTTTCAAATCACAGATTGAAACTGTTACTGAAAAGTCTATGTTCTAACGTCAAGCTAGAAGAGAGAGGGAAATATTAGCTCCTATCATAGATATCTGGAAAATGTTTTACACTCGAGTTTGTTCCTTATTACGAAGAACTAATAACGTCCTGTGGGCATTGCACATAGGGTATATACCCCAAGCAAAACAGAAAAATGTGGAATAGACGTAAAGATGAATATTATTCTATCACAAACCGTTGTATCGCAGCAGATCCTTAAGCAGGAAACGTTGAATCTGAGCACAGAACTTATAAGAGTGGTCTTGAAATAGTGAAAAGTTTATTTATATGCATAATTTGGAGCAATCTGGACGAAACATCACCATGAACAGGAATTTAATTTCCATTCTCTCGCAATGAAATTGTCGATGGAGAAAATAACTGGCACTGTGCGAGGTGACAGCTGACATTTGCAATAAATCTGCGACCTGATTCTTTGAGTAATGCCCAAATAGAACTAGTCACATTCGCCCTCACTGAAGACAGCTCTTCAGCTATGCTCCAACGAAAGGAAAAGGTGTCACAATGCTTTCTGCACGACACAATAACACAAAGAAGGTTACATGTTAGCCAGATATAATTCTGTTTTACAATTCAGCTGGGATGCTTTTGACAAGTTCGTCGCAACGTTCTCTCGTTGTCGAGAATACGACAATGGATAATGGAGGTTCTACACAACCTGACTGATATTGCAGCATATAATTCATCTCTTGTTTTTTTTTGACACCAATGACCAGTGAGCTGAACAGTACACAATTCACACAATTCAGGAAAGATAGATTATTTGATAGAACTGGCTCGAGAACTTTGAATCATAAATATAAAGAGACGTGCTGAAAATTCTGTTGCTGTACACCCCAAGTATATAAATATTTCACGTATCTTTCGGCATAATCGCAATCAAGGTAAAGGTGAAGTGAGCTAGGGAGATATAGTCACCGAACAACGAGGAAAAGTAGTTGGTAATGCGGTTAAAATTATTCTAAAGAAAGATCTCTGTTATTTACATTCCTAAAAGCGGGAACTAAAAGAACATGACGGCCTGCACTTCGTGCAATAAGTACATCTGTTCAAACATCAAAAGAAATTGTCCATTCCCATTGGAATCTTCTTGCAATTTGAATTCCTGATATCTTATGTATATTCAATTATTGTGCACTATTATATTACATGGATATAGTAAATATATATGTTTCTTAGAAGATATATACTTTTTATGAGTATCTGTTAAAATGCCGTGTTAATTGAAAAATGGAAATGAACTCATAGCACTTTCTTAATAAAAAATATAGCATTATATATTGTCTTTAATACTGTTGCTCTGCGAAATTTGGGTACATAACTATCATCGCTTGAGTAAGGTCGCATGTAAATTGCATTCATTTTCACGCATGCTTTATTAATACCCTCTTTTAACGTTGAGAATTACCATCGCTTTCCTGGTTATTGCTGCATTTCTGAAATTGGATGCACTTTTGCCGTATTTAACTTCCAATGTATTTATCATGCTTAAATTGAACATGAGGTTCCGCTTCTAAAAGCTAGCTTGTGCGTTACTTTTCCGTTGATTTTCTTTAGTTTATTTGCTTTTTGCCCTGCTCATTTTCATATTTATTATGTTAAACGATTGTAGTCACTAAGTCAGTATAAGAGATAGCCGGCAAGGTACAAAGTTGGTCATCTACCAGCTGCACTCTTGGTGTGACAGCGAGTGCAATGCTGACGACGCCGCATTGTCTACTTTTAATGAGTATCAATAAAGGAATTTGATGGTAAGTATGAGCGGGACTTGTTACTGACCATTAGAGCAAACATATGGACTTGTATGTGCTAGCTCGCACGAATTGCATCAGTAGCTGTAAAACTCCAGGTCAACAGGTTGGTCGGAAAAACTAATACTAGTTGCAAAACTACGATAGTTTAAAGCAAACAAATACGAATTCACAAAAAAATTCAACTGTATGTAAATATAATTGCACAGTGATTAAAATATAAATTAATCAAAATGATCTAAAGTAAAATGGCGGATGGTTAAGCTTATATGTGCAAGTCTTGGTGGCAAAATTATGAACTACGAAAAATTATGGGAGAAGCTCTTGGTGGTAAAACTGCGAACTAAAGAAGAAATGAATTACAGAAAACAGTTGCGTAAGCACTTGGTGACAAAAATGAGAAGGTAATATAACTTTAAATACAAACCGGCGGTAATTTGAACTATAATTAATGATGGCAAAATTAACCTAAACGTTGATTAAAATACAGTGATTAAAATACTAATTGTACAGTGGCGAGAATTTGAACCAGAATAGCGGTGAACCGTGAACTAAATGTTGGGTATATACGCGAATATTTACACAGTGATTAATACTAATTGCAAAATGGCGGTGAGTACGATGATGGAAAAATTAATAAATATAATTTTGCAGTGATTAAAATATTAATATCAAAATTGACGGAATTTAAATTACAAAAGTAGTGGTAAAACTACAAATTAAAATATGCCGTGAGTACGGGAGTAGGGATAAACATGTTGGTAAAAATGTATGGCGGGTAATGAGTAGGAGAACTAAAAATGTATAATATATATTCTATTTTGGAGATCCTCTGTGTATAGCGCATTCTCTCTTTCTTTCTCTCTGCGCATTGTTTTGTCTCAGTTAATATCACAAGGGTAGTGCTTTATGAAAATTTGATATTCGTTGTTCACCATGCCTTATATTTCAGAGCTAACAAAATGATGTATAATCGGCATGTGGGAGTGGGGGCGTACTCATCCGATATACCGGGGTGTTCCTGAATCGCCGTTTAATTCGTTATATTTCGTAGTTGTGCATGGGACGCCGGTAATGTTGGTTGAATGTTACAGGGGTTTTAGGGATAGTACAAATGATATTCCGTTACGTGTTGTGACTCTTTAGGTGTAGTAGTGTGTGATCGTCAAAATACGTTGAGATGATCCTGCATACGAATAACAAAAATACCTTAAATTTCGCTGAATTCAATCAAACAGTGTATACTACAATCAGTGCAAATAATATATTAATATAGGGTTATTCCATGAAATTAGTACCATCACATAGCTAACATTATTCTAATGCCATGTCTTAAAATGAATAATTTTAACACATTCAGTTCCAGCTTCTCAGCAGGGCATTTAAATGCCTGGAACAGCTATTTTAATACCACTCCCACATCTATATACCACTTCATAAATTTATCACTTTGTCTCTCTAAATAGTTTTAATTCTATATAGTCTGGCTGTAGTATCCATAGTATCAATATAGACACCGCTGTCACTGAAATGAAGAAATGAAAGAATGTGGATAACGCGTATTCGAAACATTGTTTTCGAAAATTTCAAAAACAGAGTCTGCAGTCCAGCACATTTGTAAGCGTGGCTTCCAAATAATTCCTCTGATGAAATCAGTCCCATACATATTTTTAGTTCAGGAACATTTGCTGGTTTCCAGGTCTGCATTATCGAATTTTTAGTGAAAGGTCGCAGCGTGGCCTTAAACGCTTGACTCGCGTACAGTTCTCACATATCCAAAAAATCACCGTTCAAAAGACCATTTGTGTGACCCATGATTTCACTTTCCTTTTCTAAGTGATTATTTAGGTCTGAAATAGATGTAAATGATGGGATATTCCGATAATAACTGAGATGTTGTGTATATGTAGCCAAACTTTTTTTCTTCTGACCTGTCGGGTTCGGGAACTGGAATTTCCCTGTCATTGCTGTCATTATTTCATCACCTGAATCGGTATTGTAGAAAATGTATAAAATTTTTTCGTCTGTAAGAAACTTCTCTTTTTGGTAAGCCATTGCTATTAACGCACAACGCAAGCATTATACAGAAATGCTACCAAGCACTGTAATATTAAGCACTTGGCATTGACACGAGGCGAAGCTGAGATATTTATTCTGTAAACACCGGGGTAAAACAGACACCCTCTCTCGTGATAAATATTTATATGGAAGGAAAACATCAGTTGCACTTTCATTTTTTAAAAACCAACAATAATTAAACCATGCTAATATCTGGGAGCGCAATATAAACGGAGTTACTTCAAATATGACGTTAAACATCGCTCGCCGCCCAATGCCCATAACATGAGGGGAGATTTAAACGTCCTATGCCGTCTACGGTACAGTTGCATTCACCTCGGTTTTGTATTTTTTAAGTGCGTCATGATGATAGGTTACCAGTTGAGGGGCATTTGAACAGGAGGTGGACGGTTGGGGGATTTGGGAGAAGGATGTGTTTTTCTTTTTGCTGTTTTTGTTGATAATACAAAATTGTTGAAATCTTCGTCTATTTCTTGATCAGTGGTTTACGACCTCCTGGGTTTGATTTGATTGATTTGTTTTATTTACGGACGATCTTTATCATCTCAGGTCATCAGCGTCCTATTCTATTCAGGGTGTGAAACGGCCGACAAGTTTTACTCAGAGGCCTCTTCTTTCAGGCTTGAGGTTCTTTTTTGTGCCGTAAATGTACGACACGGGACCCACGGCTTTACTTCCCTTCCGAAGGAAGCCATTCTTGGGATTTTTACGCCCGAAAAAATCCATCGATTCTGGCCGGGTTAGAACGCGTGATCTTGGGTTTAGGAGGCAAGTATGGTTAGACATTTCCTGGGCTCAGACATTTTGTGCACTAGTACTTTATACTGTTGGCAGTCAATATTGGTTATGATATTATTTATTATTTAACCTATACTCATAATATAAAATATTCCCAGGACTTTATACACAAATTAAATAAAGTCAGGGGATATGTTTGTAGTGAGTTTTGATGTGGAATCATCATTCACAAAAGCGCCCCTTAATGACACCATTACACTGCTGGAAGGACACCGCCCAAACAAAATGGTTAGTCTATTCAAACATATGTTGACATCAACGTATTTTTCCTAAAAAGGAGATTTTTACGAGCAGATCGGTGAGGTAGTTATGGGCTCTCCGCATTTACCTGCTCTGGTCAATCAGTATATGGAAGCCTTCGAACACAAAGCACTGGAAAGGGCGGTTAAAAATCTAGGTATTTTTAGACGACACCTTTGTTATACGACCACACGGAATAGATGCACTTCACCTTTTTCTACACTACCTATTTACCCAAACATTCATTTTAGTATAGAAATGGAACTAAATACCACCGTGCCGTTTTTGGATATATTAGAAGTTCAACAACTTGATAGCACTTTATAAGAAAACTAAAGACACAGACATATACTTAAACGAGAACAGTTATCATCACCCTGCACAGAAACAAGGTATTTTAATCTCCCTTATTTCACAGAAAGTTCAGTATACAAGAGGTGCAACAATTTCAAAAATGAAATTCATTTTTTAATACTGGATATAGTAAGAAGGTTGAGAAAAGTAAAAAATAATAGGGCAGAAGCTGAATACAATTTAACACTACAAGAAGAAAGAGAACAAAGCACTCACGTCCTATTGTGATAATCGTTCGATAAAATAAGCAAACATTTGAAACATTATATTTATACTGGCCATAAACATAATAACAAAAACAAATAGATGTAATGACCTATGAAGAATGGCTCGTTAAATCATGAGTATATGAGGTACCTTGAATGTGGAATGGTGTATCCAGGACAGACTGCCGAAAAATAGATAGATGTAAGGAACATTAGCGTCACATTAGACTTATTCTACTTGAAAAATGGCAGTAGGTGTTGCATAAGCATTGTTATTTCTGAGATATTGGCCGTTAGGACAGCTTAAATTCGCAGTTCAATTTCCCGTGAGGTCTACTCAAAAGACAAAAAGTGGAAGAAACAAATGAATTTAATACAGCGTCCGAAGCGGTATCTAGTTGGCGCTAAAATATCAAACTTATTATGGACCAATACAATATGTTATTGGGATCAGGCAATTATAGACACAGGATTCGTCGTGGTCTCCGAGCCAAACACAAATAACATGTTGTACCATAAAGTACCATATTTTCTTGATCGTTCACAAACGGAAGCACCACCCAACACGCAGCAGCAGCTATTGAAGAGTCATGAGTCATTCAAGCAAACTTCTTGATTTATTCCAGCCGCTGCTCTTCACTGCCGACTGATAGCAACGCTTCAGCCGATACTTCTGCTCTCTTTCGCCGGCTCCGACCACCAGCCGACCGACCCATTGCCAACACGTACTGAGATTCTGCAGCAGCCGCCTACTTAGCAATGGGTCCGAGAGGGACCCAGGCACTAAGACTCCAGCTGCTTTTGAAGCTGCATCAACAGGGGGTACCTTCGCTGACCGACTGCTTTCCACTGACTGATGACAATTGGCAAGTCATACAGAAGTGTAATAAGCCCGTGGGCGCCCTAGCCCACAATCGACCACTGCCTAAGCGGTGATTCCCCAATACGGCACGAAAGTACTGCGGAAATCGAAATCTTTGAGAGAACGAAAGAATAACTCATGTCCACCTCCTACTCCTCCCCTCCCTTTAAAGGTAAGTTTATTGACTCCGCGGCAGCCACAGCTCAGTCATCAAGCCAAACTTTTTCCCTCCCAGGAAGGAGGGCCTCTTTTATCTACCATAAGTGGTAAAATCATGGCAACCACTGCTAACCACGAGCAAACCAGGTGTCATATGCTGAAACTACCGGCCGTGGGACATCAACAATAACGACTTCACCGTAGTTTCCCATCATAAAGGAATGTGTGTGTCGCAAAATATCTCCTTACCCCTAATCCTGTCCAACAGTAGCCACAAAAAATAAGATAAATTATTGCCAGGAGTCACAGCAAGAAGCTGCCCCACGGGGAGAGAAGGTGCTCCAATTTTTGCTATCTTCGCAAACCACTTGGCCACTAAGACGGAAATAGGGGCCTTTAAGAAGAATAGCACCGAGACTGTGCGAAAACGCATTTATGTGTGCCTTCAAACATTTTCGGTGGAGAGCCATAATGGAATAACTAATTGCCTCAACTAGAAGAACATTGCATAATACACATACCAGGTGAAAAAACAAAAGGAGCACCGCAGGGTCTAGAGAGGTCTGGAAACAGATAAATTTCCAGAGGAAGAAACAATCGCCCTCAAAAAATAAGAGGGTAAGTGAAAGTAGTTCACTAGATGATGTGAAATGTGCCATGTAATTCGCGGAGCGTTCTCTACTCGACAGTATTTGCGCCGACAAGCATTTGATGGTAAAAGGAGCATAAACGTGCTGGCCTACCACAATGCTTTAGGTTTCTGGCATATGGACACCCTACTTAAAGCCTTAGGTGTTCTCTGAAGGAGTCTCAGCCTCATCCATATATCCGACTACTATCGCACACTTATCACCGCAAACCTTTGCGCTTTGCTTATTTCAACGCTAATGGAATAACAACTCAAAAAGAAGACCAGTTCGAGTTCCTGGTGCAAAATGAACTCGACGCTGAGCTAATTTGCAAAACCCACGTCGTCCTTGGGTTTCCCGGTTTCATTACACATAGGAAAGACCCATTGGGCCTTCAAGGGTGCTAGTGGCATTCTTACATGTTCGCAGCTGGCATGCCAGCCCCCCTCGCTACCTGCAACAGAACATTTAGAGGCAGTTACAGTATTAATGGGCATTTGCGAATAAAAAACAGCTTTGATCGCAGGGTATCAATCCCTTCCCCGGGGCGCCATTCTTACTGGCAGGATATCGGAGCGTATTGTGCGGATATCCAATTTTGCTACTAGATGACCACTTTACCATAGTGAGTGGAACTCCATTACAGCAAACGCCTGGGCCAATATTAGGTAAATATGTAAACGCAGACGCATTCCTAAACGTACAGAGAGCGTGCTACCTTATAACAGATCCCGGATCGGCCGGCTAATTGTAATATACGTGGCCATAACAAAACACATCCTACAATATTTAGACCCGAAATCTGAAATCTACACATGACTTACATACGGACCATGTCCGAGTCATATGTGAGCTGCTGACATGCCCCCTGGAAATGTACGCAAAAACTGTGTTTACGAAGTGAACTGGGGTGCTGCCTTGCTACCTAATCCAAAAATTGCCACTGCAGCAGAGCTCAATAGTGCAGGTCTCCTATTTCTGAAAATGTTAACGATACATTTAAGCATCATACATACAGATTTCCGGCAGATGATGTAAACCCGTATACGCTGCAGCAGAATATCCATGAGATACGGAAGCACGCCAAGAGGCTGTGACGGATGGCACTACACCACAAAATTCAATCTTGTGTATATTCTACCGTGACTTATGGTTCAGGCTAATAAGCCTTATTAGGCAGTATCAAGGTGAAGCCTAGCAGAATACGGTTAACAGATTTAATCTTAATGATAAGTAGCCTGGAGAATTATTAGGAAACTAAGACGGGACCTCGACGCTCATTCGAACCCCATCCATGACTGCAGAGGAGACTAGTTTGTGAACAGAAGAGAAGGCCAGTGCTTTGGAAGATTAACTAGAACATCAATATAATTCAACAGATAATCCATGGGATGACCCTCAGGCGCGCAGTTCACCACCTAGATGTACTGATGGAAGTCAGTTTCCGAGCTGATACCATACCAGGACTTAGCCTTTCACTGGCAAACAAAATGCACAATTAAGTAAGGGTTTGTGGGTTAGCGGTGGGCTAATTTATATGGGAGTTGTGTTTCAATTAGGAGGGTGTATTAAGGAACATTTATGAGCGGATTTGTGTTGTAAGGATATCAGGGGGTAGGTGCAAGTCTGGGGCTTTTTCTGCGAGGCTCAGTATCAATATCATACTCCTCCAGTCTGCGAATAAGGGAGATGAATGTATTGGGTAGTTGGGAGAGAAAAGATTATGATATATTGAGGATGTAATGCCGCAACTAGTGGCAGTACGGAGATACCTATTTTGGAGGATTTGCAGGCGATCCAGATGTGTTTTTGCAGATGTGTCGCAAACTTGGCAGGCGTAGGTTAGCGCAGGTTGTATCACCTGCTTATAAACCAGCACTTTAGACCGAAGGACATCGTTGAAAAGTTTATGTAAAATCGGTACAACATGGCGATCCCCGGCTAACAGAGTTAGCCAGTGCGATGGTGTGCGCTTTCCACATCAGTTTCGTAGCTAGACGCACTCGCAAATAGATGGCCTCTGCACTCCATGGGACTGCTCCTCCAGATATTCGAATTTACAGAATATCTTGTAGGGGCGTCTGTAGAATATCATGGCTTGAGACTTGCTAGAGTTTACGGCCAGCCTCCACATGCTACACCAGGTGGTGAGGATGTTAGCATATACCTGGAGTCTTGCCACTCCTGCTTTTTGGCGGGTTGAGTTCGTTATAATTGCGTTGTGGTCTGCATAGAAATACATAGAGCATCTTGGATTGGATGACACGGTATTAATACAGGTTAGAAAAAGTACCAGTTTTGCTGCACTACTGTACCAATAAGTCGCGTGGTGGAGAGGACGTTTTCGATGGCTACGGAGAAGGTTCTGTTTGTGAGATATGAGTGAAGCAGACTAATGACGTATGGGGGAAAGGAGAGAGTACAGGAGACCTTGTAGCCAGACAGTGGCAAAGACCCGCGTGAGGTCTAGAGCCGGAGTAAAGTGCGCGTTTGGAAAGCCACGGGTGGCGGCTGGAACTATGTGGAGTAGCTGATGCATGGTAGAGTGCTGCCTTCGAAAGCCTAAAATACTTCGGCCGAAGCACATTGTGTACGTCCAGTGTGCGCTTCAATCTAGCGAGCACCATGTTTGCAAATAATTACTGAGAAAGGGCAAAAGACTGAGCGAGCAATGGTTGGCAGGGGTCCTGGCGTCCTTGCCCGGTTTGGGGAAGGTGATAATCTTGACGTGCTTCCATACCACGGGGAAGTGTCTAAGGTGCAGCATGTTATTAAACAGATGGACTATTAGCATCTTCCACGCTGGCTGTAAAGCTCGCAGCGCAACAGAATGATACTGTCGTGACCAGAGGCCTTGTGTGGCAAGGACTGGTGTAGCAGTAATGTTAGCTATGGGAGGGGGGGTTGTAGCGACAACCTCTTGCAGCGTTGGTTGGACTTCAAGGAACCGGTGTACTGTGCTATTCACTTGGTATATGTGGTCTAAGTTTGGCGAATCTTCTGGGGTGAAGGTCACCTGCTGATAATCCGCCATTAACTCCACCTTTTCTTCTAAGGTACTCGTGATCCATCAATGAGTAGTTTACTTGGGTGGGAAGACATAGCAGCGCTTTGGTCAGCCGCCACAGGGCGGCATCCCACGTATTCAGCTCGGATGTGCGCTGCTCCCACTCTTGATTGGCATGGTCCCAGTCTCAGCAACTTCTACAGGCGGTTGAGCTCTCACCGATTCTCCGGGCTTCGAGTATGATGAGACCGCCAGCGGGTTCTATTTTTATTGGTGATTATTTGCCCGATGGCTATGGGATGTAGAAGTCGGCATGTTCTCCCTCCAGGAGGGAGGTAGACTGCTGAATGGCCTGTTAAATGGTGGAGGTAAACCTCATTCAGCAATGTATCTGCCTCAATTGTCGTGGAGCAGGATACATAGTGCGGTGTATGCTGGGTCAGCAGTGCAACATAGGATTTCTATTTTGTTTTACGTGGATTTGGAGTGGTGGGGGGTGGTTTAAGGACAGAGCGTGTATGTAAGAGGAGAAAGACAGGATAGTGGTCTGAGGAGAGTTCAGGGATCCTGAAAGGCTTGGGTGTCATCGTAGGTTTGATAGGAGAGCGATGTCGAGTCAGTCTGGTAAGCGTCGATCACCGTGTGTTATGATAGGGTAGATAGCGAAAGCACTGCTAGGTCGTGGTCTGTTATGAATTTGTAAAGTATTTACTGTTCCTCGATGGGTAATGGTAGTTGAGTTCCAGTTCCTATGCTTGCTGTTATAATCCCCCATAGCCACAGTGGTAGTGGGGAAATTGACCAGATGTTGAAGATCGCCTGGCAGGATGGGTTTGCCAAGAGGTATACAGACGGAAAAGAAATTTATGGGTTCTGAGCAAGTCTCCAGGTGTATTCCCATTGCTCCATATTTGACAATTGAGGCAAATGTAATCGGTGGTGCTGCAGGGCGACGTGTATGTAAATGACCGTTCCTGCACAGCCTGTTAGACCGATGGTTACTTTAATGCTGAGTGTGATGCAAGTCTCTTGCATCAGCAGCAGATGTATGTTATGTGAGGTTACCTTCGGCTGGTCGGCGGTCACCTGGGCGCGGACCTGAAAAAAATGAGCAGCCGAGCTGGGTTTTCGTATCATCTCTGTGGTGGAAAAGCAACTTCCCTGCAATGCAACAGGGTACGATCGGCTAACTCCCAATACGCTTAGCTCACTACCAAGTCGATCTTTGCTCCAACAAACATATTTAATTCTGATATTAATCTCCGCTATTTTCCAAGAATGTGGGAAAAGCCGAAAATATATGCATTTTGAAAAAAAAAAAAAAAGGAAGAACTCGCTCCCTCTTCAACCTACCATCCTATCAGCTTGCTCCCCTCGGTTTCCAAGGTGTTTGAAAGAAAACTTTTGGCCTGACTGGAGCCGCTGTTTACTCAGCTGATACCGGAGCACCAATTTGGCTTCCAAGCAAAACATTCGACCACTTAGGAATTGTTGAGATCGGTGAAGAAGGCCGCAATGAGATTTCACTGCTGTGCTGCTCCATATTGGAAAAAAAAGAAAAAAAAAATTTCGTAGCTCCTAGCATGCAGGATGCATCTACAAGCTCATGCTTAGAATGTTGCCACGAGCAGTTATTGAATTAATCATAGTTTCCTATTAAACCGTTCGTTCTGTATTAAGGGAGAAGTGCACATATCTGATACACGTTTAATTCACAATGGACTGGCAGAAGACAGTGTGTTCTCGGCGACACTGCTCTGCATCTACATATTTGATTTTCCCACCACATTGAGTACTCTGACATTCCAATATCGGACGGTGCACTCATCTTGATACTGGATAGACATTCAAACTTCGTACAAACTCAACTCCACCGCCATCTCACGTACGTGGAGGAATGGAGTGAAAGTTGGCGCATGCAAGTCAGTGGTGAGAAGAGCGAAGTCATACTCATTACCAAGCGTCGCAGACCAGCCAACCCCGATCTTGAGTCTGAAAGGTAGATAATACCCTCAAAAAACAGGTCAAAACTTTAGGATTACCCTGGACCGGAGTTGACATCCCAACCCCAAGTGCGAAACCACGGAGTGAAGACCCGAGCGGCTACTTCAAAATTGTCCCTAGTTTTAAACTAAACTGTATTCCACTTTGCATTCAATTGAAAAGTTACAAGGTCATTTTTCTGGCAATAATGCTATCCCCAAGTGAGGTTTGGGGCTGTACAGCTACATCACACATCGCACACTTAAGATGGCACAATATATTACCTTAAGGAGGATTTTCGGCACCGACTCTAGTTTCCCTGTTTTTCTACATGAAAATTCCAGCCTCGAGCTCATTATTCACACCATTAGCAGACTAACGCACAAGACATACACATTCTATGCCAGTCACCTCAATTGGCTCGTCGGTCCTGGTTGTGTAGTGGTAACCATACTTGCCTTCTAAACCCAAAGTCGTGGGTTCAAACCGGCAAGGGTCGATGGATTTTTTCGGTCGTAAAAAATCGTAAGTTTGGCATCCTTCGGAAGGAAGTAAAGTCATGGGTCCCATGTTGCACATTTACGGCACAATAAAGAACCTCAAGAATGAAAAAAGAGTCCTCTGAGCAAAATGTGTCGGCCGTTTCACGCCCTGAATTAAATAGGACGCTGATGACTTGAGATGTTGAAGAGCGTCCGTAAATAAACAAATAAAAAATCAATCGGCTCATACCTAACCTTGATGATTGTAACCCAAGGCGCGACTGGAAGTGCATGGCCCACCCCCTGCCAAAGGAGATCGTTGATCCAAGATGACCTTAGGGAGTACAGGGAACCCCCGCTCCGACATAACAAGCATATTCTATGGTTCAGGCGCTTGGTAGATTTGCTCATACATATCAGAATTACCTATGACACAATTTGGGTAGAAATGTTAAACAATCCCTTCACATACATGGACTGCAGCTACGATGTCAAAGACGGACTCAAAAAATATTATATCCTGGAAGTGCTACTTATAGTTTTGCCATTCCAAAAGTTTGCCAAAGTTTTTGCAATCAATCGATTTCTCCCTACAGAGTCTTGTTACTAGAATTAAAAGTGCTGCTTCACGTTTCATAGTGAACATTGAAATTTTTGTCACAAATAAAAGTGATGGCATTACAGAAATAGCTATTTTTTTTAAAGACGGCATTAATCCTGATATGCTGATTATGCATTGTAACATGATGATGTACATTTTAAAATCAATAATGAATATAAACTTTTAGATAACTTTTCTTCAGTTGTACAGTATGTGAAATGTGGTAACTGTGCGTCAGAAATGCTTCCCGAACTAACTGAACTAGTACACTTGTTTTTAATGTCCCGATGTCAACTTGTACTTCTGAAATATCTTTCTCGAGTTTCCGAAGGCTGAAAACTTACTTTAGATGATCAATGGTGCAGAGCCAACTTAACTCAATTGCAATATTGATTTGCTACTTAAAAATGTAACCAGCACTTTAGATCTCAATGGTAAAGCCGACCAGTTCATTCATTGGAAGAAATGCGTTAGGTCGCTAGATTTTCTGTAGACTTTTGTCAAGATAGGTACTTAAAGCTTGGTTTCAGTTTATTGTAAATTCAAACTTTTTAATTTAATTTTAATTTAATGTGAAACCATTAAAATATTTACTTCTTAATTATTATCGCATAAACATGTTAAACTTGGTATTTTATGTAAGCGATACTTGGATTTTCAAGTTTCTTACGGAAGTTGTGAGATCCCCCCCCCCGCGAATATTTTAAAGAAGTCGGCGCCTATCGGTTAAATTGTGAAATGTTTGGAACGTTATTAAAGAAGATTCCTTTTAATATATATATATATATATATATATATATATATATAATTCAGTTTGTTCACTTTCATAACTTATATTTAAATTGTTGGTGAATGATGGAAGTGCATTTTGAAAACTGTAAGGAAATAATCAAATGTATCTAGACCGATAAACTTCATTGCATGATTCACACTAATGTTTTAGTAAACTTATTAAGATTTTATTTATTTACAATTTTGAATATTTTTATACTTTGTGTCTTTTTTAGGCTTTAGGATTGTAATAATAATACTTGTTACTTTGGAATCATGGTCAGATAATCTATTAACTAGAGGATATGTTTTTGAAGAAATTATGTTATCTAAATTTACAAATATGTTGTCTAATGCCTTTTTAGAGGCCTCGGTTATTCCTTTGGGTAAATTTACAACGCGTATGAATGAATTGTGTTTAACGCCCGTTTTTGCTACACAGGCGATGGACACTGATGATATATGAGATGAAATGATAAATTGGGAAAGGATTTCTTTTTAAGGAAGGAAACGTTCCAGGCCTAAGTTTAGGGCACCTCCCCGGCATTTGCCATTTATGAGGACTGAGGAAAACCTGGAAAAAACCTCAGTCAAGGAGGACGGTCCTGGAGGGATTCAAGCCCAAGACCTTCCGCTCACAAGTCCGCGCCTTAACGACCTCGGCCACCCGTGGCGGTTTACAATGCGAGAAATATTTTGTGTGCACCAATGTGAACTAATGAAAAGTGAAGAAACAAAACATAATGTCAGATAAAGCAGTTAGAATGACCATTGATGTAAGAAAAGAGAGCAAAAGAAACTGCAGAAATCAAAGACAAAATGCTAAGCACAAGCAGGTGTCAGAAAGATGCTGCTACAGTTATCTATAAAATGTAAATTTTGTGAAATAACAGACATGAAACTGTGCAGCCTACATCTGAGATATGTCCAATGTGAAGGATTATTTAACAGAACAAGATACTGAACATTGTATATTTATTATGTAAAGGTTCGGCCTAAATATCCTGGTGTTAAATACAGTCTTATTTCTTTTAAAATGCTATATTACCAAACTAATAAAGAACAGTATTCCTATAACTTAATTGTTGCAAGTTATTAGGCTCTTTTATACATACTTAAGTTTAAATAAGTTTGAAATATCAAATGAATACCGCTGTGAACCACCTTTGGATAATTATGCTCAAAAAGTCATCTATGAACTAACTAGATAGTTTTCATTTACATCTATGCAATGACATACTAATGTTTTGAATTTGTATTACATGCAATACCCTGGAAAGTAATTTTGCTGAACTTGACTATTTAATCACTTAATACAAACAGCAGAAATTCATTAAAAAAAATTGCTGTAATCATCTTATTGTATTTGGTATTTATAGAAAATAAAAGCTAAAACAGTTAACTTTGAAAGGTTTTAGTAAGCTTGGGTAGTAGTAGTGACAGTTACAGAGATTTACAATGTAAAGCTAAATGAAAATTGCAAAAAATTTTATCCTGAAATGTGCTGTGTGATAACTAACAACTCAACAAATATTAACAAAAATGATTTTTTGTGGCAAAATTGATAGTTTATCACACTTTTATTTTGATAAAAATAAAAGAATCAGCAATTTCAAGAAGCATGCAAAGAAAATATAAGGCATAGTTTCCTTTGCAGAAAGCATAAAGAATATAATTAAGAATTTTTTTTTAATTTTAAATATTATTTTTAAATACTAAAAATGTGATATTTTTTTTTTGTATTCACATATCACTGGAAGGTGAATTTATACAGAATATATTTCACCAACACAGGTGATTGAGATCACTAAGACTCAAACTCATAAACAACAGGTCTGCAGTTCAAATCTTGCCAAGTCCATCTTCCTTCCTGACTGTGGTTTTCCTCAGGTTTTCCTTAGTCCTCCACAATAGCAAATCCTGGGGAGGTATTCTAAACTTGATCTGGAATATTTTCTCATTACCCCAAAATTTCTTTCCTAATTCCTCATTTCATTTCATGAATCAACCTTGTCCATCACCTTGGTGAGAGTATGCATAAATCAATAAATAAATAAATAAACAAAAAGTCCATCATCTGTGATGTCACACTAGTAAAAATGGACATTACACTTAAGTATTCATTTATTACAATTGTTTCTACACAAAATACTTTTATTATGAAAAAAATATATGTATTGTCTCTCAATTCTTCAAGCCATTATTCCAAGGCTTAAGCAAGTACTTCTATAGCTAAAAGAGCAAATGTGCAGGTGCTTAAAACCAGTGATATAAGTTTAATCTTTTAAGTTGGACAGACACAGCTATCCTGACAGCAAATAACAAACCTTAAATTTAATGCAGTCAAATATTTTTAAAGATATCTTAAATTACACTAAATAGAATGTTGGTAATTTTAACATTATACTACTATTATATTTAATGGTCAGGACAGGTTTTGAATAGGTCTGCCGCTGACAAAACATGTCCTGACCAGTGAATACAAGTGAAGTACAGTATTTCAATTTAAAGCATTCAATTTTATTTATATTGTGTTATTCACAGCTTCTAACTCCTATTTATATCATAAATATTAAATTATTTATGTTTAAACATGTCACTCATAATTATTTATCTAATCCTTCAATACAGGTTTCAATAAGTAACTGCAGAAACATACTCATATGAGCCAAAGACATTATTTTGTTCTCCCACTCATCAAATTAGTGAAATCTTAGGGACATAGAAACTCACCTACATATCCTGGTGTTCCACAGGCTGTAGCCATAATACCGGAATCTTCCATTTTTGATAAACCAAAATCACTTATCATAATCTTGCTATCTTCATCTGGGCTATAATAGAGCAGGTTTTCTGGCTGCAACAAAATGTAAACCTTACACTATAACTTCTTTCTAATACACATAAAACAAAATGTTTACTGTATAAATAGCACATTTAGTTTTTACAGCTAAACTGAAATTTTTCATTTGTCTGCTGCTTATAATTATTTTATTATAAATATATATCTATGCTTCATATAATAATGTTGTTATAAATAGGATCCGTGTTTATAAATCTTTGAATCCTTAAAATGAATTAATTAAATCATAAGCATTTATTTATATTATGTATTTAATTTAAATTAGGCTACATACATCCTGCAAACCATTAATTGGTAACTGTTAGAAGGCCCAAACTCCACTTATTTATACAACTTAGGACATGCTTCAGTGACAATTGCCCCCATCATGAGCTGTTGACCGATTACTAGATGTTGTGGCTGGGTCACAAGATGCTTCCGTGGCGCTCGCTAATGATTGATATAGGAACTTGCTGAGTACATCCATGGGTAGAACATTGAAATTCATTAAGTTTTTTGTATATTTCAAGATGAAAAATTTTTCCCAAGCAGATACATTTACTGGATTGTGAGGTTCTTTGAGCAACTTAATCTTTGGTTCAATTTAGTGATTTTGGGTCCAAAAGTGGGCTGCCACTGGTGATTTACCAATTTATTTAAAATGAGTATTCCTAAAGTGTTCTTATCCCTGAATGTCTAAATTTATGTTCATTTTTCCAATGTATCCCTGATTAGAATCAATTTTGTAAATTTCTCATTTTTGATCCATTAGTTAGATATCTTTTACTGTGGAACCTAGTATGTTTTCTCATGCTGAACTCATCTCATTGTTGCAAGCTTGGTATAAATTAATCCTTTCATTTGTCTAGGAATGCAGGGATCCATTAAGCCATTGAGTAATTAGCAATGGTAATAATATTTTTGGCACTGCTCAGTATCATACATTTACATTAGTGATTATGATTAATTGGAAGTTAAAAATCCCTAACTACTTGAGTTCGACATGCTTCAGCTTACAATTGGTTTTTAAAACGTACTATCCTAGAAAATGACTCCCCACAACTTGTGTGATATGAAAAAGCACTTTTGCTTCTTGATAGCAAATTCTCTTATCCTCTTCATTAAAGTCATTCTGTATGTGTTATTGCCGTAACAACCACACCACAACATTTTTCTTTTACAAGCCTATATATCACAAAATAACACTCTGTGAAAGGAAGGTAAAGAACGGTAGGAAATAAGATAGAAAATAAGCTTGTGTTGTCACAGCATGAAGTTAATCTAGGCTATATCCTAAACTTAAAAGAATAATAACAAATATAGTATTAAATATGGATATCCGCTATGAACACAGTATATGGGATTTTGCTTATGAAAAAAAGGCAAATATGGAATAGATGACAATCCTAACCCATGAACAAAATAGGAAAGGCTGATTATATGTATTTAGAACGTAAAAGAGAGATTCAGTTTTGGAGAGCAGTGGTCTCAGCAATGCTTGGACAGAATTAGTAATAGGTTAAGATACAATATACACTAAGTTTCAGATCATCAGATCTAAACCCTTTCAATTATTTGTACTGAAATTTATAAGCAGTGCGATAGAATTTTTAATATTTTGCGATGGCTATACAGAAGCAGTAATAAAGTACATGTAAACACCATAAAGGCAATTTACCAGGTGAAGTAACACAGCAGTGGCTCCTCCCTTGTATAATTTAAACTAAAATCGTTATTACGTAAGTTCGTCTTGTAAAAATCAAATCGAATCTCGTTCTTCTATCTTATTTTTTTTAGAACAAAACAACATATTATTGCGTACTTCTCGTTTCTATCTTATCTTTTTCTGATGGTCATGAACTTAAATGGAATGAAATTCACCTTCATATAACAGTGCAAAGAGAAGAGACTGGTTTCTTCAGGGAAAAAAAAAATAGTTCCACCAATGGCGTGCAGTATTATTTCTCGAGGAACAGGTCACGAAAATCGCCGACATATTTTGGCATTTAATAATAATAATAATAATAATAATAATAATAATAATAATAATAATAATAATAATATGGCACAGTGTATAATACTGTAATTTTAACTTTTTTACTTTATTATACCTGTTTACTTGTACTCCGCCTCCATTCTCATTTCTTGTTTTAAGAATTTTTCAGTGACCTTACTGCAGAAATTCTTTTTCTTCCAGAGAGAAGTCAATAGTTGTATTTCAATAAAAAGAAGGAACCAACATGACAGTCGCTTCTCACTTTCAGTATTCCTGGAGTAAGGTTTCACTCTTTTCAAAATAGAAAAAGAATGTTCCAATACAAGCACTGGAAGCTGGAATGTTGAAATTAAATAGCATAGTTTGTGTAGTTGAGAAAAGGAATGTTCAGCAACGTCTGATTTTTCAGGGAAAAAAAAAACGTTTCTAACACACACTTCTCCCATTGAATTCTCTTACATTAGCTAGGTCTTCAACCGTAAAAATCAAATGATGATCGTACTCTTGTTTTAAAGACTTCAGAGAAAAAATGTATATCAAATCCGATTATGAGAGTTAAGGAGCTTAAGAAATGCAGTTTTCCAAAGTGCTGAAACCTTTCTACAAGGTCATATCAAAAACTGTTATCAACGATTTCGTTGTACAAGCGCAAAAAGCCTGTATTAGCATCTAAAATTTAAATATTACTTTAATCACATCTTAGACATTTCTATAATGTGTCGAAAATTTTCTTCCGCTCGTTTATTGCCTCTCTGAACAAGTTTACCCTATCTAAGCAGAACTGATATTCATTGATTTCTTTTGTAAAATGTAATGTAAAGTGTCGGTGATGGAAAATGTTTCATATTAATGTGAAATTAAAATCTTGTAGTGAAGCCAGAAATTCGCGAAACGTGGTGAAAGTTTCAGTATATCACTAATTAAGATTTTCCACAATGTTTTCAAACAAGCTCTTTAAAACTCCCTCGAATTTCGTAAACCGTTTGGACAGTGTCAGAATAGTAATTCCATCTAGTGGGAACAGTTTTTGACAATGATTATATATATTACTTTCTTATTGTGAGCATGAGATATTTTGGCGACATTTAAAAACTCGTTTCCACTTTATTTAATATGTTACAACATATTTTACATCCCCTTATATTTTTTATAGCTTGCAAAAGGACTAGGTTAAGTCCGTAGGCAAAAGATTGCACAGAGATAGTATTGGGGTATATTTCCCGTACTCTAGTTTGCAAGAATTTTATTTCTGCTAACATCACCGAGGCACAGTCTGGAACGGGAATCATATGGCCTCTAAGTAGGTCGACTATTTGGAACGGGCATTGTGGTGGTTCCAATGTTATGTAAATGGAATGGGATCTCAGGGTAAATTTTGAACTGTTTTTAATGACGTAAAGCCATTAGGGGGGGGAAGAGCTTGTTCACTGTAATAATGAAGTTCGGCACTGATTAAACATTTAATTTATTTTAGAACTTGGAAGGTTCTGGAACATGCTGTTCTTCGGCGGATTATAGTTTGCTGTATTCACTCGCGTATTTATTCACTTAAACACGATGGTGATTATTGTTGCTATTACGTTGCACTGCCTGACTGATTTTAGAAAAGATTATTTGATGAATGCTTTCGAATGACCAACTTTTAGCTGCTGTAGAAATAACTCTTGAACCCTCAACTTCTGACCCCGTACTCCAGTTTTCTATAACATCGCCACGCCTCTAGCTAAATTAAATTCCCTTGATTATTATTCTATTCCTTAGCTATAGGTTCCCATTGGCTATCTTAAAATATTCATTTTGTTGCTAAGTTCTCCTCATTCGTTGATTTTTATTCGATGCCCATTGGCTAAAATTACTTTCCCCCTTCTGATCTAAAATGTCTTCCCACGCTTGAGTTTTCCAAGAACGGCCTGTCATAAATTTCGTCACTTTCTTTACATGCTTGATTTCTAAAGTAATATCTTTTTCCCATTTTGAATATAGATAGGATTTTGGTTACTACGAAAACGCGTCTCGGCCCGCGGAAAATCCTTTTGAAAAAGGGCAAGTACCGTTTACAATAGAACCCTAGCTATTTGCAATGTTGTTACCCTGGCGCCGAACAGGTGTCTAGGCTGGACTGTCCGTGAGTTTGACAATAGGTAAAGCTTAACCGAAAGACCTTTTTGTCTGAGCTACACTAATGGCTTCCGACAGGACAGCATGCCCCATTCCTTTTACAAACATGACAAACATATGGTATTACAGAAAGATAACTTTAATGTTACTTGCTAATCAAAAATACATATGTACAACCATACCTTAATACATATAACACTGCGGTCCTCCTTTTAATTACAATATTAATAACCTTGATTACCCGAAATAAGATACAATTATTATAGTAGTTGTCAGAAGTAATTATACTTAAAAAGGAAATTTTGGGACAACATTTCCTGCTTCACGTCTTATGCAGGAGCAACAGTTGTTGAGTCAATATCATATTTTGTAATACTTAAACACATCCTTTGCCAATGCCACGGTTGTCCGATTTTTATTGGTGACAATAAACTTAAAGAATCGCTTCTCAATCTTCCCACCTATTTGTTATGTACCACAACATTGTTAAAATTTGTGATTTATTTGCAATATTGTAATATTGCAACGAAAGGAGCACTGTGAATTTCACGTCTTGTTCTCTCGAATTAAAGCTAAAGAATTAATTAGGTCATTCTGAACTCTATTGGATGTTTCAGTTGCAGTCGACATATGGTTTGCAAGGCTCGCATCATACTCGGCAATCAAATTAAGAAAGTCAATGTAGTATTCCTAGTTGAAGAACTTGCTGCTCTCATCATGTCTTCCCAATGTCAATTCCTGCATAATTAAAAAACTTGTGGCGTTAATAAGATTCTCCCATATTTGCCTATCCCCCCTTCTCATTGCTGAAAATTGTGTCTTGGCGATGTTGTATTCATTCAGATGGTGTTAATTTTTGTAAAATTGAAGGTGGTTAAATTTGTAATAACATAAAAATGGCTCTGGTTTTTTTTTTTTTTTTTTCCATAACTTCCACGAACTTTATGATGGTTGTTTATGTCACTGAATCCTGAGCCTTCCACAATCCTTATTCAGTAACAAACAATTAACATGGCCAAAAATACAATTTGACAAATATCCGGTTTACCATTTCACAAGGCTATAATAACTACTTTGAACAAGTATTATATAAGATTGCCTTATTCTGGAAGTTGAGGAGTAGGTTTGCCATTCAAAATGACCGCTCTTTTCTCAAAATTTAGGAACCTAACGATCATGCCTTCAGTTGGTCTGTATTGCAACATTCACTGTCTCGTTTCCGTACTCTCGGGTTCATTGAAATTGGAACAGGCAAAGCTCACCTGTACCATTGCAGAGAGACCACATTTAGTTGAAGTAGATAAAGCGAGAATTCTTAAGATGTCTAAAAGAAATTGAGTAGCTTTAGGCATAATAATATACCACAAAAACATTTCACACTTATCTATTATCCGGATTTTACTTTCATAAATGAACTAAACTGATGAAACTGCATTATCACACTTTTCAACACTCCGCTAGGGAAGAGGTAGTTAGACTATCTTCCATCACATTTTCAGCCACTTGGGCTTGCTTCGGAGGAAATATTCTCTTAGGATTGCCCACCCAAAGAGCAGCAGATGAAAAGATGGCGGCTTTCAAGGCTGCTAACGGAATTACGATTTTTTTGCGATTTTCGAAAAGTACATACAACCTAGGCTTTAGAATATAATGTCAATAAGGGAGGCAGAAAACTAAGCAAACAGCCTGTTCCCTCTGTTTCATCGAGAAACCACCACTGATTTCCAATTGTTTATCAGTAACACTTATATAAAGGATTGTCACGACAACGGGCAATGATATATCTGCCGAAAAACTTTAAATAGGTTTCAGCACATCCGACAAGTGTAGCCATAGAACCCATTGTTACTTTCAGCCTTAACTGTTACTTGGTAAGAAATAGGGACGTTCTATTCAATCCTACGGGAATGTTTTAGTTTACATCAGGACGAAGTTGGGAATCCTTGGAATATTCATTGTATAATTGAGAATATAAAATATATTTACATGTTGCCAACTATTATTCGTGTTTTCTTTGAAATTAGTGTAGCATTAAATACATTTTAAGTATTGCTGTCAAAGTACTACTGGGTCACCCGTGGCTGTCCCTGAAGAGATAGGTTTGGCCTTAAAAGAAAAGGGAATTAAAGTAAAAACTGAACCTAAAATGGATCAAATGTGCCTGAGCAAGATGGAAAACCAGAGACAATAATTAAATGTCATTCATTATACAGGGTAGTGGAGGCAGCCACGCCAGGGTAGCGTTGCCAACTGGATAATGTAAGGACTATTTTATAGACCAGGGTCAAATAGGAGAAGGTGCGCTCCAGAGATGGGCCTTCACAGTGCTACAGATGTTTAGCGAATGAGTACACAGTACAAATTGTACCAGAGCTATAAGATGCCTGAGATGTGGTGCAAACCACACAGCTGCTACATGAGATCAAGCTGCAAGACCCTCTGCTTGTTTTCACTGCATACAAGAACATGTAGCAACGTATAAGAAAAGCCCCGAGAGGATGAGAATAATAAACAGCCAGAGGGCACCTGAATCTAACATCGAAGCTCAAAGAATTACTTACTTACAGAAATTAATTAAATGTATATTTTCCGAATCATTGAATAAAGAAAACATGTCCAGTTGCTTGGCTGGCACGTCCCCCACATATGACTCAGTTGATTTTTGTGTTTATGACCATATTAAGGAAATTGTTTGTGAATCACCCATCAACACAGCAGAAGAATTAGTTGCTGGAATTATCCTTGCTTTTGATGATCTTCGTAACCAACCACAGATATTTTGAAGGATTCGTCGTTCAATCATAAGCGTTAAACTTTGTGTGACAACAATGGTGGTCACAATTTTGAACAGTTCCTATAGTTTATCAATACCTTTTTCTTAGTACCTGGTATTAGATATAAAAAAAAAGAGTTACTGTTTAACCATAGTAAGTAATAAAGTGATTTTCCAAGTTGAGTTTCGCTCATTTTTTCCCCCTTTATGTCACTATACTTGAAAACGATGCATTCTAAGATATAACTTTTTATGACAAATTTATTTTTCATGTCCTCCATCACATCAGAAAATTAGAAATAGCTATTCTGATACACCCGTAGACGTCCAAGTTGAAATGGACTCCAGCAAAGATATGCTGCATGCGAATCAAAAATAATGCTATTTAAACCTTCATTATATTACCTATTATTTTACAAGGCGATTTATCTAAATTGCCGTACAAATCAAGCTTACCTCTTAAAGTTGCCATATATATGATACACCTGAAAGCAGAGTTAGGTAGGTACACAAGGGCACTTATGTATAATCACGTTGATTTACTTGCGTATTCCCCTTTTCGGCATGCCATACACTTTCGAAATTGATGCAACGTTCTGACTATGGGCATGATCATTTTCGGAAAGTGTTTTCTTGCTAATCCAAAGGTCTATTTTGTTGGATTTTCTACCTCCTGTGTGTACAGGACTCTGAACGTTGTAGTCAGCAAGTTAGGCTGAGAGTGGTATTGATAATTGCAAATCCAAGGTTTGTGTTGGTTTACAGCTTCCGAAATAACCAAATGATTATACATACACACACGAGGTTGCATTTACAATATTCGGGACTGGTGTTGCCATCTCGACAGTAGTTGCAAGAGTTTTGTACCGCTGAGTGGCAACACTAGCACATTTGATGAGTGAGTGTTTAAATTTTCACGCAGCTGAGTAGATGTGTTGCGATCCATGATATTCTGTGTATAGAGTGTGACGATTTTACGATAGATCCAAGATTAGAACAGAGAGTGTGCATCAAATTCCGTGCAAATCTCGGGGAAAATGCTATGGAGACACTCGCAATGATTCAAAAAAGTATTTGAGGGATAAAGCATGAGCTGTACACGTGTATTTGATTGGCATGCTTGGTTCAGGACCGGCCGTATAGCTATTGAAGACGATGCTCACACCGGTAGGTCCGTCAGCTGCACAACGCCTGACATTGTTGCCAAAGTTCAACACCTCGTTCGTGGGGATCGACGTCGAGCCATCTCATGAAGTGAAAATTGGTTATGGGACACGCCAACGAATTTTAACTGATGAATTGGGCATGCATCGTGTCGCCGCATAATTTGTGCCAAGGACCCTGACTGCTGATCAGAAGGTGCAGCGTGTTGAAGTTTGCACGGAGCTTCGTCAGGCCGTATCCGATGACCCAGCCTCCTTGTCTGGGGTCATCACCGGCAACGAGAGCTAGATGTACGCTTATGACCCTGAGACAAAACAACAATTCTCCCAATGGAAGAGCCCGAACTCACCAAGACCAAAAAAGCGAGACAAGTGAGGAACAAAGACAAGAGCACGCTCCTCGTTTTCTTTGACACCAAGGAAATTGTGCACAAAGAATTCTTCCCACCAAATCAAACAGTGCTACTGTCACGTTTTGCGACGGCTCCGTGAAAATGTGCAGAGACGACGACCCGAACTTTGGCGACAAGAGAACTGGTTGTTGCATCACGATAATGCGCCCTGTCACAATTCCTTGTTCACCAGGAGCTTTTGACGAAAAACAACATGACGGCTGTCCCCACCAACCGTACTCGCCTGATTTGGCACCCTGCCACTTCGCTCAGTTCCCCAAACTGAAAATCAAGTTGAAAGGACGTCGGTTCGACACAACTGAGAGGATTCAAGATGAAACGCTGTCTGTGCTAAACACCCTCAAAGTACATGACATCTAAGATGCACTTGGAAAATGGCAGAATCGCTGGAACCGGTGTATACGTGTGGAAGGGAACTACTTCGAGGGGGACGGATGTCATTAGTCTCAAAGTAAGTTTCTGACCAGTTGGCAGCACCAGTTCGGAATATTCTGAATATTTACGGTTTTTCGTAAAAAAAAAAAATGGTTGCAATACCTGATCCACTAAATCGACATCGGTCATGTTCCTGTATAATGTGAATCTTGAAAATGGTCACATTAGTGTGAGTATTCAATATGTCTGGATCAACCATCAGAAAATTTTAAATATAATTTTAAATGCTGTGACCATCCTTTCATCTTGCCAAGCAATGTCACATTCTATTTTCTCCCTCTTTAATGCCCCAGCATTCACTTAATTTGGAAATCCAATATGATTTGAAAGCATTGTTAGATTTGCATTCGCCATACTGTTAAACAAGGAAATTAATAACTTTGGTCACACAGTTCCACCCTGATCAAGAACGTGTTCTATCGGGTGCATTACTGTGCAGACAATGTCTCCTGCGTTGTCAATCCCTTTATCAGTGTAACTGCAGTTCTGTAAACATGTTTTACTTCCACAAAATTCAAAACTCTTTAACGCTAAAAATGGCCCTGCTGGTTTTATAGACTGCCTTTAACCTACTTCCCTGTTGTATGCATCCCAAGGCACCCTAGATCCAATATTTCTTACCTGAATTTTTTTTTTTTTTTTGGTTCTTTGAGGAGATAATAAATTCAGCAAGTATAAATAAAGTTCTTTAAAATACACATCTCGTTGTGGAAGGGAAAACGACAGAAACACGAGAGATTGTGAGGTAAATGCTTTGAGGCAGGTCTGGAGTATTGAAGACTAGACATACGTAATAAACATCATAGTTTTCAAAATACACACAGCGGAGGGCCATGGAATTTCATTTCACTTGGTAAGCTTTCAGATTCAGATAGTATAGGCTGAACGAAAGGAGCGTGCATTCGGTCTAAAATTGAAAGTAGTTTATACAAATCATCCTTATATTTTAATAGTTTCCAAGATTTTGTAAATCACAACATTGTTACTTAACAGAACTTGAACTAGTCTTTGATTCCTTTTCGTTTTAAAGAAATATAGGAAATAAAGGAAATGTGCTTTTCTACAACACGGATAATTGACGTTTACAGCCGATTTAAATACCCATATCTGTTTATTGGGTATTCGGGAGCATCTTGAGGGAGATTTAAATAGCCACCTGGCAAAAGGTTAACAGTGATTGAAGTATTTTCAGTAAAACTGCAAAATATTTGTGTTTTTGTGAAAGCCAGTTTCAGACATCAAGGAAACAGCACAAGTTGAAAGTATCACTCTGCAGCAACACAAACAGTGCGTAAGTGCTCATTTTCCAGAACTAAAAAGAAGCCCTCCTGTCTCTCTCATATTGTTGACAATGATGAAAACCGGGAAGGAGATTCCTTTATTGTGTTCTGTATGCTAAGAAGATTACAAGATCCAATATTCCTGTTTTTCACTGTCTCTATCAGAAAAGATTAATATAAAGTTCCTTCAGATAAAGTGCACACCAATTATAAGCATTTGCAACTATGAAGTATAACCAATTTAAAAAGCCTTAAAAGACGAGGAAATAGTTCAGGACCATCAAAGAAAGCACGGACTGGACGCTGAAAGGTTGAAATGATATTTTTGGCTTCCAACAAATCTGGACATCGTGAATTCCTCTCCAATTTTCTCGGAAGTCTTGTAGGCATCATAAAGCTCACCAGAATTTTCTTTGCGTCACTGCAGTGATTTATTATCCTAAACTTCAGTTGGGTGTGTTCGGAACATTATGGCGGTTATAGGACTGTATAGGGCTTATCGGGAGTTCCAGTTCGGCATAATATTTAACTATCAGAACGAGAAGATAGATAAATTGAACTCAGATGACAGTAAAACATAGCTGAAATGTCTGATTCCTCATATAGACATTTGCCTGTAGTTACCATCTCTCTAATCCAGCAACAATATTCACAAAATCGTTTTGTACTATTGCGACCATCGAGTCTCACAAAGAAATGTAATTTTTGGGGCATATTTTCTTTTCGATATATAATCTCTGAAGAAGCTGATAATGTCTTTGACAGTGGAAATGGTGCTGTATATTTTTGGAATAAAATTTAAGAAGTTTACTATAAGATTTTGCATGAATGATTAAAAGCATGGCTTTCGCACATTTTATCTCTAAGTTGTTTGTACACCATTGTATTAAGAGCTAGGGTAAAAATTCCTTCCAAACCCTGTCCTGCACATTTCTTCGCCAAGTCCTTTTTGTTCCAGGAACTTGTCCGTTGAGTTGAAATCATGGTAGCCGCGAGGGCAGCGAGCTCTACAAATCCAAAAACGAAGAAGCGCAATCTAATTACCATGCGTTGCCTGATATAGTGCTTGTCCCGTCGGCCAGTATGCTGAAGGTTAAAGCTTTAGTACTTTTAAATATCTTTGATAACAGTCTCATATATATATATATATATATATATATATATATATATATATATATATATTAATACAGTTCACTTTAAATTAAGGAGACGTATATTTAAGGCTTTTATTGGTAGACTTATTAAAGTTGCCTTTCAGTCCTTGGTCGCCGGGTTCAATTTGGAAATGAAGGGGATCTTGAAACACATATCCATGTTACTTTTCCCCTCAAAGGCCAGCCAAGGGTACCGTAAGGCACGAGTGTGGAAATAATGGACAGCAACAGCTATTTTGGTGTGTTATTTTCTGACATATACGATCTGCTCACCAACAGGCACTTCTTCCATCAACATTTTGGTTGCAGGAAATGCAGTTTTGTGTCAGTGGCTGAAGCATTATTGATGTTCTTGTTATTATTATTATTATTATTTTTTTTTTTTTTTTTGTAGTGTTCAATAAAACGCTTGTTTCGAGGGAAAGGCCTCAGAGTGAACGACATTAAATCGCCTTTAACTGTGCCTGAAGGTTGTGGGAGCAACATATAAAATTTGCAGAATTCGCCTTATACCTATAGTATGCTGGCCTAAAGGTAAATTTGTAGTCAACCGGAATTAAAGCTTCTATATAAAGGGATTTACGTCCTTAGCAAAGGTACAGAGGTAAGGTGCAGCACAATACTGCTATGGTGGCCAAGGTCTTTAGGGTGCAGGTTCGTGGGCGGATGTGTGAGGTTCGATTCCCGCCAGAATCGATCTCTCTGGTTTTTTCCCGGTTTTCCTCAGTCCTCATAAATGACAAATTCCGGGGAGGTACCCTAAACTTAGGTCTGGAATTTTTCCTTCCTTAAAAAAAATACTTTTTCAATTTATCTTTCGTACGAATCACCAGGGTCTACCACCTGTTATGTCTCTGTAGTAAAAACGGGCGTTAAGCATTATTAGAAAAAGGGCAGCACAACTCCTTAAACCGCTGCTGACATCGTTCTCTCAGCACTCAACTTGAAACTCCGTTGACTCGCCACGTGTTGGAACAGAAGAGTTGAAGTTACAAAGGCAAGGTGCTATCGTGTTTTTAGCCTTGTACTAATTACTTCCACTTTTATTATTGAAACGCGATGCCGTTTTTTGGTCCCTAAATATGCAGGCCTCGCTATAAAATAATTCCTTTCTAAGATATGTTAAAAATCGTTATACAGCATTTATAAAAAATGCTTACTTAGTATAGAATACCTTCTTATATCCATTTCGAACTATTGATGTGATTTGTGTAGGCAGAATAAATTGGAGTTAGAAGCCAGCGATAATCACTATCCTAGAAACAACACCAGGTTTTAATTTAACACTGGGTCACTACAAAGCACAGCTATAAAATACGCACGAATCCGAATTATGAAATTGAATAAACTGAGCTATTCATAACTGCATTGAGATCTTTGGTCTCTCTGCAGTGTAAATAAACTGTACGAAACTTTCAGTTGTTTCTAATCAGCACCTACAGCAGCACTCTTTAGAAAATCTGCTGGGAAGTAAGGGAAATTTTCAGATCGGAGCTTGGTGCGAAGCGATTGGTCGGTTCGTAGAACCTTGTTCATCGCTTGCTACATAAGTCGGATTTTTTTTTACTATAAAGCACCGGATTATCATCACAATCACCCACTGACCTCAGCAAGCATTTAAAATTTCAAAATTCAAATAAATGGGATAAAGTACATCTGTAGTAGGCGATGTTGCACAAATCCACCTAATACCAGCTCTATCACATTAAAATAATCTATATCAATTATTTGAAATTAGTTCAAACATAAAAGGGTAGTTTAAACTATAAATATAAATATAACCTTATTTTTTATCAGTAAAGAAGAACAAAATAAAAACACAAGCATTTGTTACCATATTAAATGGACTCCAAAACCACTTACCTTTCCCTGCGTACACTTTAGTTGTGTCTTTATATTTATTTGCTTGTTTTAAGAGGAGCAATTAGTCCGTTGGCCAGGCCCCCTGTTTGTAGAGTCGTGTCTAGAAATTATCACACCACTTATCATTGGTAGACAATAGATAAAGAATAAAGTTCATGTTAAACGACAAAACTTTAATGACATAATTTTTTGTACTTCGATCTCGAAAGCCGGTGAAGGCAACAGGCTGATTGCCGATATACTAATCCAGTACTTCACGCAGCACTGCTCTCTCTCAAGGAAGTGTGTGTCGGAGGCAGTGAACGCAGCGGTTGCCGTTGTAGATCTGCGCTCTTCTATAGCTCTCGTGCCGAGAAACGATTTGTTGTTCGTTTATCAACCAAATGTAAAGTTTCGCAAAAACATGCTTATTGTATATATGCTAAATATTTGTAAAGTTTAAAACAAAATATATAGTTTTAGAGCACCTCTCCAGCATTTGCCATTTATGAAGGTGTAAAACCCTGGGAAAAGCATCAGTCAGGGAGGACGGTCCCGGTGGAAATCGAACTCCAAACCTTCCGCTTAAGCGTATGAATTTAAACGACCTTGGCAACCCGTGGCGGTGTGGCTGTATTGTTGGAGTATTTAATCCCCACATTTCCAAATATCAGGAAGAACATTAAGGAAAAAATAAAGTAAAGGAAAGGAAAATAAGATAAATAGAAATGGAAAATGAAAACCAAACGTTTGTTAATGACAGTAGTATATGTTTTGATTATACTTGAGTGGCGGCTTGTGAGGTATGACATGAAAGCGTCTCATTACTGAGCGTATTCAGACTAAAACATTGCCTTGAAATGAATATGCATATAACCAATGCATTGTTCGTGTATAACATCCGCGTTTTCTTTTTAGTTGCTGCGAGATGCTCTATATGACGGGTGTGAACGAGGAGCGCAATCAATGCCCTCAGAGTACAGCAGCGAAGAATCCAGTGCATTATCAATCCATGGCGTTATGTTATACGGCTCTGGGTTGCTTTCCACCACTTAGAAATGAAGCTATACGGGTTACAAATTTGTATTTCCGCTCAGCGCTGAGATGCCCCTGCTCTAGCACTTTCTTCTTAAATTCTGTAAACATCACAGATATTACGCGACATGTTGTTTTGAAGAAAGAACATCAACATATGGCTGCATAGCGCAAAGTGATATACTTGCAAATCTGTTGTATATTACAGAGTAAGCCTGATAATGCCTTTGGAATTCTTTTGCAAAACTTTTAAATAGAGCCTTGGAAATAGTAAACGAAAAACAAATTTGAATCGTACAGATGAACGTTCCAATGTTTTGTTAATATTGTTTACATCTCGTCACACATTTCAATTGAAGGAGATTATTATTACATGATCTCTACATTTTCTTTTGTTAAAGTAAGCTTCAGTTGAAATTATATTCTCTTGTTCATAATAACAGTGGCATGGGATTCACAATTATGTGGCTTCCAAATATAACTCGTGGATCTGAATGCGTCATTTAACCAATGAAAAGGAACAAATGAGGTATAATTTTGTGATAAAATGCAAGACAAAAATAAAATTAGGTCATCCAAAGTTAACCGTTCTGTCGCTAGAACCAGTTTACTGAATTTCATATCATGAACTTGTTCAAAGCACTCTATCAATCTATTTTTGCACCCAAACGCATTAGTAACATTGTTTTTGCAGGAAATTGCAAATGGAATTTTTAATGCACACATTTAGTGAAAACATTTATTATTTTCAGTTATCTTGAAACAAAGTAGACCAATACTTTATAAATCCTTAAAAGATATTCTGCTAGCAGAGAAGAAGGATGTAGGTTCAGTTCACTGATACACCTATTTAGCTTTCGGTTACCTTCCGCTCATGCAGTGATATACTTAAATAGGTACACTCGAATATCACGGCAATATGGAAAAAATCTCACAAAAGCTCTTTGGTTTGAAGGGGGACAGAATATGTCATTGTTAATTTTTCATAAGTGGAATTTTCGATGAGATATGAAAATAATTTTTGTTATTTTAAATGGATTGCATGTTTTATTATCTATTTATTAATAGGGCATTTTAAAACGTATACAGCGACTTTGTATCGAGGGTCATTCACGATAATCGACGGCCAATGACTAAGTGAATTAATTTACTTCAAGCAGCTGTTAACTACTGTAAGCCTAGGCATCTGCTACAAATATATGACAGAATATGTCATTGTTAATTTTTCATAAGTGGAATTTTCGATGAGATATGAAAATAATCTTTGTTATTTTAAATGGATTGCATGTTTTATTATCTATTTATTAATAGGGCATTTTAAAACGTATACAGCGACTTTGTATCGAGGGTCATTCACGATAATCGACGGCCAATGACTAAGTGAATTAATTTACTTCAAGCAGCTGTTAACTACTGTAAGCCTAGGCATCTGCTACAAATATATTATAGGTGAGCATTTAATTCATTATACGGTCGGTCCTGGTGGTGTAGTGGTAACCATACTTCCTTTCTAAACCCAAGATCGTGGGTACAAACCTGGCCAGGACCGATGAATTTTTTTCGGGCGTAAAAATCCTAAGTATGGCTTCCTTCGGAAGGGAAGTAAAGCCGTGGGTCCCGTATCGTACATTTACGGCACGAAAAACAACCTCAAGCCTGAAAAAATGAGGTCTATGAGCAAACTTTGTCGGCAGTTTCACGCCCTGAATAGAATGGGACAATGATGACCTGAGATGTTAAAGAGCGTCCGAAAATAAAACAAATCAACAGCAACAATTCGTTATATATAATTCTTTCCTGTGGGTTTTCAGCCTGTGGTATGCTGAATTAGCGGCTAGAGACTTTGTCCGATACCTTCATATACGAAAGTAGAAGATGTTAAAATGGTTTTCATTTTTACCGCAAATGTCGCAAAATTAGAGCAACAGTGCGATTGTTCTCTGAAGGATATGTTGATTGTTCTTTTTTTTTTAATAGTGTTTAACGCCCGTTTTTACCACTGAGGCACTACAGGCGATGGACACTGATGACACATGAGATAAGATAAATTGGAAAAGCATTTTCTTTTTAAGGAAGGAAACGTTCCAGGCCTAAGTTTAGGCTACCTCCCGGCATTTGGCATTTATGAGGTCTAAGGAATACCTGGAAAAACTTCAGTCAGGGAGGAAGGTCCTCGCGGGATTCGAATCCCAGACCTCTCATTCATGAATCCGCACCTTAACGACCGTGGCGGTATCTTGAACATCCCACACCTTCGGGATCTGTCTTTGATTGTTTTGTGATAAGTCCAGAATTCCATGTACAGTTTTGTCCGGAAAAATCACTTTACAGCACGCATTAACACTGAAGTTCATTTTTAACACGTACTGTGATACAAGCCAGTAACTGAAAATTTTTATCTGTTCCTTGATATAAAGTATTGTTCAATATTGGCCTTCAGCAACTTCCCTTAAATATAAGCATTGTGAGTTTGTCAAACGTATTCTTGAAACGTAAACAATAAAAAATATCAATACATTTAAAAAAACAAAGCTGACTTTCGTATCTTATCGACACTTCCAGTTATGAAGAAACTAACAACATAACATTACGTACCCTTCAAGCCAAATAGCATCTGATAGACGAATCTTCCTCTACTACCCAAAATGATCATACTATTAAGGTGGCTTGTTTTAGGTAACCAACTCTTTACAGCTAAAAACGGACTCTTTATCATACTATGACATATAAGTTTTTTTTTCCGGTTATCTATTTCCTTCAAAGCTCTAAAATAACATGTTCCCCTTTAAGCATTTTAATCGTAAATCACAAAGTCTCACGTTCTTTTCCAAATTTAATGATTTATATAATATCGGAATAACAGTGCTGTTTGTTAGTAGCTCATTACTTGATCCGCTTACATAGATACATGCTTTACTTAACGGATTACATTTTATACATCCTATTAAGGCTTAATACCTCAGATTTCGCGCGCCAGTAGATTAAACGTTTACAAATAAAAGAGTGGATATGAAAAATGTCTACCACAAACGGTTAATGATCTATCGAATTTAAACACATAAGGTGTTTGAACATGACGACAACGATGTAGGGCACGGATACCCAAAATTACATGAAAGAGGGTAGGGTTCATTTACGTAGCGGAGTTTCTCATGTACTCACGTTCAATCGGCCCTGATCGTCTAGTGGGAGTGGTAACCATGCTTGCCTTGTAGATGCAAGATTGTGGGTTCAATCCCGGCCAGGATCGGTGGGTTTTTGTGGGCGTAAACTCCTAAGTGTGGCTTCCTTCGGAAGAAAAGTGAAGCTATGGGTCCCTTGCCAATTTACGGCACGTAAAAGAACCTCAATCCTGAAAGAACAGGCCTCCGAGCAAAATTTATCGGCCATTTCACGGCTTGAATTACATGGGACGCTGATGACTTGAAACGTTAAAGAGCCTCCCTAAATAAAGCACAACAAAGATAACAAACAACTCTTTTAATGTCGCTTAATTACAGTGGCGTATTTAGTTGTTTGCCTTGCTTCTTTGATAAAAATCAAATCAAATCTGCTGCTTGAACCTTTTTCCTATCAGTGACTTCTGTGACACTGTTTACTAATAAACATTCATTAATGTTTGTTTCAAAAGATGAACTACAAAATCTTTAAAGGTAGAACAAATGCTCCCCTTGTAGTCTGTTGCAACACTGTCTTTTTAAGTGATTCGTTTCTTAAAATATCTGCTTGAAAATATATTTTGACAACAATAATTTTCATCAAATTTGTTGCAAACATTTTTAATCTGGGAAAATATTTAAATAAGTAGCAACTACCTTTCCGAGAACTTATTATGTCCGTAGAATTCTGCAAACTAACCAGTTCAATTTGCAATTCGGGTGTAGTTTCTTTGCAAGAGTTCTTAACCAGACAAAGTTTTCGTTCCATTGTTTTTAGATCTACAACTTTTAATTCGAATGTCTCGGGTAGTTCTTTCATAATTCCCATATATTTTCGATTTGATTGATTGATATATTTATGGACGCTCTTTAACATCTCAGGTCATCAGCGTCCCATTCAACTCAGGGCATGAAACGGCCCACAAATTTTGCTCAGCGGCTTCTCTTTCAGGCTTGAGGTTCCCTTTCGTGCCGTAAATGTACGACACGGGACCCACAGCTTTACTTCCCTTCAGAAGGAAGCCATACTTAGGATTTTTACGCCCCGAAAAATTCCATCGGTCCTGGCCGAGTTCGAACCCGCTATCTTGGGTATAGGAGGCAAGTATGGTAACCATTACACCACCAGGACCAACATATATATATATATATATATATATATATATATATATATATATAGCAGAATGAAGTTAACAGTGAAGCAGGAAACACCAATCGCTTTGAAATGAATAAAGAAAAGTTTGCTTCTGGTAAGTAAGCCTAATTCAGAGTTTCATTTTATAAATACTGTATTACAATTTTCAACATATTTTAAAATAAATTACCGTTATAGCGAGGCATGCACGTTGCACTTCACTGTGTTTTAGGTGCCCAAAACGGAATCGCGTTTCAACGATATGAGTGGAAGTGGAAGTTAGTACAAGGCTAAAAGCACAACAGCACCTTGCCTGTGTAGCTTCAACTAGAGCGCTGTTTCATCCCAACGCCTATCGAGTAAGGGGAGTTTCAAGTTGACTGCTGAGAGAACGATGTCAACACAGTCTTCTCAGATGTCGGCAGCGGTATAAGGAGTTGCGAAACACTGTTGTGCTGCATCTGACTCCTATTCGTTAGCTATGGACATAAATCCCTAAAAAGAGAGCATTTATCTTTAGGCTAGCTTACTGTAAAGCGAGTTCTGCAAATGTTACATATTGCTTCCACAACCTTCAGGCACAGTTAAGGGTGTTCACTGTCAAGCCTTTCCTGCCATGCAAGCGCTTTTACGAAAACTGAGAAAAATTATTGCAAAGATTGTGAGTAATTAAAAGTTGCATTTCTTGCAACCAAAAAATTTTTGGAGGAAGTGCCAATTTATGAACAGATCGTATTTGTTACAATAAATTAATAGACAAAAACAAAAAAATGTTTTCTCAACTGTTATTTCCATGCTCATGTTTTATGGTACTCATGGCTTGAATTTTAGAGAAAAAATCAATATGGAGATGTCTTTCTAGATGCGACCCATTTCCTGGTGTCCAAAGACTGAATAGTCACTTTGATAAATCTACTTGTAAGAAAATAGAAAAGAATCTCCTCTAATCTAGAATGAAACATGTTACATATGCGAGACTCTTATTGTGGATGGTATGAGGTGTCAAAACGTTGTCTTGAGAATACTGGCAGATGAGAAGTGATATATCAGGGAACGGGTTGTTCATTAGCTTGCGATTCTTCTAAAACAAGATAACATAAATGCTAGAGAAGTTTGTAAATTTACGGAGCTTCCTGCCCTCGTGGTCACCATAATTGCAACAGTAAGGGACAAGTTTTGGAAAAGAAGGATTTGACGAAGGAATGTGAGTAGCATATGACCCTCGAGAGGCAAACGGCCAAAGACCAAGCTGAAGCAGAACGAGAGTTACTGAGTCTGACCCTGTGAGGGTTGAAAATCATTAAAAGGTTATTGACGTCATTGACCCGTGAAGGTTTTTAACGTAAATGGTCTTGGAGTCGATGAAGTGATTATCTTTAAATATGATTATCGGTAGCATGTGTGGCGCCAAAAGAGACGGAGAAACTCGAGACAGTGCGCTGTTCTGTGGGTCGCTTCTCATTTACTGATATAACAACGTGCAAAGAATAGATTATACAAGATAACTAATTAGAACATTGTACTTGCAAAAGTATTGATGAGAACACAACACTGCGTATGTAACTATTTAGAACAATGCATAATGTTAAAAGCGCTGGCGACGAAAGCAAAAATGATCAGCATTATGCTACGTTGAGTGCTAAGATGTTCGGGCGGTTGCAATATGGTCAGAATGAGAAATATTCCCAAGAGAAACGTTATGGAGACTGAACTACATATCGTTAAAGGGTTAAGTGTCATTGCAGAAATGACAATTTTTGACGTACGCAGGCTGTCTGTCGATATGGTTGGCTGAAGACAAATTATAGTGCTGAGTGCACTTGTGATAAATGGCGTTGGCTAGCCTACTGAAGCTATTAAGCTCTTCCCAAATGACACCAACGTCCAAAGACCAAAATGCATGGATGCTCCACCAGCGAGAAGCGCTAATTGTTGTTCAGAAGCAAAAGCTCCCAATGGTACTTCATATATTTGTGCACCACCTCTTAGTTTAGCAGACAGCAGAACTGCTGAGATGAACAGACGTGATCGCGATTGAGAGCGAAGACGAACCTGTAGAATTTGTCCAACAACGGCCAGACGGTAATGACGTCCTCGAGAGATAAAGCGTCCAAGATGTTGGTGTGGATCGCCAGCTTCAAGAGTTCTTTGGTGTGGAGGACCGCCAGCTCCTTGCGGCGTTTCAAGTATTTAACGCCATCTTTAAAGAGCATATTTTTTCTCTCTCTCTATCAAAAATAAAAATTTACCAAGTTGTACGTGACGCTACAGAGAAAAATAACTAGCTAGCTCAAAATGGTATTAACACAGAAGAGGAGAGAAAGCGAGATAATATGCACATTGCGAAGGCTAGGACGAAACTGAAAGACAAGAACGCAAACCGCGAACTAAATAAAAGAAAGCTAAAGCATTAAATGACGTAAATGATACGCAAGTGCCGGTTTTGCAAGATAATGCTTTAGTTGTGGTTCGTGATTGGCCGGATTAAGAATGTTGTGAATAATCAGAATGGTATGTAGAAGTTTTACGATTGGTTAAAATAAGATGATGCGTAATTGGGTAAAAGGTTACGTGATAGAATGCTATTTATGTTAGCAAAGAGGCTTTGCATCGATATTTTACAGAAGATGATCAAGTTGCCAATCTCATATGTGCTAACAAAGTTAACGATCTGTTTTGATGAAACTGGGTACATGCGAAACGCAAAATTACGAATTCTTGCCCAATTGTTTGTACGCACACAGAAGGGATGTGTGTCATTACTTTGATGAGTGAGGAAAATTTAAACAGCGTGTACACTTCCGGCCGCTCAGGGAATATATATTATGAAAAGTTGCACGTAGATCACTTGCAGTGCGAACAAGTTTACGCCGCGATGAGAATGCGTACAATCTTGCATGCAGAACGATACAGGTTGTAAATTTTATGTCAGGCCCATATATGTTAACACATTTAAATCGCACATATGGGTAGAAATGAAGGATTGTTTCTACCAGCGATAATCGTTAAAGTCGACATATCTTCCGGTCTGACTCTCGATTGGAAGCAAGCGTTTTAGGAGACGGGGCCGCTGATGGTGTGTAACGTGACTGAAGAGAAGTCCTTTTTAGCGATAATTGCATGCACATATTTGGGCGGCACGGGGACGGCTAAGGTACGATAACGTCAAGGGTAGATGCGTTTCTGTAGGAGCAAAGCACGCATTCGTGGTCGACGGAAGACCTGTTAAATATTAATGCGGGTCTGGTTTGGAGTCGTCGATGCGAACGCATGTGATGTGCGATGTTAAAGAGCGTCCATAAATAAACCTATAAACCGAACGCGTGTCAATAAATAATTTGAGAAGAGCCATCGCGGGAAAATGCAATACAACGATAAATAAGATGAGGTAGAGAATCCGTAGAGAATGCGGCGAAAAGGCCAGGAATTTGAACAGAGAATCAGATACGGCTTTAGAAGGTAGGGAGAAACTAAACAATTTGATAACGCGAAGGAAACAGTTGAAACCATGAAAAAGGTGATGGAAATAAGATAACACACTTTAACTCGCCACAGGGCCTTGGTACATACGTTCGAGCATATAATAAAATTTGTGTAGAATTTATGGGATTGAATGAGTTGGTGACATATTCAACCAAACTTAATTTATGCACCGGCAAGCAAACCAAAGGCGGAGAGATGGAAGAGTTTTGTGTTTATTATGATGATGAATTGGTAGAGAAAAATGAAAAGGGAGAGGATATATTGGAAGAGGTCGAGGAGATGTTGCACATATATATAACCAAATGAAGGAAGTGAAAAACAATTTTACCACTTTTTTTTAGTGTTAGTTAATTTGTTTATGATAAATTTAGCGTCATTTCTCCTTTAATCTTTACTGGAAAGCGTTCTATGCCATTTGCCAAAACTCATCCTCTTTCTCTTGCTGTTTCACCATCTAAAGATATGCCTTAAGTAAATTTCACATGAAATTGTGACAATATCTAATAATTTATAACTATGCAACTTCCACTTATTTGGAAGCATGAACACTTTTCTTATCTTAGTTACACCCTAGTTAAAGTAGGTCAATGCCCTGTCGATTACGTGCAATTTCTTTACGCTCGCGGTGTGCGATTGCAGGAGTATGATCTGCTCGCTGGGTCTTATCTCTAAACCAGTTTTGACACTACTGCACTACCAAATGCGTCAAGACCGGCATTATGAAGGCAGGCAAGAAACCGGAAACTTTTGTACCTCGAGGATTTTCTTCTCCAACGAAGTCTTCTTGTCAACTATCTTTCTTCATGACGTCTTATGCTTCTTTAAGCGTTTTGCGCACTTGGACGAAACGGGCACTTGTAATGTATGCACAGTCTGCTATTTTATTTGCCTCGAACTAATTAGTAGAAATGATTAACTATTTTTTAATTAACGAATTTTATAATTCCGTTCATCACTGTAGATAGCGATCCCGTTCATCACTCTAAATTACTTTTAAGTTGTGATCTTGTTTCTTTCCGATTAAAGTTTTTCTGTTCATTGTGTCATTAAAGATTATGGCAAATTACCTTATTGCTCCATTATGGATCTTTGGAATTATTATTAGTTACTCCAGAATCTAGCAGTCGCGTAGAGCTGATATTTTCAAACAAATAGATGCTTAAAATCTCATCACTTAAGGCGACAACAATCGATCATACTACTGATGAACCACTGGACTTAAATATCCTGTCGACTTTGCGTTCATTTTCAACATTTTCATTTAAGCGAACGCTTATGGAAGCCACGAGAAGAAAAAGACCTCCAACAGCCACCGTATCTGCAAGAACGGCAGCAGATGCAACAACTCACTCCCAGAACGGCGATAGATGCAACAGCCGTCGCATCTGCAAAAACAACTGCCACATTCGCAGGAACATCAGCAGAAAATACTGCTATCGCTCGAGAAAGAGATGCCACATCTGCAGAAAAATCAGCAGTAACAGGCAAGAAAACAACGTCAGCAAGAAAAAATTAATAGTTCAAACGTGAGAGCTATAAAATTATTTAATACTTTGTCCCATACATTTAATAACTATGGTAATAATGATATTAACAATAACAGCAATTGCACCACTTTTAAATTTGAGCCATTTCGAACATAGAAGCTGCACGGACACACTAATTTCTTCATGAGGAAGTACCTTAGTAGATTTTGAATTATTATGGACAAAATCAGATACCTACTGGTCACTGAAGAAGTTTAACTTTAAATAGAAACTTATCAGAAAATTTGTTGCTGTCATCGGTTACAATTGAAATTTCAGGCCAACATGATTCCATCGGAATTCGCAATTTTAATCATTCAGACACAAAGTACAGAAGAAAAATATAATTCGTGATTTTAATCGTTAAGACAGATACATGAAGTACACGGAAATAATTTTCGAGGGTGTGGAGGTGTCTTAGATAATTTGAGATAGAAAACCTATGGTCTGTCTGTTCATATTTCGAAGTTGTGACTATAAGTTTCTAGAGCGCCTGAAAATCTCTCTTGAAAGCATAGTAAGCGATAATGAAGGGAAATTTTAGAGCGTATCACTCTGGTGCAACTGTTATGAACTATGACATTAGCTTTCTAGTAAGAGATGGTCATTTGTTTTCGAGTTCGAGTTTCATTCATCACATTATTTTTGACTGAAGCCTAATAATACAGAAAGATGCTTAATGCAACAGAATTCATATGTGGTACTTGAAAAGACAAATGGTTTAAAGGGGGTAAGACAAACAGGATAAAAAAAGGCAAATCTCCAAACTTTCAAGTAGTTTTAACTCTTTTGCTGCCACGCCGATCTGGTTGGCCTGCTGCGATCAGCTGAAAGCGGCCAGAGGCCTGCCTGACTTGTACAGCAGTAAAATGCCGCGTCTTTTTAAGGGAAAATGCAGCAATTTGAAAATTTGCTGCTATAAACTCAGAATAGCAAAAAGCGTCAGAAAAAATCCAGATAAGGAGTACACATTGTACAGAACTGATTAATAGTAACACAAATATATATTATAATTTTAAAATATCGTCATTATAAACATTTTGAAAATAAAAATATGCTTGTCATGCTTTGGGTTTATCAACTTTAAAGTTAAGATGTAGAATAAACTTAATTTTTTATAAAATAGTATGTTCATTTACGAATAAAATGGCATAAAACAAGTTTTGTGGATTGGCCTTTTGCGACTATACATTTTAAAAAATTGAACGGATGTGCAAGTAAGGAAAGAAAAGTGAACTAGTTGAAATGTACTCACCGACACAATCAGCAGTGAAGACTTATCATCAGATGGAATATTACATTTTATACTGCGTGAGGTCTAAAACACTCTTATTACACTCGGATTTACTTTTAAACATATGTGAATTAACATTCAACACTAATACTACACTTTGTCTAGTGCTGATAATTTAAAACAAACAGAACTGATATATTACCTAGGCCTAACACAAAACGAAGAAAACTTTTTCTGCTAACTGTACGTTTTAATGTTATTTATATTTGTCTTAACAGTTTATATTTTTTAAATACGGCACTTGTGTTGTGCTGTACATTTAGCATGCAAGTCTTGATCATACCGCACGCACTCTATTGTGCGGAGTGACAAATTATGCATTGTCTTTCTAATTTTCTTACCAGAATTGTTGCATCACACGAAGGAATGCCATCACAAACAGGAATATCTACATTACTGTTGTTTCAGTTACTTATTTCCGTTCACTTCACAATCCAATCAGTACTCAAAGTTTCAATAATAGAAGAGCAGAATTGGAATCGATTCATTTTCTTTCCACGTTACTTTCAAACTTAAAATACCACCCTTGTGAGAGCCAGAAATTCCTCATTATTATTACTAATTAAGGTCAGATCTATTTCTTTTAAAACGCTTGCATTCTTTCACGATAGGCTGTCACAAAAATAAGTATATCATAGTATTTTAAACTAACCGACAAGATCGGCGAGGGAAATCTTAGACTGGATTTAAAGAAGCCGACCAGATCGGCTCTGGCGTATAAAGTGAGGGTGACCGCGCTACCGCATGACACTAAGGGTTAAAGAAACTGCTCGAAGTGGCGGTTTGCATTTTCACAGGAAAGTTGACATCAACGCAGGAAGGATTGCCGTACACGGTCTAAGAGTCATAGTATATGTCGAATATCATTACTGGCTGTACTATTCGAGCAATTAATTCCTCTTGTGAGTTAACAGGTGTTTCATATGCCATAGACCTGAGTTGGCCCCAGAAAAAGTAGTCAGTAGGATTCAGGTCTGGAGAGGTGATTGCCAATTACTGTTGGGCTTCTCCTTTCAATCCATCGGGCAGGTAGAGCTTGGTTCAGATATTATAGAACAGCCACGGAGAAATGGGAGGAGCTCCATCATTTGGCTACATTCGATGTCTTGCTATGTAGAGGTGCATCTTCTAGAAATACAGCTAAAAGGTTCTGGAAAACATGGTGATAAACATGCTCGTTTAACCCAGAAGGAAGCAGATATGGGCCACTGACATGATTTGATATAATTTTGATCCACATATTCACAGAAAATATCTGCTGGTAACTTCTCCCCACAACAGCATGGGATTAACATCATCCCACACATAGCAGTTTCTTCATTTTAAAAATAGTCCATTACTGGTGAACATGACCTGATCAGTGAACAATACCGACCAAAAGAATTCTGGATGCTGCAACAACGTCAGTTACACAGGGGCCAAAGTCTGCCGAACTTTTCGCTTGAACCTTTTGACGGTGAAAGAGATGAAGTTGTTCTTCATGTATGGCTTGCCACACGCTAACATGGTTAGTGTCCAGTGCACCCGAGATAGCGCTGGTGCTGGTAGATGGCTCTTCTGCAATTCTCTGCAGAATATTTTTCTCAATTTGTACTGTGCGCCGAGTTCGTTTAGCACCCCCATCGCCCCCGTTTGCCTTGAAGGCTCCACTCTAACAAACGTTTACTGGATGACCAGCGTGTTGCGGTCAGTCCCCGACCAATAGGTACCTCGAGGTTGTGGCTCATTTCGCGGACCGTGCGGGGCATATTTAATTTAATTTTATTTGTTAATTAATATTTACAGAGTGTAAGCATGCGTTTTTGACATCTTTGTTACTGTCCACCGTATTTATTTTTTCAGTTGTTTATTTTTTGTCAAGTAAATGCGTAACAGTTTTTTGAATCATTTTATATTGTCCGCCGTGAGTTTTTTTTAAGATTTTAAATTTGTTATTAACAGTATTGGGTAATTTTATTTAAGCTTATAATCATTAAAATGGATCAATTACTTAATTATTATCATTAAAAAAGAAAAGTTGCACGCATATTTTATTGTGCAAGTGTAAGACGTATTTACGAACATGGCAGGACGCAAAGGAAAAAGGTTTCTTTAGAATATCGACTGAGCTGACGGTAATAAATAATGTAGATGATATTTACAGGGGTGTAATCGGCGAAGGTCGCCTCGGCAGATGTTGACACGTCTACGCCCATGGAAAGGCTGGATATGGGTGAGGAAGAGGAAAACGGTTTTTAGAAGCTGGCATATGACGTAACGTTTAGCCTGAACAGGATTGAACAAGTTAACCGTGCCTGCTCCACGTGCACGCTCAAGGCTATATGATATCCCCAAATAAGGTGGCGCAAACAGGTCATATGTCGTCACCGAACAAGCTAAGACCTGCAGAAGATGCCCGCGCCACGGTGTCGGGTCGTTGTAAGCCTGTTCGGACATGCACGCCAAGTTTCGTGACATCACCAGACAAGTCGAGACCTGCACAAAATGTCTTGCGAAGACAGGTTTCAACAGGAACAGCTAAGGGGTAATTAATACTATATGCAAGTCACGTTTACTCTGGACAGGTTGGAATATGTTTACCCACAATCATCGCGGAAGTTATCTAGTGTGGTTCTTTGTCAAGTACATTCTAAATAAGATGGATCTTACCTAATATGCATACGTATAGTGTCGGCGAGCAATGTAATAATGAAAAAGATGCTAAAGAAGTACTGTGATTGGGGTAAATAAGGATGATTGTGATTGGTGGATAAAATAGAAGGAATATGATTGGTCAGAATAAAACGAGTTGTTATTGGATGGACGGTGTCTGTCGTGCGATCCTTGAGGTTAATTTTTTTTTTTTACATACATGTTGATCAAGTATAAACGTGATTAATAACTTGCACGTACATACGTAAAAAAATATTGTGGTAAATATTATGCATGACTATGTGTTATTTGTCAACAATAAAGTGAAAAGTAGTTTAGGTAATTTCCTGCCCATTAATTTACTAAATTATGGGGTACAGAACGGTTTGCAGTTGAATATATATATTACGTGATATAAATGTTTTATGGTTGCATAAATATGGTAGCACTTAGTGATTGGACGGACGGTGACCAGTTTGCACTGTCCGGCGTCCCGAGATAGTGGAAAAGGCGTTGCGGGAGAAGGGTTGCATGGTCACTTAGAAACTGTAATCTAAGTGTTAGTGTGAGAAACATTAGCTTCAGGAGCTATAAGGTCATCCGTTTAACTATCTACCATATTCTTTTGATCAACCAATGTTTTGTGTATTTCGTATGCCTGTCTGAGATTGAAATGACAGCCCATTGTTTGAGGCTTCTTGCCAGGCAGAATGAATTGCTAAGGACATAGGTAGTTCAAATTTTGAAGCCGAAAATTTATAATAGAGGCAAACTATTAACTTTGCAAAAAGAATAAACTTTGGAAACAAAAAACAATTTGAATTCCAAAAAGATTATATTGTGAAAAAAAATTATTTTGCAATCAAATTAAACATTTTCATTATTAGAAATAATAATTCATATTAGAAGCAAAATAGCCAACTTTGAAAAAAAATTTCAAAAGTGTTTCAATAATTACTTTTTATAAACAAAAGTACATGCTCAGAAATATAATCATTTCTTTCTTAACAAAAAATATTCATCTTGGAAAAAAATATATTGCAATTAAAAATATATTCACTTTTTGAAACAAAAACTCATATAAGAAGGAAAATATTTACTTTCAATTTTGAAAAATTACAACAAATCATTTGCAGTTACTTCTTGTTATTTCTTGCATTTGTAATGTAAAATTTTATCATTCATGTTTTTTTTTCATTTGAATGTCTATTTTCATATTTCAAGTGAATGGAATGTGACATTCATGCACAGCTATCAATGTAACATATACAGATGTGTATAAATGGAAATAAATACAAAATTAAAAAGAAAAATTCAGAACACCAAATTATGTAAATGTAAAGGTGAGCTCAGTTATCATAGGTTTATATGTTGGAAATGTAATATACTTCAGGTATTCTTTGGCATCATTACACCGTGTAGAAGTTTTGATAATCTGATTCCTGCTGAACACACTGTTCGAAATAAGTAACCGCATTTTTGTGCACCCCACAGACAAACTTGTGGCATGTAGTATATGAATATTGCGTCTTCCTGTTTTCCTTTCCTGTGCCAAAGAAACATCTTCCAGATTCCGAAACTGATTTGGATATTGAAGCTGGCTCTTCAGGCATTCCTACCAACGTCCTAAGTTTTGTTTTCAAGTCACAAGACAAATTTTGCGCAACTAATCTGGGCTTCATTTGATCCAGACAAGTTTGTTTTGCCGGAATATTAAAAAAAAAAAAAAAAAAAAAAAAAAAAAAACCGCATGGAGATGGTTTTATGGGTGTTAGCATGGAAAACTATATACCTACTGACACCATAAATATTCATGGGCGCGAAAAATAGAGCAAGAGGTTACCTATTCATCTTCCTTGATACGGAATAAGCAGTCTTCATCTCATCATTTGTATCAGTGTCTCCATTTGTGAGAGTCGGTCCTGTTGGTGTAGTGGTAACCATACTTGCCCACTAAACCCAAGTTCGCGGGTTCAAACCCGGTCGGGATTGATGGATTTTTTTCGGGTGTAAAAGTCCTAAGTATGGCTTCCTTCGGAAGGGAAGTAAAGCCATGGGTCCCGTGTCGTACATTTACGGCACGGTAAAGAACCTCAAGCCTGAAAGAAGCGGCCTCTGAGCAAAATTTGTCGGCCGTTTCACGCCCTGAATTGAATGGGAGCTGGTGACCTGAGATGTTAAAGAGCGTCCGTAAATAAACCAAATCAATCAATGAATCAATCAATCAATCTATTTGTGAGCTTGTAGAACGTTAACACCTCCGACTTTTTTGATTCTTCGGATATTTGATCCATACATTAAGAAAAATGCATAGTTGAAAGCAGAAAAACCACCCGATTCTCCTTTTATTTAAACCAAAAAGACTACTGGATTCTTCGCGATCCTTTCCTGTGGTGAAAACCACAGAAATTTCCCCTTTATTGTTTTTCAGTGTGACAAATATGAACAGTCTCTGACGATGAAGTTCCACTGCTAGGGGTATGGAACTGAACCAATAGTTTGTAGTGATGTTTCGTCCCGTTCCTGATATGATTTCAACGAACCTTAAAACTATTTGATGTAGTGTGTTGTTCTGCTAGAATGACTCAGTAGGTTGGTGTCCAACATATACTTCCATTTTGCTGCATAAAAGGTCACAAAAGCAAATATTTTATGCCATATTTTCCTGGTTTTGATTTTATGAACACCCGAAAGCTGCAGTGTCTTCCAATGAGTTCTAACATTTTGGTCATTGTAGTGTATTCTCCTACATAGATTTCTCTTGAAGCATGTATTGAAATAATAAAAAAACATCACTAATATATCTCAGCTTTAAATGCTGCATCCTGTTTCTCCTAGAGGTGTCTTCAAAACGAATCGATGTCAAAAGAAATATTAACTCTTCAAGCGGCATTGCTGCTTAGAAAAAGTTGACTCGTCTACCATCTTTGGTATAAAAATGATCCAAAATTTTGTGTTACGATTTTATGATTCCTGCAAGATACAATAACACAGGAAGAGCCGTTATTTCGGCGATGTTGGTATCTTGAGCATTCCTATTATTTATTTTTGAATAGTGTTTAACGGTCGATTTTACTACTGAGACACCACAGGCGGGAGTGTCTCGTTCACTGTAGTTTCCCCCATGTCTTTAAATGCACTGATTCGTACATTCCACTTTTTCCCCACCTGTCGTTTGTAAAAAAACATACCCCATGACTTGATTGGTGTACGAGCATGTTTGGCTTATCCCTTGACCCCAAGTAGGTATCACAATGTTCTGCTGCCTGGCTATCAAATTTTGGGGAGGCAGTGCATAAACCATTTTGTAGTGCTGTTCTAACGGTAAATACGGTACATCAGCAGAGAAAACAGGTGGTGGCATTACTTGACCCGAAATGTTGGCCTGTTGATGTGTGGTCGGATCGTCGTCAACGGATTCATCACTTCAGGAATCATGATCACCATTTTCCACAATGTTTTGCTCCTCTTCTTCATCTGTTTCTGCAAATATATTTACATCATATTGTTGTTCAACATTTTAGTATAAAATTACCATTTTTATCTTATTCTCTTGCATAGATGTCCATATTTCAGATATGCTGAAAGATTGTACCAAAGCGATGAATGAATAATGTTTAATGCCCGTTTTAGCTACAGAGGCACCACAGGCGATGGACACTGATGATATATGTGATGAAATTATATATTGGAAAAGGATTTATTTTTAAGGAAGGAATCGTTCCAGGCCTAAGTTTAGGAGACCTCCCCGGCATCCGCCAATTATGAGGAGTGAGGAAAACCTGAAAAAAAACCTCAGTCAGGGAGGACGGGCCTGGCGGAATTCGAACCCTGACCTCCCGCTCACGAGTCCGCGTCTTAACGCCATCGGCCACTCTTGGCGGCTCACCAAAGCAGACAAGTGTGTAAGTAACATGCTACTTTTTCATGCTAGGAACTATTATCCGCAAAACGTACGAATGAAACGATGTGTACAGTAATCCATAACGGATGAACAAACACTAAATGCTGTAACAGATGCCTAATAATGGAAGTTAAAAAGAGAGCTGGACAAAGGAGGAGCCGCTTCCGATTGTTGGCAGTATACGTTTTATTTATTTATTTATTTATTTATTTATAAATGTTTTCGAATGCGGAATAAAATTCTATGTGCGACTAATGTGGGGCTAACTTAAAAAACTAAATTTGTCGCTGTTAATGATAGGCTGTAGGTCATGTTCCACCATTTTTATTAAATGAGAGGTCTGAAGCTCATTTCGCGGCACATCGCTAGGTTAGGCAAACTGTACCTCCCAAACTTGGCGAAGAAAAATCGTCTCTAATTATCGTAAATGTGCAAACGTGACTATAGTTACCGAAAGTGTATCCACTATAAAAACAGAACGTTCCAGAACCCGTTACGTTTCCAAATAGGCAATTTCCAGTATGCAAAAGGGGGGGGGGGAAGGGAAAAGAGTAATAAATAAAAAGAGTGAAGACCACAAGATGGGTAAAAGAAGGAGAAGAGAAGAAAATCATAGGGAGAAGAGAGGGAAAGAAAAGAGAAGAGGGTAATATAGAGCGGTCTGGGATGAGAACTGGGAAAAGAAAGCGGAGAAGAGCAGAAAAAGAGAGATAGAAGAGAAGAGGAGAAAAAGATGTATAAAAGAGTAGTAAGGAAGAGAGGAGAGGAAAAAGAGAAAATGAAGGGGCAAGAGAAGGGAGGAGCGAAGTGTGGATAGAGAGTGGAATAGAAGAGCAGAGGGGAGAGGAAAGGAAAAAGAGAAAGAGAAAAGGAAGGGTAAGAGAAGAGAAAAGAAGAACGAGGTATAGGTGGAGAAGAAGAGAAAGGAGAAAAGTTCAGAGGGGAAGTAAGAAGAGGAGAAAGAACAGTAAAAAGAGAAGAGAGCAGTGAGAGTAAGATGACGAAGAGGATGGGAGAACGAGAAGGGAAGGGGAATAAAGAAAAAGGAGAAAAGGGAGCGGACAGGTGATGAAAAAAGGGTAGAGGATGAGAACAGGAAAGGAGAGCAGGGAAGAGAGGAGGAAAGAGAAGCGGAGAAAGAGAAAAGGAAGGGAAGAGAGGAGGGGAGAACGAGGTGCAAAGTGTTGCGAAGGAGAGGAGAAAAGAGAGCGGAGAGATGAGTAAAGAAGAAGAGATGAAGTGAAACAGAAGTAAGAACAGAAGAGAAGAGCACAGAAAGAGAACAGGAAGGGGAAGAGTAGAGAACAGAGGAGGGGATAAAGAAAAAAGAAGAGAGGAAGTAAGAAAGAGGGGCGATGTGTGGAGAAAGGAGAAAACAGAGCGGAGAGTGAGGAAAAAAGAAGAGATGAGAAGAAAAGAGAATTAAGAAGAGAGCAGAGCAGGCGAGAAAGAAAAGAGAAAGGGGAGGAGAAAAGAGAGCTGAAAGGCGAGGAAAGAAGAAGAATGAGAAGAGGAAGAGAAGTAAAAGTGAGGAAGAAAAGATAGCAGAGTTGAAAGAGAAGAGGAAGGGGTAGAGAAAAAAATAAATGAGAAAATAAAGAGAAAAAGGAAGAGAAGCGAGAAAGGGAGAAGGAGGAGCAAAGTGTGAAGAGAGCAGAGGATAAAGTAGAAAAGAGACCAGTGAGGTATTCGGAAAAAGAGAGATGAGAGGAGAAAGAGAACTAAAAAGAAGAATGCCAAAGGTTTTGTATTAATTTTTCTGTAACAGCCAGTTAAAATAATTAAAAATGACTATTACGTTGAATTAAATAAGTTGTCCTTCCATAGCATAGAAATATATTATGTTAATTTTACATTTACATTTTATGTATTTGTCTGCCTTATAGTGTCATGCCGCCTGTATTTTTAATTTTAAAACCAGAATATTTTTCACGTTGGATAAATGATTTTTTTTTTTGATTGATTTATTTATGGACGCTCTTTAACAGCTCAGGTCATCAGCGTCCCATTCAACTCAGGGCGCGAAACGGCCGACAAATTTTGCTCAGAGGCCTCTCTTTCAGGCTTGAGGTTCTTTTTCGTGCCGTAAATGTACGACACGGGACCCACGGCTTTACTTCCCTTCCGAAGGAAGCCATACTTAGGATTTTTGGATAAATGAAACATAATAAAATTACATATGATGTTATTAACCGGAAAATATTTAAATTGCATTAATTTGGGTAGCTGCATGATGACACTTCGGAGGAAGGACAAATTTCCTTGGGTGTAAACCCCTTTTCAAGCAGTTATGATTGGCAACATTGAATTTCCATCCAATTTCCCTCAACATTAAATATCCCTCTTTAACACTAAAATATCATACAATTTCCTTCCTGAACGTTAAATTTTCGTCTAGTTGCCCTTTAATTCCACATCTTATGGATTTAGGTTGGTAACACTAAATGTTCCTTAAATTTCTCTCTTCTAAACCACATTTCTCTCCAATTTCTGTCTGCACTTATAGAAAAAGTAAGAAAGAACAAAGACTTTTTTGCAAAGAGTGTTTTTGTCATTTCGAACCAAGCTGCATGATGAAGACTCGGGTTAGCCCATGAAGTAGTTCAGAAACTTTAACCTAACTATTATTGACAATCTGGTCCAACTTTTAATAGATGTTGCAACGTTAACAGTGTTACACACACACACAAAGCAGTGATTAACTAATGTAAGCTAAAACTAATAAGATCATATCAAATGAAAGGAAGAGAAGAGAGCAGAGCAGAGCAGAGGAGAGGAGAGGAGAAGAGAAAGAGAACAGGAAGGCGAAGCGAAAGTTCGGGGAGGGGAGAAAAGAGGAGAAAGGAGAAAAAACCAAAAAGGTTCATTATTGTATATGATGATTATTAAAATAAATAAAATGACTATTACGTTAAATAAAATAAAATTAAGTGAAAATAACATTTACGATTGTAAATTGCGAGACCTAGAAACAGCAACAGGAGAAACACTATTAACTTCGGAAGGTATTTTAATAAAAAATTAAAGAAAATAACTGAATATAAATGAAAGATATAAATAATACAAAAAGAATACATTGAAAATGAATAATAAACGTTTTGAAAATAAACGTTAAATTATTAATCAAGCACGAATTAAGAACGGTGGCGCTACGACGTATAGACTAGAGGGAAGGTGGGCTAATAAATGGGAAAAATAATAAAAAGTTAAAGAAAATAGCGGAATACAAAAACACAAAAGAATACAATGAAAATGAATAATAAACGTTTTCGCAAATAATATTAATTGAGCATGAATTGAGAACGGTAGGGCTACGAAATATCAAACAATAGCGGGAAGGAAACCTAATAAGTGGGAAAAATAATTAAATGAATAATCCGTAATATACCTTGAATAACACTTTAGATAACTATAATGTATTAACAGATAAAAAAAACAAATAAAATAATTTATATTAGTGACAATACTTAAATAGTATCACAATTCTAGATAACGAGTAAATATATGCATTCAGATGACAAGCACAAACACACAAAGGTGCGTTGTAAAGCACTGATTAGAAATCCTTGGAACATCAGAGGCTAGCTGGCAAAGTGAGAATTGTGTCCACCGGACATGGTAATCTTTGTACCGGATGTACAAAAATGCATCATCACATAAGACACTATAAGGCATACAAATACATAAAATGGAACAAATTAACAGTGTGTTTCTATATGCTATGGAAATAGAAGTCCTTTTATTCAACGTAATAGACATTTTTAATTATTTTAATTAACAACAGGCTGTTAGAGAAAAATTAATGCAAAACATTCAACGCTCTCTTATTTCTCTTTCTCCTCTCACCTCTTCTTCTTTACTCGCCTCTCCACTATCTTTTTTCCTTTCTGTTCTCCTATACTTCCCTTCCTCTTCTCCTTCTCGCCTGCTTTGTTGTCTTCTTCTCTTTCTCTTCTTTTCTTCTTTCCCCAACTCGCTGCTCTGTTTTTTCCTTTCTCCTCTTAACACATGATTCTTCTCTTTACCCCCTCCTCTGATCTCTTCTCTTCCTCCCCTGCTCCTTTCTCTTCTTCCTTCTCTTTCTGCTCTCGTCTTTTCTTCTTTCCTCGTCTTTCCGCTATCTTTTCTCCTTTCTTCTCTCCTCTCCCAATAATTTGCTCCTCTTAACCCCTCCTCTGTTCCATTCTCTTCCTTTTCTCTTTCTCTCATCCTCTTCCTCCTCTCTTTCTCCCCTGCTCTCTTCTCTTTTCACTGCTCTTTCTGCTCTTCTTTCCTCACCTCTAAACTCACTTACCTCTTTTCTCCTCTCCTCTCCCCACACTTCGCTCCTCTCTTCTCTTTCCCCTCCTTTTCTGCTCTCTTCTTTTCTACTCTTTTCCTCTCTCTACTCCTCTCTCCCACTTTGCTCCTCTCTTCTTCCCTTTCCTTTCCTCTTTCTCCTTTCCTCTTTCTCTTCTACTCTCTTCTCTTCTACTCTTTTCCTCTCTCTTCTCCTCTCCCCACACCTTGTTCCTCTCTTCCCCCTTACTTTTCTCTTTCTCCTCTCCGTTTTTCTTTTCTACTTCTTTATACTTCGTTTTTTCTTATCCTGTTCTATCTTCTTTTTGTCTTCTCTTCTCTTCCTTTCCCTTTTTTCCATCACATGACCACTCCATATTACCCTCTTCTCTTTTCTTTTCCTCTCACCTGCCCACGCATTGCTCCTCCTTCTCTTTTACTCCTCTTCTATTTTCTTTCTCTCACTCTTTGTATTTACTTCTAATTTCCCCCCTTCTTTTTCTAGACGTGTACACTTGATTGCTTATTTGGAGATGTACTGTGTTCTAGAATGTTTTGTTTTTATAGTGCACATACGTCCGGTAACTTTAATCACGTTTGCTTATGAACGGTAATTACAAACGACTTTCTTTGTCAGGATTGGGGGGGCACAATTCATCCAACCTACAGAGGTGCTTCGAGAATACCTTCAAATCTCCCAGTTAATTCCAATGGTGAAACATGACCTACCAGCAGCAAATGAACAGTGACAAATTTAATGTTTTAAGTTAATATATTGTTTCTTATTTTTCCTTTCAAAGCTGATTTTTTTGTATTAAAATTAATATTTAACACTCAAAAAATATTTTTGTTTATAAAAGTAATGTTTCTTGCAATTTAACTTTTTTGTGTAATATACCACTCTTTTTTGCAAAATAAATATTTTTTTATTATTTTCAAAGTTCATATTTTGCTTGTAATATAAATTGTTGTTTCAAAAAATGAAAAGTATTTTATTTGATTGCAACATGGTTTATGTTTGCATAATATATTTTCCCGCAAAGTTATGTAGATTTTTTTTTTTTATTTTGAAAGTCAATATTTTGCTTCTAACATGAGTTTTTGTTTCATAAAGTTAAAATATTTTTCCAACATTACTTTTTTTTGGCAGAATATAAGTTTTTATTTGCAAAGTTAAATAGATGTTTTGTTTTGTTTTCAAAGTTAATAGTTGGTTTTTAAAATGAATTTTTGTTTCAAAAATGTAATTATCTATATACGTAACAATTCGTTCTGAACCTCAACAAGGGTCTGCTGTTTCAATCTGGGATAGATATGGCATAGAAATGCACAAAAGATGATTGATCAAAAAATATGCTGATAGGATTCAGAATATGGAAGTAAGTTCATCTGGTGATCTTAAAAATCCTGAAGGTCATGTTCCTCAGACTAGCATTTAGTTCACAGATTCACACATAACCTTGATTGTGCACCATCCCGCGTCTTCTTTCCACAACCTGGGACGCTGGACCCCCGTCCGTGCAACCACTTAAGGCCACCATATTTTCACCTCTATAAAATATTTATATTACGTAAAATAAAAAAGTTTATTTTCGCCTACATCCATTCCCACTCGATCAATGAAGACAACGTTTACCAACTACATAATTTAGTGAATTAATGGGCAGTAAATTACCTAATACTACTTTTCACTTTATTGTTGACAAATAGCAATGGCGGACCATCTCTGCGTTCTGGATGTTCAGCGCCCTCTGCATGTCAACGCCATTTGGGAAGAGCTTACAGTTTTAACAGGCCAGCCTACGCCCTTTACCGCACGCGACTTAGCACTATGATTTGTCTTTGAAACCCAGATTGATATACAGCCTCCGTGCGTAAAAAAAATTCATTTCTGCACATCGCACTTAGTGCGCCGACGTCATGCACTTCACACTCACCAACGTTTCATTTGGGACTATTTCTCTTCCTGTGCATATTGCTTTTAAAATATCCTTCCGCGGTTAATTGCTTGAACATTTTACCGTATAATGTGGTAACAACGCAGATCACGTTTGCTTCCGCCATCAGCTTTTTTAACGTTACGCAGTGTTCTAAATAGCACATTAAGCAGTGTTGTGTTGTGGTTTTGCATGTTTTAAGTAGTTATCTTGTATCATCTTTGCTTTTTACGTTATTATGTAAATAAAAGAGAAGCAATTCCCGGGTCGGCGGACGGTCTCGTGTCACGCCCTCTCTTTTGGCGCTAGACGTGGTACCGACAACCTTATTTGAATTGTTATCGACACCAAGGCTATTTACGTCAGCAATTAAATAATAATAATAGTAATAATAATAATAATAATAATAATCATTCGTTTAAACCGGAATTAATGAGCTGCTATCAAACACGAACCAAAAGCTGCAAATAGTAGAATGTTCTAAAGAAACAAAATCGAATGGCATAGCGGAATCATTATGCGTCAGTGTCTTTTCTAATAAGCTACTTATAATTTTGCTCTTAATTTCGAATGGTTCTTTTGTTTATTATACAAGTATATGTTAGTCAATTGATTTCAATACAAAGCAATTTGGAAAGGGCGTGTGAATTTAGGTTTTACCTTTAGTTATTTTTCGGCCAATGAATGTACTTAAGTAATACAAAAATATGTTTACTAAAGCAACCTATAAAAGTTTTGAAGTAAAACGCAAAACGGTCAATGCGCAGTTAGTTTCTACAAGGTGTGTATATTAGAAAACACAAATGGATGTTCAGTTTTAGTGAGGGCGGGAGTTGGAATATTATAATCATAATTATTAATTCACAAAAACAAGTTCGGATAGATCATCTGTAAAAGCTAAGTCACCAGTACCTGTTGCTGTACATCTTATCTCGTAATACTTTTTTTAATTGTTGTATTTAGTTAACTCGCTTTCATTTTCTGAAAGTATGCTTAGGGTCCAAGAGATGGCAGCCATATTTTTTACCCAAAGCTCGCATTCCACCTTGTCTAAACTTGGAGTTATAGCTTTCCTCAATTTATACCCTATTGCCGTGTCAGAAGCAACATGACAACAAAAGTATCTCATGTTGCATCTATTCCTTGACAATTATTCCATTAATGATTTCTTTCTTGTGAAATATTTGGTTCTTTGAAGCAAACTCACTTGCCACGTCTTCGACTTTGGTCCTTTATGTTAGAATTGGTTACCGTCTGTTCCAGTCTGCCCTTGTCCGATCTGTTTTCTTTGCGATTTTATCTGAAGAAGAGCAAGTTGGCTTAAATATCGTGGTAATGTGATTTGTTAACGTGATTTACTTTACCTTAACACTCAAAGTCTTAGTATATTCTTGATACAATTGGTGAGGATAGTTATATTTTATTTTTCTTTGACCAAAAATACGACATTCAAGTGCTTTTGGTTCGGGTGTCTAGTTAACAACATTAAAACGGTCAATTTTTTATCATTTAGATGTTAATTTTTCACAGAATGCAAGAGTGTTGGTTAGTTTTAGACCAGCATTCACACGGGTTGAAGTCACGATCGGGGCTTGGACGAAGGTACTGAACTTACCGTGCTGATACTAAGAATTGAGCACCCATGCCACAGCGAAATTGTGAATATTTTTAACTTGAATCAGTATAAGCTGAGGTGTGAAATGTTATCTCATTACAATCATTTTATACCTAAAAATAATATACTTTCGAGAATTTTTTGCCCGGATTCGCAGCTAACTCTGCTAAAAATAATAATTTAATTCTTTAACACTTTTTGCACAATGTATTTGCACTTACTAGTATTTGAAATTCGGACAAAATATTGCAATTGGCTAACAATGATTGTTGAGCTCACCATTATATTTGCAACTGTATGGTGGCTATTACCAATAAGAATTTTGTATGTTGGAGTAACATTTTATAAAAGTGGTTGGATGATTGAATGAACTCTAGGTAGGCCTGTATCATGAGTTTAGAATGGACCTCACTCTAGAGAATATTCTGCCTTTTGCACCGCTTTTGCATTGAATGGAGGTTTGATTAGGGTAGGATTATGACGTAAACGTGTTGTTACCGAGCGGGGTGACTAAAGGAGTAACGAATGGGACTCACACAAGGATGTTTGGAGTTAAAACTTCTTGGGGCGGACATCTTAGATATTTCTTTCCACGAATTCCTCCCTTTCCTATTTCGTATCATTTTATTGCATACCGCCAGCGGTGGCCGAGGTCATTAAAGGCGCGGACTTGTGAGTGGGAGGTCTGGGGTCCGAATCCCACCAGGACCATCATCCCTAACTGAGGTTTTCTCCAGGTTTTCCTCAGTCCTCATATATGGCAAAAGCCGGGGAGGTACCCTAAACTTAGGCCCTAAATCCCTTCCCAATATATCGTTTCATCTCGTGTATCATTAGTGTCCGCCGCCTGTGGTTCCCCGGTTGTAAAAACGGGCGTTAAACACTATTTTAAAAAACCATTGTATAGTTCCAGTTGTAGATTTCAGGGTAGACAATGCCAGGAAAAAAATAGACTGATGCTCTGGAGAGTAGCAGTAGATTTGCACTTAAGTTCCTATCCTGTTGTTTTGGGTGTTTGTTTGGGCTCCTGGAGCGATATTACCATTCACAAGCCTGCTGGCTTCTGCGGCTAACCATTTAAGGAAAACTTAGGGACTCTGGTGTGTCATCGTCCCCGGATGCCATCGCTTCCTCCCAAAGGTGCCGCTTGGGAGGCATAGGTACAAAAGTCGCCGTCCTCCGCCCCATCTAGCCCTATGCCTATGACGTGCAATATAACACTACAAAACATTCCTGTTGCATGTGAAATAGCATTAACAGGTGCTGACGGTACACTTTGTATAAGGCTATATATTATATATATGCTATTTTATTTGTATAAAGGTACATAAATCCTATATTTTATTTCATAAAAATTTGTTTTATTTGTCACCTTTGTCATCGGAATTTGCAGTATACTACGTCATTGGGATTTAAGTAATGCTCTCACCCACTGAAGTAAAAAACAGCGGCTGAGTTAATGGCGTTATTTACATAGGAAACTTCACTTTTTACCCAACTTAACCTCACTACAGCAGTCCTAGCTATCTAATGCCACAAAACGCATTACTTGCATATGTGCGCTTAGAAGGTAACACCAGCGTAGGCTAGTGTACACTTGCATGAATTGTGTTTTACAATGAAATCTAAATCATATAAAAAGTCTCACTAATGCCACGACATTCTGTAGTAGCTGGAGATGGTGGTAGTAGTAGCAGCACCAACAGTGCAGATAATGGGGTTGGTGGTACTAGAAATAGTTGTTTTAGGGCAGCGGATACTAGTGCTCCATTACACTAAAATTATGTACCTGAAAATAAACTACGGCGAAAGGATACAAAGAGTAAAATCAAAATTAAGAAACGCTAAAACGAACTGAGGAACCGGCACAGCAATGAATCATTTGAAACCAATATAATATAGGATAATTGTTAAAAGCAAGAAATTCTCTAGTACTACTGAAGATACAACAGTAAAGGAAAATAAAATTCTGTTTCACATTTAACGGCAGAATAAAATATTATATGTGTTCTGCTATAGCTGCATCTCCCGCTAAACCGCCTGTAAATGTTTGTTGGCAGCCGTATAAAGTCCTGATGGAACTCCAACATACCCCTAAAATGTGCCCACATCAGTGAATCGCCAAAATAAGGACAAGCTGGATTAAAACCACCTTTAAACGACATATATTAGCTACCTTTATTTTGCATTTAGCGCTAAACAAGGAAAATAAATAAATAAGACGTCTTCCCGATGAAATGTACAACAGAAGTATTTAATTAAAACGGAGAGATTTCATCTTCCAGAGCTTGTTTTCTAGGCGTGCAGACTATTATCGATTTTCTGTAGGAGGTTGCATTCCGCGTAGGAAGACTTTGAAATTCATGCCGGGAAAGGGAACTAAATATATCGCATTGCAAATTTCCAGCTGCTGCGTATTGGCAAATAAAGGTACACGATAAATGCAAGAGTTTAGATGGATAGCATTAAAATCAGAGTTAAAGCTCTCATTACATAAAACAGAAGCCATCCTTTTGAGCGTATGGCATAATAATGTGCAGCGGTATTAAATATGAACGAGGATTTTAATTTAATATGTAATGGGTGGATGAAAAGATTTTGGAAAAAGGAAATTTGAATTGTTAGGTTTTTGGATATAATCTCTGGGGTAAATAATTCCTTCCTCTCCGACGTTGGTTAACGCTGTCTTACAGTTTTGCCACGGCTGTTGAGACTCTAGATGCTGGATACTTTTATGGTCCTGTGACCATAGGGGAAGGAATAATGGAGATTAATAATGTTTTTTCGTTATGGAAGATGGAACACAATTTATTGTTCATACACTGTTATATGTAAACCATTGCCCTTAACTAATAACGGTTGTCCACCAATACTATCTGCCGCTTTCCACTAATTGAAGGGAACTAAGAAATTTTCCATGTAGAAGATGGCTTCTTCCCTGTCTTTTCATCTCTATAATCGCCAAATGTTATTATGTTACCTACCCCGCTTAAGAAAATTTCTAACAGAATATTAGTAAACATCTGGCTGGATCCAGGATTCCTTACAAATATTGCTACAAAAGAGCTACAGAAATTTCCAGGTCAGCTTTCTGCGCCTTGGCAAGAAACTAACATTTTAGACACAATATTCAACACTTGTACGGAAAATGACAATACCCATGGCTATAACGAAGTTACAGAAAATTATTTGTTACAATCAATCTAATTAAAAGTAAATTAAAGCTTATAAATACTGCGTTAAAAGACATGATCCCACAAAGACAATAACATTTTCTGTTGAATAACAGAGTGACTCGTGACCTTCAGTTCAAGGTAGAGGCTAGTCTGAAAGTAATGAAGGGTAAGCCTGCATTTTCCTAAAGTTGTTAAACAACTCGATATCTAGCTTCGAAACGATAAGTAGGTGGATTCAAAGCAAGAAAATTGTCGCTATTTTGACCGTCAACAAAGCAATTGCATAAAGGCTCAAAATTCAGAATAGGAGACTGAGTAGCCAATATGCAAACATAATCATTAAGCAAAACGTCTCACAGGAACTACAAAGAGGCTCGATGATTAATGCTGTTCTGATATCAGAAAGTGGTCGAGCGGCAGGTACGCAACCCGCCCTTAGCCTAATTTTGATGGGACATACAAATAATATCGGCTGAATAGTCTGTCAGGATATGCATATTAAAATAGGCAGCAGTTTTAAATCTTTCTCATTACATGTTTAAAGTGGCGCTAAATGAGCATTACCGAACGTTTTAAATACGCCAGTACCCATTAAATATAATTATGTCAGTGTCTGATAAACATAAGAAAGTGTGTGCTTTATATATAAATATACTGCGAATATGTTATGTGACGTAATATAAATTAAAGCAAAACTTTGGCAACCAAACTATATTTACAATCAAAGCTAAAAAAATCTTCACACATTTAGATTTCAGTTTTGTAGACCACTGCAAATTTCCCCAAATGACAAACACCGATGCAAATATGTTATATAACTTATGTGAACACTTTCATCGGTCAAAAACCTGATGGAAGCTTCCGCACTTTCACACGACATGTTTTCCAAAATTCAGTCACTCAAATCATGAAAATTCACCAATTGATTGAATCCACACATTGAGGTACTTCAAGCATTCCTCATAATGAGTTTAAACATTCAGTAAAAGTGTTAATTTCATTCTCATGATCAACATTGTTCAATTGTTTACTAATGTCTTTCACTTTCAATGGAATGAATGTTTTTTCTTTCTTCTAAAATATCATCCACTGATGAGAGAATCCTTTTAAATCAAGAAATTATTCTCCTTTTCTATTTCACTCAAGAGAGAATAAAACAAGACGTCCACAAACTGAACACCATACAAATACACGTCACTTAAGGGATTTTCGAAATGCTTTTCCAGAGGCACAGGGTATTTATTAATGATAGTACGCAAGGAACATCTGGACAAGAATCTAAACTTCTGGGAATGAAGACAGCCAGAGAGGTGATAAAGTAGGTATTCCATATCAACAAAGCCACAACACTTCTTCGAAGTTTCGACACGAACAGTGTAGATTGAATATATTGAATAATGGTTTAAAGTTTAAAATTAATGTGTAGAAATTAATATCCAGCAAATCTGTCCCATAGTGAATCCAGTTTTTAAGAATACGATTTGGACAGCATATCCCAATTAATGGTGGCTTGTTCAGTTTCTTCAAATTTTAATAAACATTATATCTAACCTTTTTTTTTAGCAGTTCCAAACAATGTCTAGCACTTAATTCCTCCAAAAACTATACATTTATTCAGAAGATCAACATTTTTAACACTTTAAGCACATAATTTGCTAATGTTGCTGTTTCATTGAGTTTGCTTTCAAGCTCCAACGCTTTTACATGCAGGACACCATTTCAAGATCAAAATAATAAAACATAACAGAAAACAACTTGATAATACTATGATCACTTTGATCTGTAAATATGCCTATGAAGGCATGTTTTTTTTTTTAAAATTACTCCATTACTGTTACCAAAGAATGAATAGGATGTAGAGAATAAATATCATTAAATCTTTGGTTTACAGTTCTCTGCACCACACACCAAATCATCAAATCTGTATTATGTTGATAAAATAGTTTGCCACTATCTCTGAAGAATTTGCTCCCCTCACACGTCTTGAATGCTTCTCTGATCACATATAAAAGTCTTAATTTCCAATACAATGGTTAGTCAGTGTTATATATGTATCAGAATTACATGACATGGATTCTGCTTCCCATTCCCTTGGATCAGTTGGAAAAACTGAAATCCTTCACGAAGTGCCTCTGCAAAAGGGTATTTCAATACACATTTGAAAATATATCACAACAATATAATAAAATCTATAAACATGTGTTCCTAACGTGCGTTACAGCTAAGTTTTTCCATTAAAATATTACCTCTTAATGACGTACATTTACTTTTCCACTGATTTGTAAAATCTGAAAACGAGTAACTTCAGAGAGATGGTGCGTTACTTGCTATGGCTTTGCGTTATATTTTATACAGAAAACACACGATGCAAGCAGATAATTGTTTCATTATTTGGCGCTGGTGGTGCTGGTCGAAACTTCCGAAAGAAATCTTAACAGACAATATTCACGATTCGGCGAAAACTGCACGGTCATGGCCTCCTAGATTTTATTGCCGATTTAACATAAAAAGCGTTTGAGCAAAGATTGCTCCCGTTCACATGAAAGAAGACAACGTGCACGACTTTAGTCTGGAATGTGATAATTTTTCTTTCAATCAATAAATTGCGGGCAAAAGAATGAACTTTCTAAAATAAATCTGGTTAAAATGCGGACATGACTGCAAAAAATGAGGAGGATTGCACTCCTAGCTAAATGTGATAATATACTTGGTTTTCTACAAAATACCAATACCAGGAATATGAATACATACCCCGCGAAATGTAGTAGATTTATTAAGTTGAAGCAAACGTGAAGGAAGCTCATGATGGCACAAGAAATTCACCCACTGTCTCAGAAAAATGGAAATCAATTATAAAATTCTTAATTAAATCGCAGCTGAAGAAATATCTGAGATGGCGTACCCATGCAGGAATGTTCAGAATTAAAGCAAACAAAAATCGCCTTAGAAACGAAGCAAAGACGGCGAATTCCAATGCAAACGTTAATTTCATAATAGGACTAATTACTATAGCAAAGAGATGTCTGGTATCGAGTTCTTAGGTACGTCATTTTCCTAAATAAAAACAAGAAACAAAATCGAACAATAGTTGACTGAAAATAATCTGATCTACAAATCACTAGCTCACCACAAATGTTTCTATGCTGCAGGGGCGAAAAATAATGGTGCTTTCATGGTTATTGTAATCATTCGCAATATCACAAGAAAAGGGTTACAGTTTGAAACTTTCCCAGAAAATAATTTATGAGATGTTAGAGGGACACCATAACAAAACACTGGTGTCAGAAAAATGCCCATAATACATTACTGATGTTCGAGGAAATATAGCAACTGTCCATTACTCATGAGGTACAAACAAAACTATCGAGGGAAAGCGAGCGGTATTTGGAACGAATATTAAGCTTTTTGACATAATTTGAAATGCACATGATGGTGGTTGCAAGTCAAGAGCACGGAATGCTGCCCAGATTCTTAAAACGTTATTCAGGGTTTTCAGTTAGAAGCTCTTGCTACAGAAAGAAAACCGTTGCAGCATCGCTATGCAAACTGATGCGAGGACGAGAGGGTGTAACCAGCTCATGAAACAGTTATCGTACCCCTAAGAATTTGTATGCGGAATAGTGAAGGTCCTGGCTTCTACCTATAAGGTGACGGAAAGAATTATGGTAGCGAAAATCTATGCATATGTAAGTGTCTAACGAACATAGCGTGGAGCAACAATCAGATGATTATTAACGAGCACTTGAAGGCAGAGTGAGTAAGGACCCTTGCTGGCAGCACAATGCAGCTCATCTACAGAGGTGCAAAATTTGTAGTGGAGCATAGGAACTTTTGACAACATATTTTATACTTTCCATGCCTTATCCAGAGTTGTTTGCCGCATAATTCATAAATGATCTAATTCTAAAATATGCATTATTGCTGAAAGAGCCCTCAACATCTTTGCTGCTGTATGCTCTTTAACAGGGTTTACGAGAGGGCATTAAAGAAACAGACGATGGGCAATTCGATAGCTCGTGGATGACGGTCATTAAATGTTGGACGTATTGCACTATTACAAAAACAAGCAGGACAACGCAAAGGGAAGCAAACCGCTTTGTTCCAGATCCGTTTCGCTGCTGCCGGGAAATGTATTCTATTCAAAATACGACTAATAAAAGAATGGCGAAAGCTAATAGTGGAGCATTCTGCAATATTCAGGTGCAACCAAATATTGAAGAATTGGGACAGAAAAATGATTCATCGGTGTTTAAAAGAGATATTAAGTGGAACATTTTCGGTAAGTGTTTCTAGTACTTTCCAATTTTCAGCCTCGTGGTAAAGTGGGTATTAAAATGGTTGCAACAGAAATTATGTGGGGTCTGGTAAAGAGTTTTTGTCTCAAACTTCCAAGACTGGTGTCAAAATAGTTCGTTTCGGCATGCGGCTTTTGCTTCTATTGCTATAACACTGAGAAACTTGGAAGCCGAGAGGAGCGATTCAAACTTTACCTGCTCGAGGATACAAAATTCAGAAATGTACAGAGTGCAGAGAGCGAACTTCATGCAACAGAGAAAATACTTGACGACGATGACTTGTAATTGAAAGCATAATACTTCTAAAAGCTGTATAAGCCTCCTCAGACAGCAATCATTGCACCTCAGTCAGCAGGAGAGCTATCACCTGGCACATACTCGAAATATAACGTGATAAAGGCAAAGGGTAAATGAGTTCTAAGAAGCTTGAAGAAACTCCAGCATAAAACGATAACTTCACTAATACTTCCATCTTACATTTATAAGTGTGAATTCCTCGCATGTTACTGGAATGGATAGCAATGCCGAATAATATGCAAATAATAAGTTGAGGAAAATACTGAGAGACTTATTAATGTTTAAGTTAGGAACCCACACATACTTCAAATTTAACCGCTTAGAATTAGATGTTAATACTTCTTACGGCAATTTAACCGCTTGGTCTTCGATTTCAATGAACACGTCAATAGAGCGCTGGGCTGCAACTTCTGGTATGGATACTGCGGGGCTGAGTCCTGCATCGGACATGAGTGTGTGCTTGTATTTCTGCACATAGATTTAGTGTATGCTAATAAGCTGAAAGTATCCGCTTGCTGTATGAGTTCCCAAAGAAAAAGTATCCCTTGAACGGTGGAGCAGGGTTCAATCCTCTTGCTATTTGCGACTGGGGCTTTGCAGCAGTGTTTCTGCTCCATTAACTCCTCGGATAAAGATCTTTTACTCGAAATAGCAAAAAATCAAGCATCTGAAATATCAGTTGCTGGTGAAACGTTGCGGGGATGAAGACCGTCTAGCGGTACCACTCTGGAAGTTATAATGGAGAGAAGGGCCTTTCAGTAGTAGGCGATTAAATAGCTGCCTTATCTTTGGTGTATTTAAAGGGATATGGTGGCCTAGGATGTATTTGTGGCATTTTAAAGGTATGAAACATTAGGCATGGAGAAGGGAAGTGCAAAGCCTCATGGCGACTTATTAACAGAACCAAAAACCAGATTACATATGTGTCAATTATGGCGTTATCACTTGTTTATCGGTGAGTTCACGTCCAATCCTTGGTCGAAACATGTTCTCTGATAACTTTTCTTAAAGACGTGATGTACCGGATGGCTTTAGGTGCTAATGAATTTCCGCTTTTTCATGCTTCCATTAATTTTACTGCATTCTTTTCCCCTAGAGAGCTGCAACTCTTGGCGGCAAGTTAAACGCTTAAAGAAACAATAGAAATACAATTTCTTATTGAGTATAAGCTGGCAAACGCAAAACCGCATCCAGGTTTCCCTAAAATACACACGTTCTTCCACGTACAGCTCTTGGAGGGTCTTTGTCCTTTGATAGTAGGACAGTCGCGGGACTTGCAGGATATTCCCGACACAGTTCACAAATACATGTGCATGTAGACAACTACCCTGTCGAAACTCCTACTTACATGTAGCATGTACACTAAAGACTCTTTTGCAGGAAACGGTTGTGCAATCAAAACGCTGGCACTGGTTATGTCGCTTGGGGTTCGGAATATAGGGCCGAACATCCAACACGATACCCTTTTTTAATTTTCTTTGAGGGAGATTCATCCTATCAAATGTAAGGAACAGGATTCTAATTACTCAAGTACTCTGCAACGCCTTGTGTGCACCAGTTATCACTTGCTAGGCAGCGAAGCATTCAGTCTCTTTCCTTTACAACCCTCCGATAGTTGACATGGTAACAACACCGCGTAAAGTGATCTTTGAACGAATCCTAAACACATGTAGAACTCCGGTTTCGTTTCGGAGTAAGGTTTTTCATGCATCATAGCAAATCAATCCTTCACGTTTGCAACTGATTTCGAATGCAGACTACTTTCAATATAGCACTCCGGTTTATGCAAATGATGATAGTTGGACTCACCTCAGAATCACCCCTTCCATGTGAAGACGGGGGAACCTAAGTTAGCAGCTCAAGCGATGGACCTGTGCCTGAACTTTACAAAGAGATACATGTTCCATTCTTATAACGCGGTGCTGCGAATTATTTATTACACTGACAAAATTTACTGTGGCATACACGAAAGCACCGGTCAGGCGAAGAATAAGGAAACGCAAATAGAGCTAAAATAAAATGGAATCAAATAAGCTAAGCATGGAGAATAAGAGTAGCATAAGTGCCTTGATATTTCTATTCCCCGTTCCCAGAAAGTGGAACCCTGAAGAATTCTTCCACCTATTTGTTTACACTGTCTGAGGCCCGTTATTCCACAATCGAGAACACGTCAATGAGAACACAAATTCTTACAGATAGTTCCAAGTTAAATAAAGTGTATTTTAAGCACATGCCCTAAAATACATTTCTTAGGATATCAGGACTAACTTTCATCAACTCCATACATTAAATTGGTTTATAACGTATTTATAAAAACTCTATACATAGTAAAATACTCCACTTGCTGCTAGTTTTGCATTTTAAGGTATAAAATAACCTTATCAGCAATAGTGAATTTTTACAATGAAAATTGAGTGTTTTTTTTTTTTTTTGTAGTGTTTAACGCCCATTTTTACTACTGAGGCACCACAGGCGGTTAAATTCCCAGGTTGTGAAGTATACATATATACACGCTTCAGAACGTAGTGTGACCTAAAGATGCTAGTGACCAAAGATGATAAAGATCGTTTTTAAATTAAATGCATCAAAGTGATATAAAGTGGTCTTTTTTTTTGATTTGTTTATTTAAGGACGCTTTTTAACATCACAGGTCATCAGCGTCCCATTCTATTCAAAGCGTGAAACGGCCGACAAATTTTGCTCAGAGGCCTCTTCTTTCAGGCTTGAGGTTCTTTATCGTAAATGTACGACACGGAATTGACGGCTTTACTTTCCTTCCGAAGGAAGCCATACTTACGATTTTTACGCCTGAAAAAAATCCATCGATCCATCGGTTCGAACCCGCGACCTTGGGTTTAGAAGGCAAGTATGGTTACCACTACACCACCAGGACCGACATAAAGTGGTCTGGTTGACAGTGGAATTCAAAAGCATATTGCGTTTGAGGGCCATAATAATCCTGAAAACTTCAATATTGGAGTGTGGGCATCAAGGAAAAAGGAACTGAAATACTGTTGGAAAATGAGACTTTTGAGTTAAATATTAATACAGCAAAAGTAATGTCTATTAGGGTTTTATTTTCACTTGAAGCCCTGTGTTCAAATTTCTTGAACTAATACTCTGTGACGCGGAATGTTTACTTCAAAAATGTTATACCATGAACGTCCTTGACCAAATATCTTAACATTCAATACGGTTTGCTTACATGACGAGGAGAACGAGTGTCTCACTCCAGCTGATGTTCGAGATTGAAAAAGAATTAATGATGGAGCAAATGACTAAACCGAAGTCAGTCGGAGTTTTAAGTTGCTGTCATTTGTCTGTTCATAGAAGGGATATCTCCGGAGGCAACTCAGACTGAGCCCTTCGCTGTTGTAGCTGGCTGCGAACCATTGCCCTAGCCCTGTGATCTGCGTATGTAGTGATAACATAGAGGAGAAGCACTAAAGTGATGTACTGTTATAAAAGCCAGTTAAGCAGCTTCACTCAAACAGGATTCAATTCTGCTCCCTCCATCTTGTAACTGGATTTGGACCGACGCCCTCACATACCGAGCTAAGGCTCTTTCATTTGACAAATGACGCTTTGTGAGTGCAGGATACCGTGCATCCAAGAATGTTAATAAAGTCCACACGTATTTTCTGTTGACAAACAGCATGTTGATTATTATTACTAAGTCTTATACGGGGATTATGATATCAGATTTTGTCAATCACGCCAACTTTCTGAGCACTTTTAACAAAATGTTATGTTATCAATAGCCATATACTGAAACACTTCTTTGGTTTCTATCCATTAAACCATGTCTGTTCACTTGGCATATATGAATAAACAAGTTTGTTCACGTATTGAAAGATAAGAGGGTTAGTGGTATTGAAAACATGCATTCAATGTGTCATTTATTTAGTTAGGACGAAGAGGTTTAGATAGTAGTGTGGGCTGTTGTGTGTGAAATTACGAAGAAACAAAGGCATAGTTGCAAATACTCTCGGAATACTTTTTGTTATACCTTATATGTCACCACATATAACTTTACTCTGAAGTCTCAGAAACTTATTAAAACCACCTATTTGCTTTCTTTTAATTGTAGCCTTGGGGATGAGAAACGTGCTTGTAATGCAAGACTGACTCGCTGGTTAAAGAGAAAGAAAGAGCATTTACCTTTCGGTGTACTAATAGTGTGGGGTGAACACACACACAAAAAAACACAGTTATTTCTGTTTAACTGATGTAACCAGGTTTTCCTCAAAAAATATGGGAGTCATTTAGTACCGTAATCTTCCGTCAGCCACACGTAAGAACATAGAGAAAAATTAGCTGTTCCCATTTCACTTCCTACACGCAAGAAGAATTGGAATCTAACAAAACATCGTCTGATGATATGCAGCTCTCTACATCAAGAATGACATCCACATTCCACATGAAGAGGAAAAAGAAATGGCGTATTTAACAACACAAGTGGAACTCGGCAATATAACTCTTTACTTAACTGAGTTAAGTAAAGAGCCGGCTGAGCTACTAGGAGCTCGTCTTTAGAAATGGAAGTTGTTGGATAAAACTACCAAGGTTTTAATATTTAGAAACAGAAATAAGGATTTATTACCATATTTCACAGTTGCAGATTCTGTAGTTCGTAGATGCAGGGATGTGTGAATGGGCTGATGTTAAAATTATGTATTACACATAATTCAGAACAGTGACGTTTATTTATAGTGCTTTTAACATTAGTCTAAACGCCTTTTGTTAAACAACGGAAATAAATTCCTCTCTATATCTTTAGCACACGATGTACCAATTAAGGAGTCTTAGGAAAACTTGTGCAGCCATTAAATATGGAACTCCATTGTTGGTATATTTGCGGGGATGTTAAAGTTATTGGCCTTCTACTTGGAGTGCAGAGTGGATTTACTAAATATCCTTGTTTTCTGTGCCTTTGGAAAACGTGATACTTGACAGCATTACATAGTCAAGAAATGAGCAAATAGAGAGGATTTCACTCCCGGAAAACAATGTAAATCTTAAACTTTTAGTTGAACCACCAAATACGAGTGAGGCATTTATAGTGTCGCGGCCATTTTCTTCCGGAACGAAGGGAAAGGGGAAAATAAGAAAATGCTTCAGACAAAATTTGAAGTGCTCTTAGGGTGACATAAGATAGCGACCTTAACTCCTCCTTGAAATGCATTCTCAATATCATTTTAAGGTCAACTTAATGTTTTCAAATGGAAATTTTTTTGAGGGTGGGGGAATGGAAAGAGCATTCAATTTTCAGTATAAAAGCTCTAGTATATCTATCAGCTAGAGGTGATAGGTGATATGATATTGGAAAAATAAGACAGCAAATGTTTTTCACCCACTTTCACTTCTCTCTCTTCTGTTTTGTTGTTGCTATAAAGGAAACTCGTTTGTTTACACAAAGAAGCCCATTTGTTGACATCGGTACACAAAACAGCGCTCATCATTGCCATTTCTAACCTCAAAGGACATTATTCTCAGTCAGTTCCAATTCGTTTTTCAATTATGAATGTTCGATACACGATCAACCAAAGGATGATTTACATTTTTGGCGAAGTTCACAAGAATGCTAGAGCAGCTTGCAACTTATACGGAGATCGATATTCTGAAAGGAGGTAGCCATCTGTAAGAAATTTTCAACGACTTGCAAACTTACTCTCCGAAACGGGAAGTGCCGCATCAAGAAAACACAATCGAATGAGAAATTCGAAGTGCTACTGGGAAAAATTCAGAAATCGCTGTATTAGATGCAGTTGCCGCTAATTCTTACTGGAACGTGGTTCGGCAAAAACTGAAAAGAGAGAGATTAAGAGTCACAAATACTATCCATGTCACATTAGCCTACATGGAGCCCTTCATGGGGATGAGTTTCAGAAGCGTGTTGAATTTTTCCAACGGCTGTACTATAAATTCAAGATGGCAACTTTTCAAATATATGTAAATTGATGCCAGCAAAGTGAAAGGGGGTGGAAAATATTTGCTCTCTTATTTGTCCAATATCACATCACCTATCACCACTAGCTGATAGATCTACAAATGTTATACTGAAAATTGAATGCTCTTTCCATTACCAGAAAAGAATATACACCATTTCCTTAAAAAAAGCAATTTGACCTTGAAATTACATTGAGAATAACGAGTTAAGGCCACTATCTTATGTCCATTAAGAGCACTTCAAATTTAGTCCGAAGCATTTTCTTATTTTCCCCCTTCCCTTCGTTTCGGAGGAAAATGGCAGCGACACTATAAATGACACTATAAATGCCTCAGTATGTATATTTTTTTCTCCTTTACATGTTAAATTGGAGCTTATGAAGAACTTTGTGAAAGTATGGACAAAACAGTCGAGGGTTTCAAATATCTATGAAGAACGTTCCCTGGGTTGAGTGATGCAAAATTAAAAGAAGGAAGGTTCATTGGACTTCAGATTAAAAAATGATGGAGGATCAATGTTTTTTAGAAAAATGATTTCCAAACAAAGTTGCAGGGTAGAAATAATTAAAAAGTATTGTGAACGGATTCCTCGGCAATAAGCTGGAAGAAAATAGTAAAGAACTGTTTCAGAATTTCCTTCTAAATTACAAGAATTTGGGATGCAGGATGTCTCTCAATATTCACTTCTTACATTCTCATTTCAATTTTTTCACTGAAAATTTGGGTGTTCCATCATGAGTGGTAAATACTGGTTCTCAACGAGAGGATACTGCATCGCATTAGAGGCAGAATGTTTTAAAGCTATTCCTGCCCCCTGCTACATAAATGCTAAGTAGCCATTCATAATATTTCCAATATTAACACATTATAAAACCATTATAATGTATAAGCATTAGATATTAAGAATGCGCAAGTACTTAGTATTGATCTTTTCAGAAGTGTAATAACTAAAAATCTGAGGATGCTGCCAAAAATAATGTTACCTTTTTGAATTCAGCATGGCAAATATATAATTAATAATAAGGTTTAATTCCGGCACAATATTAAAATCTCATGTTTGTTGATCAGTGATAATCTATTAATGTGTATTACACTACAGTGTAAACAAGTTGTATTTTTTCTCTGAAATAAATGGAAATTTGATATGATATCTATATATTATATCTTTACCAATATACACAAATAGTTAGATATTTGAGTGCATGTAGCCATATAGAAATGCATTTATATCTTTAGTACTATGAACATACTCGTGATCATCACACATGTACTAAAACGGGACTAGGTAACAAGACTTTAAAGCAAGTGGCATGTCGGTGTTTCGCCAAGAGAAGATACCTTACTATATGGAATAGATATGCTACAATTTTTTGGAAGAAACACGCCTGTTTCATAAATTAATTTGAGCTCCAATTAAAAGTAAAGTGGTGAAAAACATAGACCACCATTAAATGCAGTATTACAGAAAAAATAATTGTGACATAGAGTGAGTAAACATCTATTCCAATTACATTTTATTTAACAAAAACTCCATTTAATTCATATTATGATACATCATCTAAAACATTAGATACATGAACATCTGTATCCAAGAGCACTGAAGTCAAATCGTTTTGTGCCTTGCGTTTATACCACGAAATACGCAGTAGCTATATGTAATCCTAAATTGAAACAGAAAACCATTCTGAAAAATAGTCTGGAATAGTTCATGTCCTTCATATAGGTACTTTGATTTGAAAAAGTGTATTTGGCAGCTTCCGCTTACTTTGAAATGAGTACGTTTTTGCACCTTGATGAAATTACTGGAGCACAGGGACTACTTACGAAAACTGTGATACTGATGTGTCTCACAATCAATATACAGTAGGTACGGGAAAAACCTAGTGTAAAAGAAAAAAAAATGCCTATCTTGGAAGCTAATACAGTCTCGCAATTTGCACGTTCACAAAGAGAAACTCAAAAACGTTTGTTGGAGTACTGGCAGCGAATTACGTATATCTGTTTCCTCGAGGTTGCCAATGTTAAGAAAACATATTTTAGAAACTAGTGCTATTTTGTCTCTAGGTCTGCATGTTCAGAAATAGAAACTAAAATATGGCTGTTCGATGCACTGTTATATATATATATATATATATATATATATATATATATATATATATATATTTGTTTCTTGTTTCTCCCGCGTTGCGATTTTTGTCATTGTGATATTAACTTTATGCAAGACATTACCACTGTGGGTCTTTCTTTCTTTGCAGTTAATCTGGTTTCCATCGCAGTTGAAATATTCCAACTACATACAAGAAGGCCCATTTAGCTTTGTCACTGGCTGAAATGTAACGTCGCTTTCAAAACGGAAAGGCACAAACTCGCGATACCACTCTACACTGAGGTGCTTCCGCATGGTAAAAGAATGAGTTTTGCCTAGATGTATTCTGCCACAAATTACATCCTCATCAATACTCACTAGAGCGTAAACAAAACTTTCTGCGTTTCTATTTCTGAAGACACAATCTGTGAATTAATAACTGCATTCCTTTCAAAGATATAATTTCTTCTTTTTAACTACGCATTTCTGGGACATTCTGTATATGAGGAAGGTGTACCGTTAAGAGGTGCTCAAACACAATTTCGTGGACTAATATATGATCCACAGTTCGACAGCAGAATCAAATATGCTTAGCCTTTTTATTTCAAAAGAAATTCAAATGTAGACCAAAGAAAATATGTCTACTATGCGCACTAAGAGTTGTTGAGTTTATTTATTTAAGGACGCCCTTTACCTTTAATGTTTGGTTATGGTTATTTGTCTTTTGAATTAGTTTTATTAAGATTTTGAATTTCTGTTCATCAACATATTCAATTCAAGGCGTGAAACGACCGATAAATTTAATTCAAGCATAACAATTAAGCTAACAAAAATGACTACAAATTAGATCGCAAAATAAATGACAAAATGCCAAGATTTTCGCATTACGGAAAACTGGATGAAAATGTAGAAAATTAACATAAAACGATCTTAGAAATTGCTTTGCGAATTTATACACAGATATATTGTAAAAGTGAACCCAAACAGAAATATATAAACAAATTATTAAATGCTGCCCCTCGACTGGTCCAAATCGTAATTTATAGTCATGTTAATGCAATTAAATAATCAAAGAAAAATTTAAAATAGCTCTATAAATAACTTTACTATGTCGGCACAGATTAGATTAGCATTTATATGAATAATAGCACACGCATATCATGCGCGTAAATTAAAACATTTCTTTAGGGATAAGGAAATGCTTGAATATACGAGCATTTGTTTGAACCATAATAGATTTGTAAGATCATTACTGCTTTCAGTCTACAAACCAAGTGTATAAACAAGTATATGAGCAGAGTCTTCAGAAATTGGAGCACATTTGAATGTTTCGAGTCCGAAGACCTTAAGAGGCTACTGAGAGTGGAAATTAAAAGGAATATTCAACTTTAAAAATTTAATAGCAAATCCAATTACTTTAGTAGACATGTAGTTACTCATAAGCAGTTCTTGAGAGCTGATAAATAAGTAACATACAAATTATTAACACAGAATAAATGGCTGAAGCGAATGAAATAAATAAATAAAATGTTAGTTCCGTTAAAAAAACATAAGGTATTACGACGTATCTGTTTTAAAGGTACAGCATAGGCTAAAATAACGTTATTTTGATTTCGTTAAACACTTATGAGTAGTCTATAATAGGATAATTAATAGAGGTTTGTACCAATGGAACACGCTGATGACAGGGAAGCATCTAAAATAAATCCCCAGATACTACTCACTTGCTGCAGTACATGCAGACATCATTTGTTAGCCAAAAACTATCGTCAACCTTGAAGAATCTTTTATGAAATTCTCACTTCTTAATGAAAAATGTTCTAATGGATCATTGGTGCGCAGAATCGCTTAGTTATTTAACGAATTGAAAACTCTTTGTAAAACTGGTATGTATGCACACATATGTATGTATATTAAATACAATACTTAGCATGTGGAGGGAACAGCTAAAGTGAAATACACACCTACCTTTAACCACACTCCTACAATGATTCGTTCATAATGTTGAGTTCCAAATTTATGTTGACATTAAGTGGCGATTGAATCTGTGATCGACCTACTTAATCTAACTTTTGATAGATATAGGAAAAAGTGGATTTAGTGAGCTTTCAAGTGAATCTGGATCGAAAGCATTTCTTTGCATTTTTCTTTTACTGAGATTTTCATTAAAACATGCACAGTGGCTTTCCATGGTTTGCCGACAGGATCATTAAGTTGCACGCTTTCCAGGAACAAATCGGAGTGATAATAGGCATTTGAAAAATAAATCAGGCTGTATATGAGCGAAACTGAGACTAAAACTAAGCAAACCTCATCCTAATAAAACAAAGGAAACCAGTTTAATGATACAAAATGGAATAGCTCATAAATATTTTTTCTTCATTTTCTTCATTTAGTATTAGACATTTTAACACTATGGTGATTTTACAAGCAAGACATGTGTAACTTAGCGACATTTTTAACATCAACATCTTTTTAAACAATTTTTATTATTGAAAAGTTTTATTTCAATGGTAGGTTCCCGAAATTTTGGTATAGATTGTATTTGAGATAACTGTTTTGGATTGCAATTCATTAAAAATATGCTGCAGTAAAGAGCTCACTCTGCACAAACTGTTTGTTCCTAAAGGTACTTTATCATGGAATAGCCACAGGGTAGCATTTAATACAGTGCTCTCAATTCTACAGTTTACTTCGGATATAGAAATGCAATTGTTTTAAGTACTTTTTCAGTATTTTTATGATGCATAAGTCACCGAACGAGTTGATTCAAGCAGTAACACTTAGAAATCGTATTAGGATGGTGTCAGGCTATGCACAGCACTTTCTTGACTGAGATTTCTCGTGATTTTCTTCAGCCCATTTCATAAAGAGCAATTGCGGATTTAGTGTTTCTCTGCCACGCATTCACCTTCTATTTGGTCACTTATTTTCGTTTATTCGCTATCTATGTGACTGGCTTTTTCCCTATTTTTGTAAAGCCCTCGAAGCGCACCTGACATTGGGTAATCCGTCTGTATATGTGCGCGAGCGTGTGTGTATGCCCGGCAGCGGTGGTAAGCAAAACATACAAACAAGCATGAACTTTATAGTCTAGTGCATACGTTGCTGTTATTAATTCCGTTGTTTGTACTTTACGTTTGGCCAAAGCTAGTTAGCGCCCCAAAAAGCGACTGATCCGTGCATTGGCTTACCGGGGAGGGTAAACAAGAGGAAAAAAATCCATGTAATTTTAATAGCACGCTACGCTTTGTTGCACTTTTATGTTCACTTAAATTTCAATAATTTTAATTACTTCTACGTTTTCTCTCTCTCGCTTTTTTAAACAAGTTTGCAAATTGTCATAGGCTTCGGTTCGGTCTATCGCATAGAGGTGAAATTTCATGTGGATGTTAATAGGAAAAATGCATAGGGAAAAATCGCGGGGGGATAATTTTACCTGAAAAATCCGGGGATTTCATTATAAAACAAAACGGCAAAGAAAACGTACAATAATATATTACTGATAGTAATGCATTATTCTGTGTTTCTATGAAAATAACAGCAATAATACATATATATATATAAATAATAAAATGACGATGGGATCTTCAGTAATATGACAAATGTAGCAGTATTTACAATCGGCGCCCCGAGAGTAGTTTAATATTCATAAGTTTGTAAATACCACAAGGATTTCATTGTTTTCAGAGGTGACTTAGAACGGTTTATTTCATTGTGTAAATGATTATGATAGCAGAGACTCATAACACTTTATATAATGGTATAAATAGCAGATATACATTAAGATTTTTAGATTGGAATCGGAAAATGAGTGCTAATATAACACCTGCGCACTTTTCTTGTTACATAAGAACAAAAATGAAAGGCGGACACCTGAATTTTCCCAAGCGTCGTTAATCATGGTTTTTACGTTGCGTACGTTGGGAAGCTCAATTTCCGACCGTTCCAGAACATTCTATACGAACCCGTCAATCAGCTGTGAGTATTTTAAATTTTTAAAACGGCGAATCTTCTGATCATACTAGAGTGGGCCCGGGAGATTTGGTGTCAACCACGTAAGAAGTTGTATATAAAGAGGCGAAATTTCCCAGTTTCAGTCATTTTAAGCAGCCTACATCATTCTAAAGCATTCTAAAAGTAGTCTAAGGCATTCATTCTGTCATCGGTGGCGATTAGTGATTAGGCGCGTAACTTATATATATCAAGCAAGTGGAATGCATAGTTGCGTGATACTGAGGATAAATTACCGAGTAACAAACCAGCAATAAACGAGTGCAAGCTTTTAATTCCTACGAGTAGGACTAACGGTAGATTCATACTTAGCAAAGCCTTGCCGCGATGTGTGAATCAGGCTAATGGAGTATTGTTTTCAAACCCCGGAAGTTCGCGGTCATCAGAAGTACTTAGCTTGCCGGCATGCCGAGTCAATTAATCAGTAGTCCAAGGGTTACGGGAATTTATTTCCTTAGACGAACAATGGTTCCTTTGTAAAGAGAGAAATCAGGTCAATAAATACACTTCTCTTATCGCATACCTTCGTGTGTTCATACTTTGAGCGTGATTCCTGTCCCATTCCCGCTCTGTGAAGACAACTAAAACGGCGGAAACCCCGGAGATAAGACAGTCGATGAAATCTAGACTATCGTCTGCACCCACGCAGCAGCAACAATAGACGACGAGAACGGGACCTTTTGTCGGAGACTCCGACGAAAGCCCAACTTCACGACAACGCTTTCATTATTCTGCACCTATTCACGTTACAATCGCAGTCAACAATGAAGTCTGAGATTATTAACTGCACTGTACCAAATCAGTAAAATTATCCTATTTCTAGATCGGATTTTTCTATTCCCCACCATTGTTTAAGCGATTTCGCACCCTGAGGAAAATCCACATGGAAGTAACAGTGTACCTTTAAATACTTATGATGAGTGGTCTGATACCCTTTGAAACGCGAAACAAACAAAATGGGCGACAGAAATGCATGGTACAACATATCAGAGACAAACATGAATCATTAACGGGCCCTGAATTTAGGTCATTGGCACGCTGGGCAAAGATACCTTTGGGGCCCCTTTCCTATAATTTTACCTCTTCTATTGCCTATCAGTAACGTGAAACAATAATTGTATCAATTCGCAAAAATGTTTATTATTAAAAAATAGAAATATATATATATATATATATATATATATATATATATATATATATATAAATATTTACAGCTTAAATGTAATACATTCCAAGACAAATAATAAATCAGAAATCATGACCGATTCGCAAAGCATGGGAAGCCTTTTTTTTTTTTTTTTGAGTAGTGTTTAACGCCCGTTTTTACTACTGAGGCACCACAGGCGATGGACACTGATGATACATGAGATGAAATGATAAATTGGGAAAGGATTTTTTTTAAGGAAGGAAGCGTTCCAGGCCTAAGTTTAGGTACCTCCCCGGCATTTGCCAGTTATGAAGACTGAGGAAAACCTGGAAAAAACCCCAGTCAGGGAGGACGGTCCTGGCGGGATTCGAACCGCAGACCTCCCGCTCACGAGTCCGTGCCTTAACGACCTCGGCCACCCGTGGCGGTCATGGGAAGCCTTGCTGGCGCTGGTAGCATAACACTAAAAGTTGTAATGCCGCCTTCATTTCATGTTCAAATTGTGACATAAACAGCACATAAGTTTATTCGGATGGTGTACTCTGATAGTTGAGTGGACAAAAGCACGTGTCTATTAATAAGAACTATCTAGTTTTACCCAGTATGACTCTGCAATGATAAGTGGTTTTCACTTCCCTTGGTTGAACCGAATTTACGTCATTTGAATGCCACAGGGCTCTTTGCTCGATCAGCTGCTAAGGAGTGCCTTAAAGACGATCACAAATTACTTCACATCGCTTTTTCAGAAGAAACCGAAACTAGAATAGGGCTATACTCACAGACGAAGTAAGATTTTAATGGTAAACGTAGTGAAAATAATCGGCACCGTCCCAGGGGAATACAATAAGATGTAAAATATGTGGCGCAACTGTTATCTTTATATATATAAACCATCCTGGAATATATCATCGATTTTTTTTTTTTTTTTTGTGAGGATGGGATAACCTTGTGAAATCATTGACTTTCAACCGGATAACCGTCGGTCCTGGTGGTGTAGTGGTTACCATACTTGCCTCCTACACCCAAGATCGCGGGTTCGAACCCGGCCAGCACCGATGGATTTTTCCGGGCGTAAAAATCCTAAGTATGGCTTCCTTCGGAAGGGAAGTAAAGCTGTGGGTCCCGCGTCATACATTTATGGCACGAAAAAGAACCTCAAGCCTGAAGGAGGGGCCTCTGAGCAAAATTTGTCGGCCTTTTCACACCCTGAGTTGAATGGGAAGCTGATGACCTGAGCTGTTAAAAAGCGTCCATAAATAAATCAATAAAAAAAAAACAGGATAACCACCCTGTCCATACGTCTACAGGTTTCAAACTGTTTCTCGCATAGACAAGATATAATGTTGGGCTGGTCTCCTGCTCCCCAGATATGAATCCTATTGAAAATGTGCGGACAGAAGTGAAAAAAAAAAAAAAAAACAACATGGAGTTATATTGATCTGCAAGACAGCGGAGGATTAAAGAAGCTTTGCAGGACCAAATACAGGACGCTTGGGAGTAAAATTTGTCAAATTTTGCCTAGGCATTTAATTGAATCTCTGTTCCGAAGAATGAGGGTAGCAATATAAGCGAAGGATTTACACTTCCGATATTAAACTAATTTATATTTTGTTTCTCGTTTTTCATTATGGATTATTTGTTCATGTATTCACTTAGAACATTTCCAATTTATTTTAAAAAATGAATAAGATTATTTTATGTTTTATTTGCATGAACATTCATGTCTTAAAATTCAAATAAGCCTTTCAAATTGGATCATGTGTATACCAAACATACTTTTATTTACAAAAAATAACAATAAAATGGGTAGGACTCGAACTTTAGTAGTCCTCATTGAGAGAATGCTGCATTTGAGTGCTCGTATATCAAAGTATGTCTGCCATGCTTAGCTCAGCATGACTTATGATGACGGAATGAAGCTAAACGCTGTAGAGATCCACGCGCAGAGACATACCTGTGTGAATCGAGCACGTGGCCGAGCGAAAATTGGACAAATTATAATGATTCGGGCGTCAGCTTTTCTATTTTCTCTATTTCATAAACTTCGTTTTTCAAATATTTCAACAATCTAACTACTCTCAATACACGTGACAATCGCTTGGCGCGTTGTTACATATACAACGGGAAATAAAAAATAAATACAGAAAACAAAGAAAGTGTTATAACTACCTGAATGAGGATCATAATTATAGTATTTTGTAATCGCCTCTAGAGTCGGGCAGTTAGGAGTATGAGGTTATAGGCTAAGGTTAAAGTATATGAACTGAACACTTTAAATTGTTACGTAGGTTAAGATAACAATTATAATGTATAGCAAATTAACTATCGGATTAGGTGATTAATTGCTGGTTGGATCGATTACTACTAGCAGACTAATTGACAGGGTGCTAGTTTTATTTCTTTATTTGTACTAATCCATGTGCACGTGAGTATGACCGAAATTCAGCCCAGGCTCTTTGCCAATCATATTTATGAGTTACAAAATGCCATTCTTATAGTAAATATTTTAATTATTACACCTTAGTTTTAATCTGCTATGAGTTTACACTTACCTAGTGCTCTATATTACTACTATCTTGGAAACATTTCAGTTATATCTGCATTTCTATCCATTCATCTGAAACATTTTCTTGTTAATAAACTCTTTTATCAAAATTTCTGTTCTTTTGCACTTAAAATAAGTGTTCAAAGTTTTCTTTTCATCACACAATGGACAGTGATTTTGAGGAAAGCCCTTCCTTTAACCTTTTAACCTCAATACTCCTGCTATGACCATGCTATACTTTCTTGATCTTATTTCCTATGTCTATATTTTTTTTTATTTCTCCACGTACTTTCCATCGGTGTATAAAAGACCAAATATCTTTCGGTTAACTCATTAAATATTTTTTTCTATATCCCCAAATTTCTCTCTTGACAATTTCCCCCCCCCCCAAAAAAAAATCACATTGCTTTTTCATACCCGACCTAGTTCACCATTTTCCAAGTTATTTTGTAGACTATTTACCAAGTCAATTTTTTTTTCTAAATGTAGAATTCTGGACGAATATTTCAGCGATCTTTCCATAATAATTCATTTCCTTTTCATTCTCCACATTTCTATTTTAGCTACCTGCTTTACAATTGCATTTGTTAATCCTAGAATTTCTCTAGAAAATAGCATGTACTTCATCTATATTATTTCATCCTCCATTGGTGGTGTAGTGGTTACCATACTTGCCTCCTACACCCAAGATCGCGGGTTCGAACCCGACCTGGACCGATGAATTTTTTCGGGGCGTAAAAATCCTAAGTATGGCTTCCTTCGGAAAGGAAGCAAAGCCGTGGGTCCCATGTCGTACATTTACGGCACGAAAAAGAACCTCAAGCCTGAAAGAGAGGCCTCTGAGCAAAATTTGTCGGCCGTTTCACGCCCTGAGTTGAATGGGACGCTGATGACCTGAGCTGTTAAAGAGCGTCCATAAATAAATCATTCAAAAAAAAATCCTCCATCTAATCTCCATACTTCAATACCAGATGGCATTTCCTCCTCGACCACCATATTGATATTTTTTCTAAACATTTAATATTTATATCAGGTACTCAGTGTTTGCAATTTTTGATTGATGACACCAGCCCCTTTTCCTTTTGCCACTGCAAATTTCTTTTGCTCCTTCCACTTACCCCCTCCGTCAATTATAGCTCTTAAATATACATGATCTCGCACCAGCCTATACTCTTTACATTTTATCTTCCATTTTTATTATTTACTCAATTTTCCCTCATTTTTGAATACTACAATTTGTATCTTCTCTTGGTTCAACTTTAAAATCCATTTTTCACAGTATTTGTTTATTCTCTGAAAAGATTGTGTTAACCATTAACTGTGATCGATCCTACCACTTAATCGTCTGCGAAAGGTAGACAAGGAATCTGGACATTATTAACATCTTGCATAGAATTATTGTTCCTCCCAATATCTAATAGTATATCATGTGTATATTAAATATCACCGGACTTAATATACATCCATGCATGGGATCTTTCTTTTTTTGGATTTTATATACTTTCCCTTCCTCCACACTTACACAAATAATGCTCTATGGATATTCATCACATATTTACTCGCTTCTTTACTCAATAATTTACGCCATTACAATTTAAACTCTACTCGGTCATATACTTTTTAAATCCACAAGTGGCATGTACAACCCCGCTCTTTTATATTTTATGTATTTATCTAATAAATCAATTGTCAATTGCTCTCTTGCCTATTCGATAACTCTTCTGAAATTCTGGCCGATTATTATATTCTTCAACCTTGTTTGTAATTTACTCGCCAGAATACCAATAAACATTTTGCCCACATATGACAATAAAGCTGTTTCTCGGTAACTACTTCGTTTATCGAAACTAACCACTTAGTCCCCTCTTTCTCCACACTCAGAAGCTCCTCACATACACCACCTTCTCTCTCGCTGCTGGTTTAGCACCAGGGTGCTAGTTATGAATTTTTAACAATTATTTCAAAATCCAGTTTTAAAAGGTTTATTCTTGCGCCCTTAAATTTTTGCAGAACCGTCTTGCCAGTTATAAAATAAACCTGCTCAGCAGTGCTAAATTCAGAGATTCTGCAAAAGAATTTATCAAGCAAGAATAACAACACATCAGAATGCTTCGAAGACCGTCTGTCTCCAAACATGATATTTTTAGCAACGAATAACGCAAAGTTGAAACTGTTTCTGAAATTACATGTTGATCCTTCAATCCCGACGAATTCTTCCTGCGGCAAAACCACGCATGCAGATACTAATATCCTGAAAATTATACGAAAATAAGTATATAGAAAAATAAGAGATGAGATCTGTAATATACAGGCTCGCTGCGTATGTGCACTCAAAATTGGAGCTCTGGAAATAAACTAACCTGGTGAAGAGCCTTTTCTTGGCTATACAGAAATACGGTAGTCAGCAACTTTGCAATGTATAAACCGTTCAGTAATTCAGTTTATTATCGCCAGAGTGCCATGATCGACATCTTTCTCTTTGACTTGCGTGTTTACCTGAGTATATCTTGCTTTTTGTTATTGAGCCATAATGATTATATCGCGCGCTCAAGCAAATTAAACGCATTGTTTGCGTTTTAAAGTAAATAAATAAATCTAGTGTTGAAGACAAAGATTTTAAAAGCTCCAGGAGATTTTATTTTTTAGCTTTTTGTCTCCAACCATTGTACTGGGGGGGGGGGGGGATCAATGGTCACATTTTGAAGCACCTCAATAAATACTGCAATTTTATTGGAACTATGTTGATGTGGTAAAAGTTTTATGAGCATAACAACTGGGATTAAGAATACATAAATATAAGCACATAAGAAAAGCCCTCAAGTATTTATATCAAAGGAAAGCTGACACACATGAAAGCAGTTTCTTAACATAAACAATAAACTATATGAAGAACGGGTCAACTCATATTGATGCAACAAGTGTGAAATAATTTATAAGATATTTTTGGAAAATAATTGCAATTTTTTTATAAAAACATATTATTTATGATAAAATCCGTTCTATAAGTACTAAACCATATTACATAAGTAATAGCAAGGAATTCTTCTGACGTTTAAAAACAATTCATGCATAGTGGTTGAGTGCATTTTAAATGCGCTCCTTTTGTATCTGTTTTCCCTTTAACAACTGTGCTGTGATAATTGCATTGTAATAACTTTCAGGAAACTGAAAAATGAGAGTAATTTGTTGTAATTCTGAATAACATAATACTTAGCAATTTAACAAAACAAACAAACAAACAAATAAAAAGGTATTGCATTCTAACATTTCACAAGACAGTACAAGTCTAAAAGAAAATATTTAGATCATGGTTCCGTTGGAGAAAAACGAGAAATTGCCACAGTAAATTAATATTTCCACTGCAAGGCCACTTTTTAGACACTCATGATTACTATGCAAACATATGCTCTAGAGGAATACGTTATTAGCTTCTCAGCAGTATTTTTTTTAAAAAAAATTATTACTCCTTTCCTACTAATTTATAATTTTTTGCTTTCGATCATAATATGCAATGAATTTAACATTATCTACAAATGAGCTTATGTTCTTCCGCAATAAAATGCACATATCTAAGTGGTTTCTGATGCTTCATGTAAATTAAATTAATATGATATTTTGTAATATTTCTTTTCTGTTTTGCTAACTATTGTTGGTCTATTTCTAGATTTCGTTGCATTTCTGTCATGCCATGTGTATTTTTTTTCTGGAACACTTCACAAAAAGCTAATAAAATGCGAGTTGAGTATAGAGTGGTTGCTTCCAAATGGAAAACGGGAAAACGGCCAAATTACATTTCTGCTACGTGAGTTGAATAAAGGGCTAAAAATTGCAGTCATGTATGCTTGTGAATTTAATACTTTCTAAAATAAATAAATAGCCCATGCGAAAACAGTCATATTTAGCTTATTTCTAAGAGCTCTTACTTAATCAGGCTAAAATTCCTTAGTGGTTCTTAAATCATATACGCTTTGAAATGCATAATGTATTTAACAAACTTGGAAGGAAACACATGGTTAATTGAAAGAAAAACCAAACACTAAAAGTAGGATAGGTGAGAGACATTGGTGTTCATAACCCACAGATAGATGGTTTTATAGCAATACATACATGTACATTATCAGAATATTTAACAATAAATAATGCGCCATATCCAGCTCACCACTACAAGATATAATAGATAGGATCAAGCAGTAAATATGCCGTAAGGGAAATACCTTGAGATCCCTGTGCACCACGCCTTGTTCATGCATGTAATCCACGGCTTCCAGTACTTGTCGAATCAAGTCCGAAGCATCTTTCTCAGTATAAGAACCTTTCTCTACAATGCGATCGAATAGTTCGCCACCAGTCACCCTGGAACAAACATTTTACATGGCGTAATATTCTACCTTCTACATACTTTGGTTCATTTCACACACTGTGGCAACGTCCTGCTTTAACTTGTAAATGAAAATGAAACAGAAATTTAGTGAAGAAGTACAAACCAACATAAACAATCCATTGCCCGCGATTTACACATAGTTCAGGTACCGGCCGATCAGACATGCGGAGTTATTTATTCATACTTCATTAACGCCATTTATCAATGTTCTAAACTCTTAGGATACTTAAAAAATAAAAATAAAACACAAATTTGGAAGAGCATGGCACAAAAACCACGAAATGGGACGTCTCTTACCATAGAGGCATACTAGGATATTTGAATTAAAGTCTATAAAAGAAATAACTTAATTAACATAGTATTATCATTTCCCAAGTTCATCCTTATTGGAATATATGATAATGACCATCTTTTACTTTAATTAAGGCTAATGAAAACAATGAACTCCATTGTTTCACATTAAAAAAATTACACTAATGCTAAATAAGTTTGTGTAGATAATATCCATTGCAGATTGAGAGCATGTTTATAAATATAGGCTAATAAATTTTCAGTTGAACCAAAACGTAATTAATTCGGATACACATAATAGGTACTTTATGAAGAATAATATTAATTTACGAATAAATGCGTATTGGTCTATCCACTCTACTGCATATACCATCGTACATGAAAATAGTTTATGAAAAATATATAAATTTACTCATGATCTAAAACTGGGCTTAACTAGTGGGACGCAATATTAATATTTGGAATTACATGATGTGGCACTTAGACGTTATTAGTGTGTGTTAACGATGTCGCGGTACATTGTAAACACATACACTATTAGAATACTTTGGGAGGGGTTAGTAAGCTCCTTTCCTTACAAGGCGCCTTTGAGCATGAAGGTGGATTGTGGTAATGCGCATGCGTAACGAACCATGATGCTATTTCTAACAATGAGTAACCTTCTTTCTTCTTCTGGAAATGAGGAAGGAGTCGGACGTGCCACAAATCTGAAGGGTGATTATTCCTAGGATGCTGGTTGTCAACCATTATGTGTAACTAAAGTAAAATATTGTGGAAACTCTTAAATATGTTGGTTACTAAGAATGTTTATGACATAATGCTTCTCCTTTTCAGTTACTCGGTATAGGGATGTACTCCATTAAGGGGTTTGAAAGGCTCAGTTTGCCCCTATTTCCGAACGCATTGCATTAGTAAAGTAATATAACATAAGAATTTCGCGAGTAGCTCTTGCTAGCTCGCGACATATGGTGGAGGCCCGGATACATTCTGTGTACATTTTTTGTTATAGGTACAATTTTTTCCTCCATATTTTCATAATTTTCTTATTTTTTTTCCTCTCTTTTTCTTTCAACACTTTTAGTTTCTTTCTCTTTTGTGGTGATCTTATTTTGCAGTATGATTTTATTTTTACGTATTTAAAAATTTTACATGCTCGTTTGTTGGTGAGCGCCCTTTTCTTCCCACTTCCCTCTTCCCTTTTTTTCTAGTATATCTCTTCTACACTTTTTTTTTTCTTTTCCTGCTTGCTTTCATTTTATGTTCTTTCTTCCTTTTTCTATACTTTTTGAATATTGTGATTCAAATATTATTGTTGTGCGTATTAGTGTGCCTAGTTGCGACTAAGCGTGGATTCTCTTATCTAACGCACTTGCTTATGTCAACGCCTAGAACTAACACACATTCACGTGCGAGTATTATTCCTCCTCGTAAGTCGTCTGTGACAAGCAGCGGGCAGTTTTCTCAACATTTCGCTGTCAGGAGACAGTTTCTTACGTTCGTTAATCAGCTGCACTGTATTACCTTTACTCATCCTCTATTGCTTATCACATGATTTAGTAGTGTAGTGTTACATTTTTTATAAGGGCTTATGTAACAAACTATAAAGACGGCATGTTATAATACACGGAATTCTCCACATATACAATATGCAATAATGATATTTCTTTTTCTCTTTCTGATGTGTATTGAATGCTACTGTGTAACAGGGCTGAATTTCTTTATTATTTTGATTTCTTTAATTACCACCTGTAAATTAGTTGATGCTGTAATAGCATAGGTCTATTACATGTCAGATACATTTAAATTCTAAATTCTGCTCTCAAAATATTTAGAATAAGAACGAAACAGAAATCTGGCATGTATGTAGACTCACTTAGTACTACATATGATGAGGTTAGCTAAATATTCGAAAGTAATATTAATTCTAATGCCCAAAACGCAGGTTTCTACCTCAGTTACTACAATGCCACCTGCAATTTCCGCACCAGTATATAGCCTTCATTTTTTAGTAATTCTTCAGTTCTGTCAGTTACTGATTTTGTCCGTGACTTGGATATGATTGCAATAGCAAATGGTTGACCCGATGGTCAAAAACCGACTTTTTTATGCTATTTCCAAGATACTGCAGCCTTATTGTTCTAGACATTTTGCCACAGAAAATTACATTTGGAGTGCAATTTGTTGATAATTCAATTTGTAACCGTTTTCATTCTGCCAATAATAAAGAACTTGTAAAATAATACAATTAGATTTTAAATGTTTCAGATTACAAATATATATATTGTCCCTCTATGAACTCAGAAATGTCACAGGCAGATTCAAAGTTCTTAAATTAAATTTATGTGCAAGCTTTGCTTCCTATTAATCCTCAAAGCGTGGAGGAACTTTTGCAAGCTATTAGAAGAGTCGACAGGGCTGAATTTTACGTTCAGCAGAGACAACAGTTGGCATATAATCATTCTCACGATATATTAAATTCAAAATTTGTAACTTCTTGTCAGTCCTGGTGGTGTAGTGGTAACCATACTTGCCCCCTAAACCCAAGATCGCGGGTTCAATCCCGGTCAGGATCGATGGACTTTTTCGGGCGTAAAAATCCTAAGTATGGCTTTCTTCGGAAGAGAAGTAAAGCCGTGGGTGCCGTGTCGTACATTTACGGCACGAAAAAGAACCTGAAGTCTGAAAGAAAAGGCCTCTGAGTAAAATTTGTCAGTCGTTTCACGCCCTGAATAGAATGGGACGCTGATGACCTGAGCTGTTAAAGAGCGTCCGTAAATAAAACAAATAAAAAAAAACTCTGTTTGGATTTCAGTATCGACTATTACCTCAGCCTTCGATGAATTCTCAATAGTCAGAAATTACCTGTTACCATTGCAACCCACGTGGACATATAGCTCGCTTCTGTTCAGCAAGGTCTACACAATAAGGACGAAAAAAAGAAGAAAACAAACGAGCAGCGCCAAGCGTCGAACAACATAACTTAAAGGTAACTCCGACAGTTAACGCATGTGTTCCTACTTTAAATACTGTTATCTTATATTTCAGGACAAGCGCGGCATATTCGTAGCAAAGTTAATGAGAGTGATATTACTACTTTGCTTGATATAGGAAAAGCTTTTAGTATTTATTAATGATAATCAAAAAAAAAGTGTTTAGGTTGCCACCAATTGAAATTTTATTGCTAACAGCTGGAAATAAGTTGTTAGATACCCCCTACTGCACTTAGTTGCCATTTTGAATTATATTGCTCCAGTGCAAAGCAATTCTGTGGGTCCTCAAGATGCTTCTCCCTTAAAGGCTCCTGCTTCCTATTTCAATGTGAAATCCCATTTATCTGTCTCTACAAATTCCAAACACATAATTTGCTGCACGATTTTGCTACTTTTATTCAGGATTTAGACCCTAACAGTGCTGCATAGTTTCAAGTCAAAGTCAATGACTCCAGTCCAATAGACCTTACAGAGTTGCTCACAAACACAAGGAACCTATTTCACAAAAAGCCAAAGAAAAATGAAGAAGGTAATGTAATTAGAGAAACTCGGTAACCATGGGCTTTACCAGTTGTTTTGGTCAGGATAAACGATGGTTCTGTGCGATTCTGTGTGGATTACAGAAAACTAAATATAGTATCAATCACACCATTCCCTTTATCACGTATTGATGATCTGCTTAGCAAAATGGTTGGTATCCTTTGACGTGTTATCGTCTTATTTTCAAGTTGCTCTTTAAGAGGACAGTAAGAACTATGCATCTTTTGTTACAAATGACCGACAGTGTGCATTTGAGCGCCTTTCTTGTGGCCTTGCTAACGCTCCTAGAATTTTTCAGTTATCTGGCGGAAAAACTTTTGGGCGACTTAAGATTTAAAAAAAAAAAAAAGTCCTAGCCTATCATGATGATATTGTCGTCCTTGCCGAAGAGCTGTAAGAAAATCTTGAAGCTGTTTTTGGAAATGCATAAGTTTAGATTGAAACCTGAATTATTTATTTATTTATTTGCATTGGAAAGACGTCACGTCACGTCAGAGAGGTGTAATGGTTACCATACTTGCCTCCTATATCCAAGATCGCGGGTTCGAACCCGGCCATGACCAATGGATTTTTTCGGGCGTAAAAATCCTAAGTATGGCTTCCTTCGGAAGGGAAGTAAATCCGTGGGTCCCGTGTCGTACATTTATGGCACGAAAAAGAACCTCAAGTCTGAAAGAGAGGCCTCTGAGCAAAATTTGTCGGCCGTTTCACGCCCTGAGTTGAATGGGACGCTGATGACCTGAGATGTTAAAGAGCGTCCATAAATAAATCAATCAAAAGCATTGGAAAGACGTCGGTCCTGGTGGTTAGTGGTGACCATACTTGCCTTCTAAACCCAAGATCGCGGGTTCAAACATGGCCAGGACCGATGCATTTTTTCTGGTGTAAAAATCCTAAGTATGGCTTCCTTCGGAAGGGAAGTAAAACCGTGGGTCCCGTGTCGCACATTTACGGCACAATAAAGAACCTCAAGCATGAAAAAAGAGGCCTCTGAGTAAAATTTGTCGGCCGTTTCACGCCCTGAATTGAATAGGACGCTGATGACTTGAGATGTTAAAGAGCGTCCGTAAATAAAACCCAACAACAACATAGCATTGGAAAGAATTAAGTTATTAGGTTTCAAAGAATCTAGGAATGTCATTTCTCCTGATCCAGACAATAGTTATTCAATAATTACTGTGTCCTAAGAATATTCGAGATATCGGGAAAGTTTTAGGTCTTTTTAATTTATACAGAGAGTTTATTAAGGGATGTTCTTCTATTGCTCGACCATTGATTCAATTGACTAGAAACATTCAAAATTTTTCTTGGGATTTGGTACAACATCAAGCATTTCAATAAAAGATTCTTTAGTATCCGCTGCTGTTTTGGAGTATTACATTCCTGATGCAAACCTCTAAACTGATGCTATGGTTTAGATGTTGGTTGTGTGTTACTTCAAAAGATCGATGGTGTTTTAAGACCCTTCACTTATGCATCCAGGACCTTGTCAAAATGTGTGAGAATTAGTGTCCCTAAATTATAAATATTAGCTATTGCTTTTGTGTTGGCTCATTTTAGAACTTTTGTGTAAGGTTATAAGGTGCATGTCATAACTGATCATCATTCTCTGTGTTATCTAAACAACTTGGTGGATTTGACAGGAATGTTGGCTAGACGGAGCCTTAAACTTCAAATTACACTGTTACAAATCTGGTAAGAAACATAATGATGCTGAGATACCCTCTCTTGGTTTCCAAAATTCCAGCCTAAAGAACATCAATTTAAATAATTAGATGAACTGATTACTTGTCGCTATCTTCAGTTGAAAATACTGACAAGCAAAGATCTGATGCAGTGTTATTCATGCACAAAAGACCCAAATTCTGCTCATTCTAAAATTCAAAGACAGGCTGCTACGTACACTCAAGACCCATGTCTTGTATCGTAAGAATGCTGATTCCGGTTGTCCTTTACATTTACTAGTCATCCAGATTTCCAGAAGCGTGAGATATTAACTTTCTGTCTTGGTGATCCCCTTTCTTGCCAAAGGCATTTAAGAAAATTATTTCCAGGTACTAATGGGTGCATATGAAGACGGATATTGAACATTTTGTACCGGCTTATCCAAGTTGCCAGTCCATGGTGAAAGTTGGGTTTTTGATCTCCTGGGACCCCTTCCTCGTTCCAATTCTGTAATGGTCATTTTATTGTTACTACTGATCTTCAGCCATCATTCCCCAAGTAGCAAAATCTGATTTTACATAGAATTCTCTGCAGACATAGGGCATTTAACCTTGTTGTCTGATCGAGGATCAGCTTGCCTTAGTGAAGTCACACAATAAATTTTAAAATCCCTCTCGATTTCTTTCAATTTCACTAGTGCATACCACCCAGCTTGTAATGGATTAGCAGAACGTTCGTTTTAAGTCATTTTGTGGATGCGTATCAGAAAAACTGGGAACCTATTTTGCCCAATGTTTTTTTCTTCATACAATTCTTTAGTCCAGGATACAACTAATTATTCTCCCTTCTTTTTCGTGTATGGTGTGAAACAGTTGCATCACCAGGTTCAGTTGCAAGTTACACCTAATGATTTGTTTGTCAGACAAATCCTTCAGGTTATCCAAAAAGCCCGTGACATTGCTATCAATAGCATTAAACAGCTACATTCCAAATAGAAGAATAGATATGATGCTTAACACAGAGATGTTAAATTTAATAATAGTAAATTAGTGAAAGTGTTTGCTCCCATCCGTAAAAAAATAAAGCGCACTAAACTTCCTGATACACATTTTGGTCCTGTTGAGGTAATTGGGCAAATTACTCCTGCAAACTACATGGCTCGTTGACCTAATCAGTTTGTTCGTGTTTCACGCTTTTACCCTTATTACGATCCTGTAGGCCCTTGTCGATTATAAAACTACTTTGTATTTCCTGTAAGTGTTGCAGTTATTGTGTTTTGGGCCTAGGAAGAACAGATATTCAGCTGCTAATCCACATATTTGTGGCTTTCCTATGGTGGAATTAGTAGTATGTCACGCACGCTTCATTATATTTTGTGGGCAAGTAAGTACTCCGCAGTGGTGAAATCACATTAGTTGTACAACAGGTTTTGACTTGTAATACGTGAATCTTTTGCCCTCAATATGCGGACAATAATAAGAACATGCTTTAAATTTTTATCCTGATTTTGTCTTATTTACTTTTTTGTACCTGCCTAAAACTAAATGATTTATAGATTTTTAGAGCCTAAGAGTATTTATACTGTGATGTTACTATGTTCATTACAGGTTTCTGTCAATGACTTTCTATTATAAATTCATATAGTAATGGCCCAGCTATATTATAACCGTATTTACCATAAGAACCATTAGAGGAATTAGTAATTATTTAGTGATTTGGTGTTTAATGATTACATTTCTGTTCAATATAGTTGCTGTGAAGAGACTGCTGAAGCAATGATGGGATGAGTATAGTGTTGTGATATGCAATAGTTCCAGAATATTGAGATACGTTTTTTTTTATGAAGTGCTGGGCGTGGAGGAGTTGCTGTGATGTATACACCGGTGCTGGCGTGGTAACCATGAGAGATACTGGTATGTGTGTTCCATTTCAATGCATTTTGTAACTGATATTGATATAGCATTCGCTTTCACATTTATTATGTCTTCATGACTGATTCTTTGTTGAAAGGATGTTTCCGGCATTCTTCAGATGTACGCTAACATCTAATATGATATATCCATCTTTACAAACATGACGGAATTCAGAAAAAAGAGAAACAAACAGAAAAGAAGCGATTGCTATTATGCTTATGCAGCTAACATAAGAAATATATATAAAGAGAGACGTGAAAACGAAAACAAAGAAAGTGATTTAAACTAATTACAACTTTGTATTTTGGTGGAGGGTTGAGAGAACTTGTATTGCATTCAGTATTATATGTAGTGGTTATTTGATTTCAATTGCCGATGGGTACTTGATGGTAGATTATTATGACTAGTACTCATATTCATTTGGGATCATAGTAGTTGTGTGAGTATGAATGCGAATCGCGTGATTACGCCTATAATAATGTGTTACTATAAGGTAATTAATCAAAATCTGTTAACTGGTAATATTGCAGTTCAAGGATGCATCTTAATCTTATTATTCTATAATTTCATATTTGCATGACATTGTATGTTATTAAAAGACAGACTTTTAATATTTCTTCTGCAATAAGTTTTTCTTTTCATTTTTTTTCTGGCACTTACGTCCATTGTCATTATATTTGTGTTTAGGGTAGAATTATAACAACTGGTTAGTGTTGTGAGGAAGGGATTCTTATATTCCTACTATTTCTAATTTATTAACTGCCAGGTTTTATGCGACGAGTCCGCTCAATAACAGAGGAGCCATAAGATTATTTGGCCTTTGTGTTCCAGAGCCCGCGACTCTGCACCACCAACGGGGCACGTTGCGGCTCTTCGAGCAGTATTTTTTAATAAGTACTTTAGTTTACTTTTCTTTTAAAATTTTGATGTACTTTCACCTGTTGCCACCCATTAACTGCTTCCTCATCTGTGGCGTGTAGTGATAAAACAATTCCATCTACTGTTATAAAATGTCGGAGAAACTCACTGGAATTGTGTTTAAACAAGTGTAAACTCACGAAATACACATTCAAATGCGTTTATGTTCCATTGTTAACAAACTCAGGCATCAATCGAGCGGAAAGCTTTCTCATACCCTGAACATTGTGTAAAACGCAGTTGATACGGCCTATCGAGATCTTTGCAGTGTCAGCCAACTAGCGTAGTTTCAATCGACGATCATTGAGGACTGCATTGTGAATTCTGTCACAATCTCCTCGGTCGTAGCAGTTTTGGGACGCCCTGAGCACTCATCCTGAATGGATGTTGCTGATTTGATTTATTTATGGACGCTCTTTAACAGCTCAGGTCATCAGCGTTCCATTCAATTCAGGACGTGAAACGGCCTACAAATTTTGCTCAGAGGCCTCTTCTTTCAGGCTTGAGGTTCTGTTTCGTCCCATAAATGTACGACACGGGACCCACGGCTTTAATTCCCTTCCAAGGAAGCCATACTTAGGCTTTTCACGCCCGAAAAAATTCATCGATCCTGGCCGGGTTTGAACCCGCGATCTTGGGTTTAGAAGGCAAGTATGGTTACCACTAGACCAGTAGGACCGACTGAATGGATATACGACCACGCTTTAATTCATCAGTTCACTTTTTAACCGTTGAAAATGAAGGAAAAGAATCCTTTATTGTGGAATTTAACTACAATTTTGTATTTCTGTTGGAGTTAAATCCTTCAAAACGAAGTACCTTATCATAGGTAGTCGTTCAGTTATATCCATTATGTGGAATATTTAACCTTAGTTCGTTTACACGATCGTCACAAAGAAGTAACTATACTTGTGCATTTGAAATTTTACAGCGCGCCATCTGAAGGGTGATACTTTAAACTATCATAGAAAATTGGTTATCTTCACGGCATTTCTGAATCAGGCCGACAACTTTTAGTGACCCCCAGTAAGAAGGCTGTTATCTAAAAACAAAACAGAATTAGTCACTACACTTACCTAATGCTATGTATTTGCAGTTCTAAGTACAGTTTAATTTAGAAAATATGCTAATACAGTTCTTTCCTAGTTTTGTTATTTCTGTTATTCTCTGTCGTTACTGGTACTGTTAAAGTAGAGTTGCTACTAGTAACACCTAGGCGCAATTATTATTATTATTATTATTATTATTATTATTATTATTATTATTATTATTATTATTCCAGTTTTATGTTCACACTTTTCGTAGACACTGAATTATAATTAGAAATAAAAATATCGTTCATCATAGTATGCCAAATATTTTATTCTATTTGACTGTTGAGGTGCCATCAGTAATCTACTTCTATACCTTAAAGTGCTGTACTTAAGTTCGTGAATAACATAAAAGCAAATGAAAATAAGTCAAGTGGTCGAAGAAGTGATGAGAATTGCGTAAATTTCACTTTTGCGCTAATGAAGAACCGGTCATAACCCAATATATGCAAATAAAACTTTAAAATCTACAATTTTAAAAGAAATTAGGAAAGAAAACGTTAAAGAAGGGAAAATCATTTTATGCTATTGGTACTTCAGTATGATATGATTAAAATATATTCCATTTATGCAAAATTTGCAAGGAATGCAATTTTACTGGTTTGGATAGAATGTTCAAATGTTTGATACTATATACCGAATGCGAAAAATTTATTTACCATCCGCCAGTGATGTGTGTGTGTGGAAATAGTTGCTAAAAAGTGGCTGATCTTTCTCCTCTCTTTGACAGCAGTCGATCCTGGTGGTCTAGTAGTAATCATACTTGCTTCATAAACACTAAGATTGGGGTTCAGTCCCGGCCATGGTCCATGGATTTTTTCGGGTGTAAAAATCGTAGGTATGACTTCATTCAGAAGGAAAGTAAAGCCGTGGGTCCCGTGTCGTAGATTTACGTCACGTAGCAACCTCAAGCCTGAAAGCAGAGACCTCTGAGCAAAATGTGTCAGTCGTTTCACGCCCTGAATTGAATGGAACGCTGATGACCTGGCATGTTAAAGATCGTTCATATATGAAACAAATAAAAAAACATCTTTATGACAGCACTATTTCATGGTACGTGTTAGAAATTAATGACGACGTTAAGGAAACAATTGGTGCTGGGTTGAGATTTTATAATATTCTATAAAGCTTGACGATAGTATACCAATGTCGCCAATAAGCTTCATTACTTGGATGTGGGAAATATTCATGAGAATGTGAAATACAGAAATATTTTAAATTAGGGTTATGTTTCAGCCTGGCACAACTGAAAGGCTCATTTTCCGGCATCAATGACATGGCATTAATCCACCAAAGTTTCTTAAATATACAAAGAAATACCAAGGACATAAGTACATACGTTTGTAATGTGAAAATCCTAAACATGACTTCCTTCGGAAGAGAAGTAAAGCCATGGGTTCCATGTCATAGATTTACGGTACGCACAAGAACCTCAAGCCCGAAAGAAGAGGCCTCTGAGCAAAATCTATCGGTCGTTTCACGCCCTGAATTCAATGGGACGTTCAATCTTAAAGAGCGTCCGTAAATTAACCAAATTAAAAACAAATTTCAAATGTAGCTGAATAATACTCAAAACAACTACAAAAAATATTTCAAACATATTTGCACGTGGATGTAAAAATGTTGCGAGTAGATAGAGAATCGCTTATCAGTGGATTTGATGGGCCTGTCTAATAAAGTGAAACACAAATTGATCGATCTATGACACGGCAGTGAAGTTAAGAGTTTCCTGTAGCATGTTCTTGCATATGTTCAGTTTAAATGTAAATTTAAAAATTAATATAAAAGACTCAACTAAGGGCATGTTTAGTTCAAGAACATTCTCATTTCTATTGGTTTGAAAAATGGTTTTCAACAAAGGCAAACTTTAAAGCAAAGGTCTGAAATATACTTCAAATGGGTGGCAGTTTGCACGTGGTCCTGTATCAAATTTTACGCAATCGGGAATAACCAGGTTCAACCATGTGTGTCCCAAGAACTAAAAGTATATTTTTTAAAACAGTGCTTAACACCAGAAGCGGTCATTTTGATCGCTGATGTTAGGTATATATTAAATATAATAACTTCTAACTATATGCTAAATTAAACATTAATGTATCACTTTAGAACACATTGAATAACGAACACATATGAATGTAGCGCAATAAAATATTGTAATGTGCCTATGGAAACCGTTTATTCACTTATTGTTAAAAGTTTATTTGTATATTCTAAATATTTTCCCATTGTATTTATATGGAACTAACAAAAATACAAACTACAACAATGAAATATTACTATATGATTCCAGTGCGCTATTTACATTCAATCAAAATTCATTAACCTATTGTTTCTTTTGTGCATGATTCACACGTGCTTTTTGCATTTATTGCAATTTGTATTTTTCTTGTTTCGACATTTCTTATATTTTTTCTCGCTTCTATATATTCACTACGTAGTTCTTCTATGAGTTCTTGGATAACATTTCTGCAATTTATCATACATTTGGTTATTGCCTTGAAAATAATCCATGAATTGATGGCAGCTAAGTCAAGTATGTTAAAGAAAGCATGCATTGATGCGTCCCAGAATGAACAGAACTTTTTCTTGCCGTCTGGTGCATGAGGCCGATTGCAATCTCTGTTTTGCTGTAGAAACGAATTATATCCGGTAGAAATATTACATCATTCTATATCTCAACACCAGGACACATTGGACTGTACAGAAGAACATTTTTGTTTTTTCCGTTGAAAAACAGTCAGGGTGGTGACTAAATTTATTAGGAAATTTGACATTACTGGGAAGTTTCCATGTGTTCTACAATAACAAGTATTTTCCATTTTTTACGTTTCATTGTACCAAACAGTCCCTTCAGCTTTGAACTTGCTACCGTGCTTTACCGTAATAAAAATGTTTATGTACGGACATTCAGCATCTTTATTGCATCGCTTTATCTTCATTACTTACCTCTCGGAAAGTTCTTAGTCAGCTGCTCTCTGTTCATCTTACCAAGACACCGGGTTCCATTACAAAGATACTTCTAGAAGCCGGAATTTTATATCCGATTTCTCTGGCTTGTTTGACATGCACTGGGGTAGGAGCATCGTATTCTGCTGGAGAAAAGTTGCTCAAATACAGTGACATTTACAACCGGTTTGTAGTAGAGTTGACATTATCAATGAATTTGTTCCAAGGATTTAATATTAATGCATATTTATTTATTTC